>CP025650.1:23254645-23592412 GCA_003576665.1 Ipomoea trifida
GGGAGGGGGAGAGGGAGGGGGGGTAATTTGCAATTCATTATATATTTATATTACTATATATCTTTCCCTTTGGCTTTGCTTTGACCTGACACCAAGTTTATAGTGTGGAAGCTAGATATCAAGTGCAAGATATGGTTCTAGAAATATGGACCAATTATAATGGGGTTTCCTCTAATGTCTAATTGTCTATAGCAAAAAGTAAAATATGGAGGTAATGGTTGAACAAAATGAGTTTAAATAGTTAAAAGTTTAAATTTATGTGTATACAGCAAATCAACATTAGTACGGCGAGAAAAGACAGAATAAAATCAACTAATTAAAAGCGCTAAGTTTACGGAATGTATTTGAGCTGGAAGTTCGAACTCATGTGTATATAGTAACATTAATACGGTGAGAAAAGACAGAATAAAATCAACTAACAAAAAGCACTAAGTCAACATAATGTGTTTGAGTTGAAAGTTCTAATTCATGTGTATACAGAATACAGTAACTTTAATATGGTAACAGAAAATACATTGATATTTTGATCTAATTTACATATTATTATAACATTACATATATTCTAGTCATGTAAGAAGAATGAAATAAGCATTATCGGTTTACACTTTAGGGTTTCCCCATTTTCACTCTAAACTCAAGGGTTTTACAGAGTGCTTGTATACTAATGTCCAATTTTTCACAAACAGAATAAATTCATATTGCATTACTCGAGTTTCTGATATGCATAATACAAGTATACAATTATCACGTACCGAAGCAGATTATTAACTTTATTTTAGATTTTGAAACAAGCAATCTCGTTTATATGGAAAGTTCATGGAAAATATCAAAAAGTAGCTCCAAGAACAAGAATCAAAGTATGAAAAGCATTCACACATTAGTTGCCCTAGAAGTGCAATTTTGACAGTTTTGCTAGATTTGCGTAAGCAATCTCTGTCTTGTTTCCTTTCCCTTGCTTCACCTCTACATTTCACAAAATGCCCTACCCCCCCCCCCCCTCCTCCACCCCCACCCCCACCCCCCACCAAGCCTTAGGGTAATTATAAGTACCATTCAAGCCCTGCAAATTTCCAATTAGTTAACCCTTATTCCCCATTAAAATTTATACCATTTATAGATTTGCTAAATATATAATATCAAAAGCATCAATTCCTAATATATACAAATCAAACCTGAGATATAAATTACATTACAAAATTTTGTGCTCCAAATTCTCAATATTTATTTTTTAAAAAAAATCTGCATAGGCAGCTCAATTGGTCACAGGTGTTAAATTTGAGAAGAAAACTCAGGTCTACTCTCACCAGCAACAGTGTGGGAACAATCTCTGAGGAACTCCCTGTGTGCAATAAGTAAAAATTTAACATATGTGTTCAACTGAGTAACCATAATTTATATCTTTTCTTGGCCTGAAGCGTGAAGGGCCATTAAATTAGATATTCAAGTATTCAACCAGGATGAAAGATTATTAGTAAAAATTTAACTCATTGTTTTAGTAAGAAAATTATGTTGTATCTAATATTCTAATTAGGTCATCCTTTGATTCCTTTCGGGCGAATTGAAAATTTTGTTATTGGAATTGGAAAAGAAAACTGACTCTCCTGAGTCCTGACCAAACAGGCATCAATTCCTAGGCAGTTAATGTTTTTTTTTTTTTTTTTTTGTTTTAATAATAATAATATTTTTTTTCGAGACTTGCACCAAAAGCCCAAATGGTCCAAAATAAGCATTAGCCTCGGCAGGAAGACTGTTTATGGCCTAACATTCGTTTATGGATTAATTCTAGGGGTTGCCTGATAGCTGCTAAGCAGGTTTCATTTATTCAGTATTTTTTCTATTCCCTATAATCTTTTTTGTTTTTGATTTCCTTATTTTGATTGAAAAAAATAAAATGATAGATAATTTTTGACAAGAAAATTTTATATAGTGTGATATATTGGGATTAATTGATAACATTACACGATTCTTGTTGTTCACTGTTGATGGGATATGAGCCCGCGAGAAAATAGTGATGCTAAATGGGACGACAAGAAAGACATGAGGAAGCGTAGGGTCAAGAAAGTGAAAGAAAGCGAGTCAGCCAATATAATGGGGGTGGAGATCGGTGGTGGGCGGCATAGAATAATGTAAGTGGTCAGTCCAATCAGGTGGTGAGACCAATCAAGAGTTCGATAGACAAGGATTCAGTCGAATCCCATTATGTAGTCAAGCGGATGAGAGAACTAGACTAATGGGTCGAACGGATTAAGGGACCAAGTTGATGGGACGAATGGATGGAAGAACTAGGTTGATGGGTTGAAAGGGTGGAAGAACCAAGCTGACAGGATGGACGAGTGGAGGAGCCAGGTTGCTGTGGTTGGATGGAAGAAGAAGCCGGGCGGGAAGGACTGAACGAGTAAAGAAGTTAGACGAGGGACGAGTGAGTTAGAGGAGTCGATCGATTGAATGAAGATGAGTGACAGAAGAAGTCGGTCGGGCACATGTAAGAAGTGGAGGGTCTTTGTCGAACTGAGGCGTTGGGTCATTAATAAGCCATTAATTAATGAAGAGTTAATAAGCAATGATGAGGAGGAACGTTGTAGGATGCGGATCGGCGCAGGAAAATCGAAGCCGTCAACAATGATTAGAAGTTATGGCATTTATGGCGGACTAACCGTTGGACTCGGTTGAACATATGCATGTATAAAAGCCTAAGAAAGGCACTGTATAAGGGGTTAGCAATTTCTGAATACACAAGAGAGAATTTGTGAGAAAACTTTTGAATGTACTTTCCGGTGACTTTGAACCATTATCCGGTAGTGTTAGCTAGTCTGCCAGCTGACTGTACTATTGGTAAGAAAACCAACAACTATACAATCTAATTTCACCATATCAAAGAAACAGGTGTGCAAGGGAGCTCTGGAATGGGTGGACGAGTGGATAGAGTATGATTTCATACATGAAAGTCACGAATTTAATTCTTACCAGTACTTTCTCGATCGAACCCGTCTCATTTAATTTTACACTTTCGATTTACCTATTTACATGTACTATGCAATACTTCATGCACAAAATTTTAGTGCTTAATTAAGTTTTAAAAATTTACATGATACTTTCTGTCTCAAGAACAATACAAGGAGTGGGCCAATTAAATTGAAACAAAAAAGTATAGATAAAAAGAATTTACTCAAATTTCATGTTTAAAGATTGGTTGGTTTATTAAGAGATGAGAGACAAACCCTAGGTAGTGTGAGTTAGCATTAGTTTATGTGGTCGGACAGATTGGACCGACGACACTTTATCCGAACAAGATTTGGAACATATGCTTCTTGGAAGCTTTCTTTTTCCTTAATTTGTTACATTACAAAATTGGCATTCTCTATCATATCCCATACTTTAAAGCTGGAGAATGCAAAAGGTTTGGCAGCCTTCAAGCTTTTTTTTGCTCAACAATTATATACATAATCGGGTTGAAATGAGAACTAGTAATCCCGTGAAAATGTCATGACTACTTTTATCTGTTAATCTATTGATTAATAGTTAAAAATTAATGAAAAATGAGAGAAAAATAAATGTTATGGTATTATTTATCTTACGATAGTATATTTGAGAATGTTTGATAATGCATCTAGGAAAAACTGATAATGCACACACTGAGTACACTATTACATATTCTTAGTACACAGTTAGTTATTCGGAGATGGGTATCAATAAATATTTCAAATGCGCTATCATAATTTCAGAAATATAATTGCATTTTCTCTTAATTTTTAGCTCTTAATCATTTTATATACAAATTCTTTAAGGGTTACTAATTCTCTCTCTCACACACACATACATATATATGAATTTAGTTTTTTCTACAACAATTGATATTCTCGCAACTATAAGATTAATTCAAATTCAGTTCAAGTCAAGTCACACATAAAAAAAAAAAAAAAAAAAAAAAAAAGCCAAAAAGAGGCTGAAAACAATAATAGCAAAAGAGCCCACTAACCAAAAGGGTCAATACCTCATTTTGCATATAGCATAAAATTTATTAAATTTAAAAATAAAAATAAAAAAAACTATAAAAAGCCGTTTTTTGGCATATTGAACTGTTATATGCAATCAAAGACTTTGTGGTCTAGTGGCACCTAATTTACCTTCCTATATTGAGGGGAGTGAGTTCGAGCTGAGCTTCAGGAAAGGTGATTATAATAGAATCAGTAGTATGCATAGAGTGTATTTTTAATTATTTTTGTTAGAGATTAAAGAAATTGCCTCATCTCTCGAACATAGAGAAAGCAATGCATAAAAAATCAAAAAGCAGAGGTAAAACAAAAATTCAAAGAAAAACAAAAGGGTTTGGGTAAATGTGAGACCAAAAAGCCATAACATATGTAGTGACATGGAGAGTGTATTTTAAATTATTTTTGTTTGTCCAAAAAGAGAATTGTGTTATTATGAAATCACGTTGTCATTGCTTTAAGAATGGAGGGTGTGACCACGTTGCTTTATGAATTTTGTGGTAATATCTATATATTTATAGAAAAAAAATGTCTGAAATATTTTTGTCTAATCGATTTTACTCGGTATGTTTTGATTAAATGGTTATTAAACTAAGATACTTCTTACAAGATTTGTTCTACTAAAATCATATGTTCTTTGTTTGTCACTATCTGATATGTGTAATAGCCCGCAAATCACATCAATCGCTCACACTCTATCGTTCTTTTTTGGGCAACAAGTGGACCATAGGACATTTTACTCTGATATCAAACTGAAGCATGTGCTTCATCTTAACTAAAATGTTAAGATATTAGTTGGATTGCGCATTTATGTTTATATATTATATGCTCAACATGCAAATCACATATGAAAGGTAAATTATACTTTGTTTGTCAGTGTCCGATATAATGAGCAAGTGGTACAATTAGCTCGATCAGTATGTTATTGACAAAAATTTAATTCATGACATTCCTACACAAGAACCATTATCCACCTATTTGATCACCCCTTTCGGCACATGATAATCATCCTTATATTATAAAGATAACTACAATTTGATTGGAAATGTATGAGTAAGAAAGTATATATGCAGCTTTATTTTAAATACTAAAGGTTACTTATAAAGTATAACAAGGATATTGTAAATAATAAAATTAGTGCAATCTACTCACCTTTTAATTTTTTAATTATAAATTTTATAGACAAAGCATGTGCTCTTATTATAGTTATATGCATAATTCGTATATTATTACCTAGATTTAGGATAAAGTGCATCAGAAATGTTCATTGAAATTGTACCGGAAGTTCATAAAACAGGAATGCTATGATGTTGTTTGTAAAAGTTATGCTCCATTTTTATCATAGCTATGATATCTCTTGAAATAAAACGCACCTTACATAATGAATCATAGATATACAATTATGACGAAGAAACACCAAAACTTTAAATGAATATTGATATGTGTATGTGTGAACTCGCCCATGCTTTTCCGTGTTAGGCTGGCCATGCTATCGTGTGCCCTGCTAGTTCATATCATCATGTCGTGCCAAGTCAACGTGTGATTTCACGTGCATGCCTTAGCAAAACCGTGAAGGCTATATATAGGTGTGTGTGTGTGTGTGTGTATGTGAACCCGCCCATGCTTTCCTGTGTTAGGCTGGCCATGCTATCGTGTGCCTGGCTAGTTCATATCATGTCGTGCCAAGTCAACGTGTGATCTCTCGTGCATGCCTTAGCAAAACCATGAAGGATATAGGGGTATGTGTGAACCTGCCCATGCTTTCCTGTGTTAGGCTGGCCATGCTATCGTGTGTCCGGCCAGTTCATATCATGTCGTGCCAAGTCAACGTGTGATTTCTCATGCATGCCTTAGCAAAACCGTGAAGGCTATAGGTGTGCCATTAGAGTGCAACAAATTAAAGATGAGCTCTATCTAGTTGTATCTAATATTCTCATTACTTTGAGACTAATTCAGATTTAGCCTAAATCGGAAGAAAGTAACCCAAAATTCGTTAACGTAGCATATCTATACGAATCAAATCTCTAACTTTACAGTTGCATAAACCGCCTACTCAATATCCAAGTAAATGATATACTCCATATTATTGTGTTATAAATTAAATCCAATAGTTCTTTTGTTTGGGCTTGTGAAGTCTCAAAGCCCAACCCAATAGCCACTAAACCCACAAACCATTTTTCTTATCTGATATAATAAGAACTAGTATTTTACCCGTGCGATGCACGACAACAATTATGATATGATGAATTAAGGGAGAAATTTATAAAATGGAAAATCATTGTAGAATTGTATGAATGAAACTATGATGAAATATTATAATAACATTTTACAAATTTTAAAAAACTTCTTTGTATACAATGTTTGTTGTGGAATTACTTTGGGTGTTCGCCTTATCACAAATTAAAATCTTCAATCCATTTGGTTTGGTGACTCTTGAAGCAGCAACATATAATTGTCCATGACTAAATAATGGTCTTTTCAAAAAGTGGCCTAAGTGATTGACCTTTGACTCTTGTTAACCGTCATTGCATAAGAGGTAGACGATTAGAGGGAATTGTCTTCTTTGAAATTTAAAAGGCAATCTCAAATATGAAGGAGTTAATGACATTATTTGAATCAAGATTTTATGATATGCACTACTTCCAGATAATACATTTGCTTCTAAAACATAATTTCCAAGTTTAGTAATAACCATCCTTGTCCCATTACACAAACCAACTGAGTGGTCAATATTTTCAAAGCATAACCGGAGTACCTACTTTCAGCCTGAGTTCATGATTAGGCACACCAGAACACTTGATCCCATTTAAAAATTCAGGCATGTGCACATAAGCTAATAGATCAACATTTGAATCTGATTTGCAAGCACTTTCAAAACTGAAATATGTATTTCCTTCATATGTGTTTAAAGAAGTCATATATTCATTGATAGAGTCAACCACATCAAGTGTTGGAGCCAATATTGTCCTCTTTCTCAAGTATGTTGGATCATAAAAAATATTGGAGTCTGATGGATATGTACTTTCCACAATAGTTGCAATGGGATCTCTAGAACATTTCAAAAAATTCTCTTCTGTATAGTAATGTTTTCACATCCAATTATTTGCCCCTAAATTTCTCCATCTCATATGTTCGTAATCCATTATGAGAATTGCTTTAGCTTTTCATAATCACTATTTGAGGATGAGCTTTGAAGTCGCATATTTTTTGTTAGACGTAACACTTTACAGTATGACCACAAGTAAGATGCATTTATTGTTGCATTAACAATATCATGTCTACTTCCTTTTGGGATAACTGGCAAAATTTGTCGAAAGTCTCCGCCAAATACAATAGTTTTCCCTCCGAAAGGCATCTCTAAACTTTTTGGATTGCAAAAACGCAATACAGCACGCATACTTCTATCAAGTGCTTCAAAGAAATGCTTATGCATCATTGGTGCTTCATCTAAATTATAAGTTTGCACTTAATAATGAGTTCTGCAAGATGACTACCTTGTTTGATATTACATGTTGAATCCTCATTTAGGTTTAGGGGAATTGCAAACCTTGAATGCGCAATCCTTCCGCCAGGTAATAATAGAGAAGTTATACCACTTGAAGCAACATTAAGAATTATTTCTCCCTTTGATCTCAATGATGCCGAAAGAGTTCTCCAAACTAATGTTTTTCCAGTTCCTCCATAATCGTAGGCAAAAAAAACTCCTCATTGATTTGATACCAACTTTTTGTGCTCTTCTTTAAGTTCTACTTTGTCATAACACATCTCATCATACACCAACCTATTCATTAAACTGGCCGAACAGTCAAGATCTGGAGGACATTTGTTGGTAATCATGTAGGCTCTTTCCACATCTTTTCAACAATTTCTCAATCTCAACTAATGCTTGATTTTTTATTTCATCAACACTGAAGACAAAATCTAAAAAATATTAAACAATATATGTTAGAAAAGTATCACCATCTTGGAAATAATAATATTAGACATGAAATAAAATATTAAAGCAAATGAATAAATACATACCATACCTTGGAAGTTCAATATGTTCAGTTGTTTGTACAGAATATAATTGGATATATATGTCCAACATTTGTCCCAAACCACTTCCGGACGGCTTAAACAATTTGAGGATAACAATGTTGTGAATAAATTTCTTAACTCTCCTGTAGTTGCCCACTGACTTGCTTCCACAATTCCATCAATATATTTTTTGTCGTCTTCCAATATAGTAATATTTTTTTAATACTATAATATACATCATATAGTAATTTGATTGTTGGAATTTTTTTTTGAATATTATCGTGAGAGGAATTTAATTATGTATATTAACCTAATATAGTAATATTTTTTTAATACTATAATATACGTCATATAGTAAAATATACGTCATATAGTAATTTGATTGTTGGAATTTTTTTTTTTTTTTTTGAATATTATCATGATAGGAATTTAATTACGTACATTAACATTATATACTAATATTTTTTTTTTGAATACTACAATATACATCATATAGTAATTTGATTGTTGGAATTTTTATTTTTTTTAATATTGTTATGAGAGGAATTTAATTACGTATATTAACATAATATAGTAATATTTTTTTAATACTATAATATACATCATATAGTAATTTGATTGTTGTGATTTTTTTTAATATTATCATGAGAGGAATTTAATTACGTACATTAACGTAATATAGTAATATTTTTTTTGAATACAATAATATACATCATATAGTAATTTGATTGTTGGAATTTTACGTACATTAACATAATATAGTAATATTTTTTTAATAGTAATTTGATTATTGGAATTTTTTTTTGGAATATTATCATGAGAGAAATTTAATTATGTATATTAACCTAATATAGTAATATTTTTTTAATACTATAATATACATCATATAGTAATTTGATTGTTGGAATTTTTAATTTTTTGAATATTATCATGAGTGAAATTTAATTACGTACATTAACATAATATAATAATATTTTTTTAATACTATAATATACATCACATAGTAATTTGATTGTAGGAATTTTTATTTTTTGAATATTATCATGAGAGAAATTTAATTACGTACATTAACATAATATGGTAATATCTTTTTTTGAATACTATAATGTACATCATATAGTAATTTGATTGTTGGAATTTGACGTACATTAGCATAATATAGTAATATTTTTTTAATACTATAATATACATCATATAGTAATTTGATTTTTGGAATTTTTTAAAAATATTATCATGAGAGGAGTTTAATTATGTGCATTAACATAATAGTAATATTTTTTTAATACTATAATATACATCATATAGTAATTTGATTGTGACATTTTTTTTTGAATATTATCATGAGAGAATTTTTAATTACGTACATTAACATAATATAGTAATATTTTTTTTAATACTATAATATACATCATATAGTAATTTGATTGTGAAACTTTTTTTAAATATTTTCATGAAAGGAATTTAATTATGTACATTAACATAATATAGTAATTTTTTTGAATACTATAATATACATTATATAGTAATTTGATTGTTAATATATGTACATAAATAAGGAATCCATGCAGGAATGTAATTGAATAAAATATTTCATTAATTTCCGTGTATAATAAGGAATGTAATCATATTTTGAATATTTTTGTCAATTTTAGCCATAAATAAGGAATGATAAGAAAGGCTAGAATTTCTGATAAGGAATTATTATATAATATTATGTTGACCAATTTCAAAATTTTTGGACTAAAATGAGCGGGAAAGCTATTACTTCTGTTTTAATATATATATAGATGTTGTAGATAAGAAAATGGGACCATTGATGATATTTCTTGACTATTCTCATTTCAAGAATAAAAGTGGATGAGGATCCAAATTTTCACTTGCCAAGTTGTGGGAGTATTATATACTAATTATAAAATTGACAATTTTGTGAATTCAGCTGGATACAAGTCTTTATTCATTTCTCCCTCTCACCAATATTGGGTTTATCGAGGCAAACCCCACTCCTCTTCTGAGTATGTGAGTAATCCCTCGCTCTGTGATCCTAGCCGGCAAAGGACCATAAGGAGGTTAACCAGCCTAGGTTGTCCATAGCTGACCGGCTCAAACCCGGGTGACAGACGGTTTCGAACTCAGGACCTCACGGCCGCGAGCGTCTTGGTGACAAGAGAAACACAAGTATTATTCGAAAGTGTGCATAAGATAAATCTTTGTTCTCTGTAATATATAATTTATAAATCACACAGGAGAGGTAAATCACATTAGAAAGATCATATTTGATGGACTCGATCAAGAGATTGTTGACAAAAATTGAACACATGACTTTTAGTTACGATAATCATGTTTCACCCGTTTTTTTTTTTTTTTTTTTGAAAGGATGTTTCACCCGTTTGATTATTTCATTCCAGGCAACTTATATAAATTTCGAGAAAATGGAAATATGGAGGTAAAGTGTGATAGTTATGGTAATTGGGTACATAGATTATAGTAACTTTGAATCAATTCTTATAAATCAATTGAGAATTATTAGAAGTATACACTTGGAAGGTGTGGATTTGATCTTGTTTGATGTATATATGCACAATGAAAAAGTATATTATTTTATACAACTTAAAAGCAGACAAAATTTTAAAGTTTGCACTCAAAATTTCTAACTAGTTTGAGGATTTGAAAAAATGTTCATCGCTATTTTTATACTATCAATAAAAAATATCCAAGATGTTTCATCAAAAGATTGACAACGGGCTAACTAAGACAATGGGTGGTTACCACTTAACGTTAAATTAAGTGGATAGTGTCATTGAGCTCCTAAATAATTTTTTTAAAAAAGTTCTATTAAAACCATTTAAATTGGTAAAAATGTTCAATTGAATCGTAAATGACTTGTTTATCAGGTTACTACTTCTTGGACTAAGACGATATTTTTGCTTAGGGGCTCAATTGAATTATCCCATTAATTTTTGGAGCCAATTTAATCCTTTTTCCTTAGATTAAATAGCTCCACCTTAAATACTTACGAGTTTCATTGTTTTACTTTCAAAATTTGTTAATCAATTAAATATTTACGAATTTCAATAATTTACCCTTGAGTTCTTTTTCATAAATACATTTACTTTTCTTGTAGTGATAGGTAATCACATTACTTTTATTTTACTTCAACTCATTTTTTGATGTTGCAATAATGTTATACGTAGTATTATATTACCAAAGTTGTCATATAACTTGAATCAAAACAAGTTATATATGATAAGTTGGGGATATATGGGGTGCAACCCCTAACCGAGTTAGTTGGATAGTTAATTTAGTAACTATAAGCTTTCAAATTTAACTCCCTATAAGAGCGGCTTATCGACCTTCTTGGTTTAAACTAGATTAGTATTATTTTACTTCAAATTAGGTACTATTCAAATCCGACATTTGGTTTAGTAGTATGATTCTTGCTTAGGGTGCGAGAGATCCCGGGTTCAATTCTCGAAATGCCCTTTTACCCCACCTAACTAGATTCTCACATTGGTCGCGAGAGGTCTCGAGTTCAATTCTCGAAATTGCTAAGTATTTGATGGGCATTTAGTCTAGTGGCATGATTCTCGCTTAGGGTGCGAGGTCCCGAGTTTAATTCTCAAAGTGCCCTTTTACCCCACCTAACTAGATTCTCACATTGGGTGCGAGAGGTCCCGAGTTCAATTCTTGGAATGCCCCTTACCCTTTTACCCCTCCTAATTGAATTTCAGTTCACCTATGACTAACTTAAGGAAGTTACTAAATATTTGTTGGGCATTTGGTTCAATTCTTGGAATGCCCCTTACCGCACCTAATTGAATTTCAGCTCAGCTATGAATAGCTTAAGGAAGTTACTAAATATTTGTTGGGCATTTGGTCTAGTGGTATGATTCTCACTTAGGGTGCGAGAGGTCCCGAGTTCAATTCTTGGAATGCCCCTTACCCCTTTACCCCACCGAATTGAATTTCAGTACAGATATGAACAATTTAGGAAAGTTGCTAAATATTGTTGGGCATTTGGTCTAGTGGTATGATTCTTGCTTTGGGTGCGAGTGGTCCCGAGTTCAATTCTCGGAATGCCCCTTACCCTTATACCCCACCTAGTTGAACGCGTTCGCAAACGTTAATGAACACTTAACAAACGAACATAAATGAATAGTTTGTCGAAAACTCTGTTCGCTAACACTCCTATTGTTAGGGAAGTTGCTAAATATTTGATGGGCATTTAGTCTAGTGGTATGATTCTCACTTAGGGTGTGAGAGGTTCCGAGTTCAATTCTCAAAATGCTCTTTTACCCTACCTAACTAGATTCTCACTTTGGGTGCGAGAGGTCCCGAGTTCAATTCTCGGAATGCCCCTTACGCTTTTACCCCTACTAATTGAATTTCAGTTCACCTATGACTAACTTAAGGAAGTTACTAAATATTTGTTGGGCATTTGGTTCAATTCTTGGAATGCCACTTACCCCTTTACCCCACCTAATTGAATTTCAGCTCAGCTATGAATAGCTTAAGGAAGTTACTAAATATTTGTTGGGCATTTGGTCTAGTGGTATGATTCTCGCTTAGGGTGCAAGAGGTCCGGAGTTCAATTCTCGGAATGCCCCTTACCCCTTTATCCCATCGAATTGAATTTCAGTACAGATATGAACAATTTAGGGAAATTACTAAACATTGTTGGGCATTTGGTCTAGTGGTATGATTCTCGCTTTGGGTGCAAGAGGTCCCGAGTTCAATTCTCAGAATGTCCCTTACCCAAACGAACATAAATGAATAGTTTGTCGTAAACTCTGTTCGCTAACACCCCTATTAGGGAAGTTGCTAAATATTTGTTGGGCATTTAGTCTAGTGGTCTGATTCTCGCTTAGGGTGCGAGAGGTCTCGAGTTCAATTTTTGAATTGCTAAGTGTTTGATGGGCATTTAGTCTAGTGGTATGATTCTTTCTTAGGGTGCAAGAGGTCCCGAGTTCAATTCTCAAAATGCCCTTTTTTACCCCACCTAACTAGATTCTCACTTTGGGTGCGAGAGGTCCCGAGTTCAATTCTCGGAATGCCCCTTACCCTTTTACCCCTCCTAATTGAATTTCAGTTCACCTATGACTAACTTAAGGAAGTTACTAAATATTTGTTGGGCAATTGGTTCAATTCTTGGAATGCCCCTTACCCCTTTACCCCACCTAATTGAATTTCAGCTCAGCTATGAATAGCGTAAGGAAGTTACTAAATATTTATTGGGCATTTGGTCTAGTGGTATGATTCTCGCTTAGGGTGTGAGAGGTCGCGAGTTCAATTTTCAAAATGCCCCGTTACCCCACCTAACTAGATTCACCTATGAATGACTTACGGAAGTTACTAAATATTTGTTGGGCATTTGGTTCAATTCTTGGAATGCCCAGCTATTCTTAAGGAAGTTACTAAATATTTGTTGGGCATTCGGTCTAGTAGTATGATTCTCGCTTAGGGTGTAAGAGGTATTTGTTGGGTCTACTGGTATGATTTTCACTTAGGGGGTGGGAGGTCCCAATTTCAACTATTGAAATACCTTATTGAATTTCATTAAGTCTACTGGTATGATTTTCACTTAGGGTGTGGGAGGTCCCAATTTCAACTATTGAAATACCTTATTGAATTTCAGTTCAGTTATGAACAATTCATGGAAGTGAGCTTTACTCGAGAATAGTGAATGTAATTTTTGTATAAATTAAAATTAGAGCACCTTGTGCTCAATTGGAATGTAGTGGCCACCCTCAGATGGGAGGTCATGAGTTCGAGTCTCAGTGGAGGAGATCTCGAAATTATTGACTCTTTGTGCTTCAACAGGTTGAGAAAAAGTATAGATGAACAGATACTACAATGTATTAGGGTCAGTTGTATTCAAAAAAAAAATTAGAGATACATTATGCGAAGAATATGATGAATCAGAATTCAGAATCATATTCCTGGTTAGCATGAGAATATTTACTTAATAAGTGGAATGTTGCATCTATTATATTTCTCACAACGTGACATAGGCCGCAATTAATATAATGTTCTATCAAGAATGTTCTGTCGGAATAATATTTGTCATTAGTATTATCGGATCTCCCAATTTGTTAGGGAGGCCTAATCAAGATTCTACATCTTTCCAAAATCCTAATTCTATGCAATTTGGGAATGAAAGAGAATAATTTGGGAATGAAAGAGAATAATTTCTGTTTAAAATTCTTCAATTTTTATTTACTTTTTTTTTTACCAATAAAAAAAAAAGTAAACAAAAATGTAAAGGTTCTCAAAGAAAAAGATTAATAGATAAGAATTTATTTGTTTATATATTTAAAAAAAAAAAAAAAGAAGAAGATATGTAGTCAAAGAAAAACAAGTTCTGATTTTTAAATTACTATATTTAATGTCTGCAACTACAAAAAAAAAAAAAAAATTAAAACGTGTATTATTCTTTAATTTTAATGTATTATTATATCACATATTTTTCCATTTTTTTTACCATTATTCTTCTACTTTAATAATTCATATTATTCAAACTGTATTTTAAAAAATGGAAAAATATGTGATATAACAATGGCGCACACATATAACGATGGGCCATCCAACATTGCAGTTGCATTAACAATAAGTTTACCAACTGCATTAACAATAAATTTATCAACTGCGCTAAGTTATGTTGTTGAGTTGACTATTTTGCTAATAACAGCACACATACTTATATCTAAGTTAGAGATAATCTTGTGATAGTGTAATTAGATTTGATACTCGTCGTACGCTACGTAGAATATAATATACCAAGAATAAAATATACAATGAGTTTGAGTACAATATTACTAGAGTACGAGATTCGATCTTATAACGCTCTTCAGTCAAAGTTTATGAAAAGTTGAGATTTAAATCTCCAAACTAGTGGGTAGAGGTTTCTATCTATATTGATGGAGTAGAAAATACAATAATGTCAAAATTTTGTCGACAAATTTGACATGGCAACTAGTACTTGGACACTGAGATCAATAGCAACATGTGTAAACTATTAATGCAATATCTAAATAGTGACAACAAAATTGACTTGTCTTACTAGCGGTCCAGGTCCACTGTGAGTGGTTTCTCAACCCCAAAAATTAAAAAACATCTAAACGTAGTTGGAAGTTGAGTTATTATGCGAGTAATCTAGCTTACTGTATAACCCATCAATCCTAAAATTTTATATTATAAAAATTCAAATTAAAATTTTAACTTGAATTAAACTAATTTAAAAAAAAAAAAAAAGAATTAAACTATATGATTGTATTGTTGATGAGATATAGAATTGAATTGGAAGGCACTTTGAAGGGAGTGGACTTGGAAAAAGACTTTTGTTAGCCTCAAAGAATGAAACTTGCAGTGATATATATTGACCGCTATTTGCTAATTAATTAAGAGCTTTGACAATACCATTTCCTCCTTAAATATTGACCTTAGAACTTAGTTCAGTCTCATGTCTTGAACTTTAATTATTGTCAACCCGGTCAAATCCATCACACAGTTTTCCTAATAAAATTTATCTCTTATATATGATTTACAGACTATTACACTAAAATAGAGTTTACCTCACACACACCTAACTCTCAAATAGTTAATTATTGTTAATCATCTCTTGGTCAAATCCATCATCTTTCTAATACGTCTCTTCTTTTCTCAAAAGGTTGAATCCCCATTCCCCAACTCAAAGAGTCCTCGCACCCTGAGCCAATTGAGCATTTGAGAGAATATAAATCACGGTGACTCAATGACTCAGCAGATAGATATGGTCAAATGCCGGTGCACACAAGGGATCGGTCCACTATGATTATAATTCACACGCCGTTGCTGAGATTCGAGCCTTGGTCTATTCTCTCAAATACTGTCAGTGCACACCGGTCAATTCAAGTTTACGGGCCAACACTACATGTTGGACGGAAATTCCCTCCAACTTCCTTGATTTCCGTCCAACTTTCCGTCCACATAACTTTGGAGGCATAAAGTTGAGATTTTTATTAAAATACCAACCAACATTAATGTTGGACAGAAAATGTTGGATTTCCAGCCGTGAGTGATCTGTCCACTCTGAGTATAATCCCACACTGTAGATGCTGAAGTTCAGACCTTGATCTCTTCTTCCAAATATTGTTTATTGAACCAGTAAGCTAACTCCGTACGAACAAATACTATTTATCTCTTATGTATAATTTGCAAACTATTACACAAAAATTAAATTTATCCGGCACTCACTCAACCTTAAATAATGGTTACAGATTCACCTTGTCATCCATTTATTCCCAGTTTGCTCCTATAAATAGAGGAATACATCGCTGTCTCACTCAAGAATCCCATACCCACAAAACCCTTCTCCCCAATCCATTAAAATTCTCTCTCTCTCTCTCTTTCTCTCTCTCTCTCAAAGAGTGAAAATGAAGATGATGAAGGTTGAAGGAGAGCAGAAGAGATATGCATTGCTACTAGCAGCAAGGGACTCAGATTACGTGAAGAAAGTGTACGGAGGATACTTAAACGTGTTCATAGAAACTCTGGGAGAGGAAGGAGAGATATGGGATTTGTTCCGGGTGGTCGACGGCGACTTTCCGGCCATGGATGACCTCCATAGCTACGAAGGTTTTGTGATCAGTGGAAGCCCTTATGATGCCTATGGCAATGAGCCGTGGATTCTCCAGCTCTGCCTTCTTCTCCAAGCTTTGTTCTCCATGCAAAAGAAAGTCCTCGGCATTTGCTTTGGCCACCAAGTAAGTTAATGGCAAACCTTAATTTTCCGGCCACCGTTGTTTTTTTTTTTTTTTTTTCGGAGTACAGAATCAGTCATTTGCGTCTGAAGTTGGGGACAATCTGGGTCTGGAGTATGTACTTCTGATAGTTAATTACATTGACTTGTTTTGTGAAGTGATTGTTTTGTATTTTGAATTTAGGTTTTGTGTAGAGCTTTGGGAGGAAAAGTTGGGAAGGCTTATAGTGGATGGGATATTGGAGTTAGAAAAGTGGAGATTGTGAAGGATTTATGCTTCCAATTCCTTGGTGATGATGACAATAATTTGGAAGAAACATCACCATCTCTTTCCATCATTGAGGTTCATCAAGATGAGGTATATATGCATATATAGCTTTAAATTTTTAAGAGTGAATACCAGAGGTCATCCCAATATAGTGATTTTGGTACATTTAGTCAAACTTTAAAATTGACCATCTCGTGGTCCTTCGATTCAAATTGTTACCATTCGTTATCCACGTTAACCATCCATGACCCTTCAACTATCAAATGTTAATCAGTCGTGGTCCTTCTAGTAGGGTTGGTTAAATTTTGAAAGTTGAATGACAATGGGTGGTTACTTGGACCACAGATGATAACAATTCGAAAGTCAAATTATCACAGGTGGCCAATTTAAAAGTTTATAGGAATAAACGTGACAAAACTACTATACTCGAAGGACCTCATATGACATTTTTAAAGTCGTTAAAAGTTTATAAAAGTGTTGATTAAATACATCCTTAAGATAATGTCATTTTATAATTACGATGATGCATTTAGAAATGTTTGATAGTGCATATCTACTGATAACTAATAGTGCACACACTGAGTACACTATCAATTATATACAAATATACTATTAAATGTTTACAAATGCACCGTCGTCGTAGTTACATAAATGTCACCACATTTTTCTATAATTCTCAAACACTTAATCATAGAGGAATAACATCAGCTCTTATGAGACTACTAATTTTGATTATTTCATCTTGAATCTATAGAATGATGATGTATATATACATGAATATATATAGGTTTGGGAAGTGCCAATAGGAGCAGAGGTGTTGGCATTCTCGGATAAGACATGCGTGGAAATGTTTAGGATTGGAGAACATATTCTTGGAATTCAAGGACATCCTGAGTACACTAAAGACATCCTCAATAACCTCATTGACCGTTTGCTCTCCAATGGCTCCATAGAGGTATAATGTTTATATATAACCATTACCCAATATTGTAATAGATACCTAAATATATTTATAATTTGATAAACATTAAAATTGTAATTTTACTTTAAATACAATATATTAGACTTGACTAAAAAAAAGTTCAAAATTTAGATCAAGGATACCAATTGTCCGACCCCAAAGATGGTCTTGGAGGGTCAATCCCAGCAGCTAATCCATAGCTGTTATGACAGTTACAAGTACCTGTTTCACTAGAGTAATGTCTGAAATATTACTAAAGAAACCGTTAGACTAACAATATGATTCTTATTTTAAAAGAAAATTTTCTTTATATTTTTTAAATAATTATCTAATTACATGCATGCATGCAGACAGGGTTTGCTGAAGATGTAAGGGCCAAGATTTTGGCAGCGGAGCCAGATAGAAAGTGCTGGGAGAAGATCTGCAAAACATTCCTTAAAGGAAAAGTTGAAATATGAAAAAAAAAAAATTAAATATTAATTTCTAACCTATTTATGTCTTGTTTGTATTTTGTAACACTGTATAACAATATGAATATCTGATGTAAAATGTTATCTAGTAATGGAAGTTAAAATATTAATAATTTATTTGATACGCAACTAGCAGAGTAATTTTTTGGATACTACTAACTTTGTTACAATTTAATATCTGTTATAACTTTAATTCATTTTCTTAAGAATGAGAACTCATATATACGGTTTACTTCTATAATATGATTTACGGCTATTATATAAAAGTGAAATTCATTCAATTTACACCCTCAAATAATAGCTGCAAATTTTCATTAAACACAATTGCAAAGGTTGTTTCAAATACCACTATCGCACTAACATCATATTTTTGACCCGATAAACTTAGAGATTCAAATATTGTGACAATGCCTCATGTTAAATGACTATAAGTCAAATTTTTCTTAAGTTAAATTTTGAGGGCATTGACCTTAGTTGAATAAGAATTAGATGTTGTATAAAAAATTATATACTTGGTTAGTGTTAGTAGTTTATTATATACCAATACCCAACTAACATCATATTTTTGACCTTGTAAATTCTCGGAAGAATTAATGTTTTGATTGTTTGACCTTATAAGGCTGTAGAAGTGTCAGATTTTGAGTTCAATGAACATGCACAGATCTAATTATGGGTAGTTGACTAGTTGTAGAAAGACATGATAAATTCCTTAACGAACTTGAACGTTGAACGAGATATATGTAGCTTTTTTTTTTTTTTTTTTGAATACGAGATATATGTAGCTTAATTAGTGCATGTTCAAATAACTATTTATTAATGTTGACTGTAGCTTCAATTCAAGAACCAAATATATTTCATATATATCACCTGAAAGATGTGACTAAGTGGGTAGAATATAATTTTTGTATTTAAAAGATAAAATTAAATTCTCGTTAATATTTTCTTGATTAAAACCGTCACAAAAGACTTACTAATGTGATATAACTCAGCAAAATTATATATTTAGTTGTACTCGGTATTAATAGCATGTGTACAAGTAACAACAATACAATCCGATATGATCATAAACAATGTAGCTTGTTATATCAATACTTATCACAACAAAAATTGTACAAAAGTTTACTACTACACCTATTTCCTTATATACAATATAACTTTTTCCTTATATACAATATAAAAAAGTTATGACTAATAATGAATATATAACTATATTTCCTTATATATATGGCCTGGTTCTCGGTGTGGATTCTCTCCAAATACGGATGTGCGAACTGATTTGGACCATTGGATGAACTCAAATCAACGGTTGGAAATCAATAAAAAGGAGAAAAAACGTTGTGGTAATTTTGTAATTTCAATGATATGCTAGTGCATTTAGATATGCTTGATGGTAACTGCACAGACTCAACTCATTAGTTCAGAGGCAGTATTTGAAACAAGAGGCCAAGGTTCAAAACTCGGCAAGAGTGGTGTAGGGATTATGCCTAAAGTAGGACAGATCCCTTATGCGCACTGACATTTGATCATACTTGCTGAGCCACTGAATTACTGTGATTTACATCCTTCCAAATGCTCTATCAATCGAGGGTGTGGAGCCCTTGGGGTCATAGTCCAATGCACCGTCAATCACCCCTGTGTGCACTATAAACTAACCATGGTCCAGATCTGTCTGCAGCCATATATAAAGCAGTTATCATCCTGTTTCGAATTAATTACACCAAGCAATAGGATATTGAACTTAATATATAGTAATTGTACTCAATACTTTTAATATTAGTGTTGATGAATTCCGTAGCATTTTCCTTATATTTATTATTAATTAATTATACAGCGGTCAAGATCTGGAGTGTGTTAAACAATAGTGCTTCCATTTAAATCCACATGTGAACAGTAAAGTACTTGCATTTCAGCATATGGTGGTAAGGAATTGGTCGGATAGCGCCATATTAATCATTACTTTCTTAATGGATGTTCTACTTTCTACAATACTACTAGGTCAAGAATGGCAGTGCCTTTACAGGCATTCTAATGTGTATTTTTAAGTGACGGAATTTTTATTTTTTTTTTAGTACTACTCAGAGTCAACAGTCGCCTCCACTGAAGCTCTCTTTCATGTGGGAGTATAAACTGGGCGCCACTAGACCACAAGGTATAAATTAGGTACAGCTCAAGAAAAAATTAAATCATTAATGTTGCTCTAACTGAGATCAATGATTTGATCAAAATTATTCATACATTGTACCGAGTAGGCGAGTACTATTTTTACTCAGTAATTAATAATTATACATTTTTAAAGAATAGAATATTTATGCAACGGTCAAGATAGGCAGTCAAACAGAAGTACTTGCAATTAAATCCACATGTACTCTTTAGGAAGACCAAAGACTATGCTAAAGTCTAATGTTAGAACCACAAAATAGTGAGAATTTGAGCATTGTGGTGTATAAAGCCATCAAAAGAGAATTAGTTCGTTGAGTTAATTTGTAACAAACTTCTAAACAGAATTTAGTATCCTGCCAAAAGACAAATCGACCATTCAATATTTTAAAGAAACTGACAAACTTTAAAGCTCACCATGCCAAATGACAAGCTTTGACAGGCCCTGCAACATTGGCCCACTTTAGCAGTTGTAGCTGAAACAAGTATATATATACAAAAATTCAAGACAAAATTCAATGTTATACATTGCTCATTTTTTCTTTTTATGATTTGTTACAATGACCTTTGTTTCTTAGTAGTCGAAAACAAAGATATGCTTTCCTCTTGAATTTTTTTTCTCTTTCTTATTTCTCTATTACAGATGTTAAGAAGGCAAAATACAACAATGAATGACTACACAAAAAGAATTGGCTTATCATGGATTCACTTTGACCATTGCCAAACAAGTAGTAGAGGTTCTCTTGCGTTTAGAACCCCAGTAAATGTCTAGTTTAGTACTAATCTTCTTTTTTATCCCAAGAAAGCCTTGACAATTAGGGGCACCACAATGGCACTTCACTTCTGGCCCAAATTGTACAAATCTGCACTCAAAAAAAAAAAAAAAAAAAAAAAAAAAAAAAAAAAAAAAACAGAACAAGTGAGCAGGGGCAGAATTGTAATTTGAACATTCAAGACAAATTTTTTTTTGGAGGGGGGGTAACAACTGGTTTCTCCACATGCCACAGCTATAAGACTAATTCAAATTCAATTCAGGATTAGCACTTAAGCATACAAAACACAGTCACAAATGGTTTAGATGCATTGAGGCTCCACTGAATTAGTCTTGTGCCGTGAAATGGAGATACTAGTGGGTATGCAAAAAATAAAAAATGAAAACAGTAATTGATTTTAACCATTTTGCATCTCATTGAAATTACTTTGAATAAATGGTAAGCCAATCTCATTGTGACATTAATATCATGATAATTTTGAGTGTCTACAAGAAACCCCCAATGCCTCTAAACAGGCCCTCAAAATTGCAGACAATTCGAGAATTCAAGGACATATCTAAAGCTCAAATATACATTTAAGTTTTGCAATTCTTTTAGTAACCATTTAATCCAAGCATTGTTCATTGATGATTTTTCCTTTTAAAGAAAAAAGTATACTCCAAAGTAACAATCAGGAGACTAACCTGTAATCATATGTCAATGGCTCTCCCACTTCAATGTCTCGATCAGCAAAAACACCAACACGTGTCTCACATTCAACCTGCCTTTAGTGAAGGATAAAACATATATGAGCAGTTGCTCAATCAGGGCCGAAATATATGTTAAGCAATCTCATCTATTTATTGCACAGTTAGATACATATAGATTTATGCTTAGTTAATATGTAAATCTAAGAGAATTTACTAACCATTTCTCCAGTTTGCAGTTGGGATCACAGCTGTGATTGAGAAAACGTGAATAGTTGCCCTTGAAAGTTGCGTCTATTGTGAAATCCTTCCTTATTTCACACATGTAGAAGTTTTTCTCTCCACTGTATTTCATTTGCCAGAGCCTCTTTTCACACAAGGCATCATCAATAACTGAAACGGAAAGCAACTTATAAAACTAGAAACTTAATATAGTTGAGTATTAACCAATTGCAATAAGTTTGAATGCAAATATATAGATATAAATGTACCATGTGTAGCAATAGCAGCAGAAAGAGAAGTTGCATTTTATCCAAAGATGAATTTGGAATGACAATCAATCTTCAAATCAAATTGCATAGTTTAATGGTCTAATTGTATATTTTAGTTACGTTTGGGGGCAGATAAAGAGATTTGTAGGAGAGAATATGCAATCTTCATCCAAATTCTAAAGGATTCAATGGAGTTTAAGATCAAGCAAATACCACCACAGATAAAAGGCATACTAGAGAATGTAAATCAAAGAGCCAGAACTTCTATACATAAGAAAATCACCTTCTCCAATGTACTCTATAATGAAATCCCCTTTCTTGATGGATTCAGCTGCTACAACACCCCAACCACAGAGTTCAGTCTGATTACAATACAAATATAGTTTTAATAACAGAATAATATATAGATATTTAATCAATAGTTCATTAAAAATAAATACACATTAACATTTTCAGGAAAGTTGTATATATTGGGATAGAAAATTGTTTACTGGGGATCAACTTCTCACCTTGACAAGTTTAATCTTTTTCTCTTCTCGAAATGGCCTATTTGAGCACTTACCGGAGCAGCGACAAGCCTTTGAGCAGCTTATGGACTGAACCCTAAAAGACAAGCATTACAACACAGCAAGCTAGATGAGTGATTTATAGAACATTGATTGACACTCCCCACTGCAATCCAGACATCCAGTATGGAAGTACATACTTTTGGTTAGATATCAGTGAGACACACAAGGAGTGTCTGGTCTCCCCAAAAATTACAAGGCCATTCAGAAAAGCTTATAAACTTATACATTAGAAGCTCAGCATTTTAAAATTGGACAAGATGAACTTAGTAGGAATTATATCTGTTGAAAATAGAAACCCTAGCATAGCCCTAGGTTTAGCCCATTATGTACACCTATAAGTTGAAAGTAACAATAATTGTTTGTATTTTCTAGTGGCAGGCCCCATATCACATCCAAACCTGATCCTCTCAAATTCTTGGTTTATTGAAGAGATTCCCTTATGAGGCAATAGCTAGTTAGATATATGGACAATAGTTCAAAAGTTTTACCAAATTAATTAGGGATATATAGCAAGAGCTTCTTTTAACTGGGATGAATTAATAATTCTGGGATAAAGCAATTTCCCGATCAGGATGCTGCAGCAATATGGCATGAGAAATTCCATTTAATGTTGGAAATGAGGTCAATGAAGAAAGTTGGAAATGGAGTCTCTGAGGAAGGTTTGAAACAGGTTCTGTAAGGATAGAAAACTCTTAAGAAGCAGCAGTAGCTAGCAGGCAAAGCATTGGAAGGACAGTGTTTTCACATATTAGTTGGATAAGCTAAATATAGTGCAAGGTTGTGAAGAAAAAGATGCTCATAAAAAAGTTTACATCTGAAGGGGAAAAAGTCATGGTACCTGCAGATACAACTGTCTGAACATTTTGTAGAGCTGCAATTTGTGCATCCAATATCAGCACCAACATTATCACGCTTTTTCTTGATGAGGTACACATCTATATCAGTCAAGGGTATTCAGTCATGATTACTATATCCTTCAATTTTAGAAGGTTATCTTACACGGTTTGATTCTTCATGAACATAAATTCATTTCAGGGTAAAATCAAGAAAAATAAATATCCACATAAAAGTGCATACAGATGAATCCTACAAAAAAAAAAAAAAAAAAAAAAATGAAGAATCTTTATCCCAGTATGAAGTACTCCCCCCTGTCCAATTTATGTGATGCACTTCCTTTCTGACAACCTAATATGTCTTACTCTTTTTCCTTTTCTTTTTTACTGTTTTGGGGTGGGGACTATTTCATCATGACTTCCTATGCTACAATTTCTCATCGCATGAAATGACCAAGCAACTTCATATTCGAATCAGCAAACTTTATGCACGCACTAAAAACAAATTAGAGGCTTTAAAAAAAAATTACAAACTCCAAATCTAAAACTAAAATCCCAACCAAATCATGCCACGTAATTTGAGATGGAGAGTGGAATGCAACAGGAATCTTTCTGATGATTGCAAAAAAATGAGGCCAATATAGCAGAAATTTTGTTCACTTTGTGCATGTTGCAATACTGGACTCATAAGGAAAGTGAAATTGGCAAGTAGATGATAAGCCCAAAATGCATAGGATACTTCGCTTGATTGGCTCATATGAAGGTGGCTCCAATTTGCCGTCATTCGCATCCTTCCAGTTTAAGTCGATCTTAAATTCCTCCTCCGTGTATGGTAGAGGCAAGTGAGTGAATATTTCCTGACATAAAGATTACAAGTGTTAGCAAATGAAGTGTGCAAACATCAATGCCTCAGGCATCAGCACCAAAGAAAAGTTAAAACAGTTTGGCAATGTCTCCCACCCCCAAGAGAGACCATTTGATAAATGAGCCAAGTCAACTAGCAAGTACTTAGAGGATTGAGATCTCAAGGCTGAGCTGTTTCTCATCTCACACCATGTTTTTTTTTTCAGGTTGAGTTGGTTTGGTGAAAGAAGATTTTTTGAAACATATAGGAAAAAAGTATTTTTTTTTCTTGAAATAAAAAATGTGAAGCAAATGACTCTTGATGAAGTACTTATGAATAGTTTCTGAATAATCATATAAAATATAGCATGAGTGGCATAGCAAATAAATTCACTAACCTCAATACTTTTGATTGGATCTTCATGCTGCTCATCAAACAAGATATGTCAGTCCTGTCACCGAGCCTAATCAATCAAAATAAAGATCAAGTGATAAACTAACAGAGAGCTGAATACAACTGCATTCCATTTAATATGGTTTTCTAACTAACACTTAAGGATTTTCTCTTTAAAAACACCATGTTCACCTATATCTCCCAAATGGATCAACATTAAAACGTGGAAAATGACATCATTGCAAATCATGCACCTGAATTTTTCATCTCAAAATGAAATACAGAGTACATTTTATTCTTTGTAATCTGTGGCATGTCTATTATTTCACTAATTAATATATTCTTTCCACATACAGCCATAGATTTTATTGATCCCAATGTTACATGACAAGAAACCTTATTCCCACAAGTTCAAGGACCTAACTGCCATATGGTTATTACTGATAAGAGGAAGGCTCAGATTTCATTGCAAGAACAATAAATTGCACTGATGAACAATGGAAGAAAATGACCTCCTTCTCCAGACGCCAATCTGCATGATGTTTCCAACATATGACCCGCCCAGGATGACTAGTCAGATGGACAACATACTCAGGAAATGCTGCACATTTGTCATGTGACGCAATAAGACACTTAATGCATCGCCATATATGATTCATTTTGTTACAAGCAAAGCATACCTGTTCAAAGAAGAGATGCCATTAGATATATTGGTGGCATTTATTATCATCAAATACTACTTTCCTTAAGTGAAAATCATTAAGATCTGGCCAGGTAAGGCAATAAGAGAAAGCTGAGAAACTAGAATCAAGAACCCTCAAACTTAAAAAGAGGAAGTAGCTGTCAACAACATTGATGTCAAGAGATTATCAAGTATTGACAGAACCAAAATTTCATGCAACGCTCCATATCTTCTTAGTTCTTTAAAAAAATATAAAAGCATGAGAAATAAAGTTGAAAACAGTTATTTTCTGGATATTAAGTCTAAGAGAAGAAGAAATGTTTTCAATTGGCAGTTTAATACTTACTCAAATTATGAAATGTATTTAGCCTAGAAAGCATATGGAGAGCCCATGGGAAATAAACACTATAGAGTGTAACACACAATCAATTGGGTGGTTAGATTAAACTTTGCAAATGATACTCACATGCTGTGGGCACTTGAATTGTTTTGTAGAAGAGAAACCCAATCTTTCTATTGCACACCGCTGGTGCACAACTACCTGGCAACCCCGAACAGAGCATGACAAGTCTTCACCAGGGAAAATTAAGTTCTGGCAAACAGGGCACTCAACCTGAAATGAACCAGAAAGCATTAAAAAGTGAACTAATATATGCACTGCACAAACAAAGATACTTTAATGCCAATTGCACATTTTATCACTTATCCACATAAAATTGTGTTTCCTGGAGCAGTAAATTTCTAGGCATGTATTTAAGTAGACAGGAGGTGCTCAGGTAGCATTCCATGCTCAAATGAGATGTAGTGCTTGCATATTTAACTCTAGTAAATATGCAGTTTTGATATGTTCGATCATTTTAATATTTACATAGTAGTTCAAGTCTGATTTCTGAACTCTGAATAAACTGTGATCAGAGCAAAATAACATTCCCATAGGTTCTGCCTAAGAAGTGAACAAAATAATTCTTTCAACAGGAAATAGTTTAAAGCTATAAAAGGAAAATCTCAGTAAACACACAGGCACACATAACAATAGAAACTCCACAGTTAACATTGAATCAAAAATACAATTGTAAACCAAATTATTAGAACACAAAAATAATCATTTCTCATCAAAATTCCATGGAAAATCAATTGTTCGGAATAATTACCGATTTTGGAGCTTGCGAAAGGAACGGTAAGAAACAGCGGTGTTCAGGAACACCAGCATCGACACTCCGCTTAACCCAATCCTTAACAAACTCATCCAAACTCTTATTTGCGGTGGCAAACCTCTTAAGATCTCTCTGGCCCCCCCTAACCCTAATTTCTCCATTACTCTGGCATTTAACTTCATCTTCTCTATGCACAACCCGGAGCTCCGGTTCGGAGCTCAGGTCGGAGTCCTGGTGCTCAATCGTCGAGTCGGACTTGTAATTCAATTCGGTATCCACCTCATTGCATTGCTCGTCAGGCTTCGGGTTCGGGCATTCGCTCTTGAGCTGCGGGTCAGAGTCTCGGGTGCCCAATTTCGAGGCGGGCTTGGAATTCGGGTCATCGGCATCGATAACTGAGCGAGAAATGAGGGGTAAGGCGGCCGGAGACGGCGGCGGCGGGGGTGGCTCCAGAAAATTCGCGAAATCGGGCATTGCTAGGGTTAAGGTTTAGAGAGAGAAAGTATAGTGAGAGAAACGGCTGGGATAACTGTGTCGACTCGTGACTGAGTAGAGAGACAAGAGAGATGAGATGAGCTGAGCGTGTGGGGGTATGGCTGAGTTGTACGGCAGTTGTGTTTGGGCGGGAAATTTTAAATTTTTCCAAAAATAAAAAACAAGTTTGGCCTCCAATTTTCTACATTCTTTCAATTTAATCCTTAATATTCTTATTTTGTCAAATATCCCAATTTTTAAAATTTGGAAAAGTGATAGAAATTAAAATATCATGTGACCTTCCCTTAATAAAAGTCATAGATGTGTTAATTGAACATAGAGTGCTTGACAGCTATTTAAATTGTATAAATCTTTTTTATCTTTATAATCATTTTAATCGTGATTTATGCATATAAGATTATTTGGAAAGTAGTTGAAGTGACGACTGCTACATCCTTTCTTAAAACTCTTTTAAATGCATTCAAAATCAGTTACAATTGCACATCCTCAAAATTGTTATACATTTATAATTTATTTTAGGAAAATTTGTAATTTATGACCTTTCATAATATCTCTGAATTATTAATAGTGTAAATATTACCCCTTAATTTTCAAAAGGGTACATATATTGCATAAACTAACAATAAAAATAATGTTTATCAATAATCAAATGAGACAACAATATAAATTCACAAGTGTCTACTACAACACAAAGACTATAGTTTATTGATTTCAATTACAAATTGTGAAATCGCTCCCTTAAATTAGTACCAACAAGGCTTGTGGTGTCGAGTAGAATAAGAATCGTAGCAAAAGTAGCATTCTTTTGGTGAATGTGTAGCTATGCTCTCCTGCACTCCAAACATCAAATCTTCACACTTCCCCTGTATAGTGTATTCTTTATCCAACTGCGCAATTTTCCGAACAAATTTTGAAACATTAGTGTGTGTATATGCGCTTCCACGAAACTCGACGCTGAAAGGCTTAACTTTATAACTTTCCATTGTCACTAGCGAGAAAAAATCCACTGGAATCACCGTCTTATTCTTGGGTCCTTGACTGAAAGGATGAATTTTCGCCTTAGCAAAAATATCATTGATTCCACCGCCTTCATGGTACGCCAGAACCTCGAAACCTTTATAAAAGTAGGAAGAGTGCATGTTGTCATTGTGTATTGTGAAGTTCATGCTCCAATTTGCAGGGCAATGAGACGAGAGGCTATCGTTTATCACAAAAATTTGGTTGACAACAAAATTTGGGTCTTTGGGTTGATATTTTGTTGCGAGACCGAACCTAATGGAAAAAACAAAACATGTAATCATAGCTATCATCACACAAATAAGAAAGCGATACCACAATATCTTATTAACATCCATAAGGACCAAACTAAGGTTGCAAAGGTTGGCGTTTTAGTTTTAACAAAGTAGGGTTTGAGAAAAATTACAATAAATAGGGAATGACGAGAACGGAATGAATTGTATTGAATGAGATAGTTAAAAGATACAGATTACAATGATATATATAATGAAATAATCTCGAATAGGAGAATCACAAAAAGCCTAGAATTGGGAATCATAATTTGACTCAAATACATAGAGTCAAGGATTTTTGTTCAAGGAAAGTTTTGTGTGGATATCGGTCATAATCTAACAAATATATATAGAGAGAGTTCAAAATGATGATCGGTCATACTCGCTCATCAAATAAAGCTCAGCAATGCTTGAGGCTTTTAGAAAAAAAAAAAAAAAAACACAAAGTTATTTGATTAATTCTAAATGAAAAATTATACTATTCGTCCCTAAATTATAGGGTAATTATAGAATTCGTGCATGAGTGTTGGTCATGCTCCCTTTTCGTCTTTAAGTTATCATTATAGTTGCACTTTTCGTCATTTTGTGCTCACCTTTCATTCCTGAATTATACTAAAATTGAAAATTTCATCTCTAATGCTTTAATAGTAAAGGGACGAAAAGTGCAACGTTAATAATAATTTAGGGACGGAAAGTTATCATTAGAGTTGTACTTTATTAGTATCGGTTATCAAATTCAAAAACAATTTTTATTTTATTTTTTATTTTAATAATTTCAAAAAATATTTAAAAAAAAAATCAGAACTACCCCTTCGTCTCAGGCTGGTTTTTTTAATAATTATTTTATTAAAAATTATTAAAATAAAATTTAAAAAATTATTTTTAAATTCAGTGACCGACATGTCAGCATATATTAACATGTAAACAAGTCATTTTAGGTTAAATTGCATGAATTTGCGTTGTTCAGGGATCCAATTATATTTTTTTTTTTTAGTTCAGCCACCTAATTGTAGTTTGATGTGTAATTTGATGACATATTTGACCTTTATTCCAATTTTAAAAATTGGAAAAGCGATCAAATTAAAAGTAGTGGTAATGAGATTATAGCATTAGGCTATTTAAATTACTTAAATCTTGTTAATCTCTATAACCGATCATTTTGATCGTGATTCATCTATAAGATTATTCGGGAAGTGGTTGAAGTGACGATTGCTACATCCTTTCTTAAAACTCTTTTTTTAATCAAAACGGAATTGCATTAATCACGAATAGTCAAATGCTGAATCAAGGATAATAAGTAGAAAACCAAGTACTCAGACCAGACTGAGACGTTGTTGCTCTCCAACGTATTTGTTGGTCTAAGAAAAAACTGAAACGACACATCAACAAAATGTTGTTTAAGACTTAGACAATCATATACTATTTACATGCATTCAAAATCAGTAATAATTGCACATCTTAAAAATTATTATACATTTATAATTTACTCCGTATTTTATAAGCATATAAACAATCATATACAGTACTATTTACATAGTATTTGATTCTCATACTATACATATTCAGAAAAATATTATATGTACTCAAAAGTTTTTTTTTTTTTTTCATAATTGGATTACCATAAAATTAATGAATCACCTTATTTATGTTATTCGGAGTTGCTTGATCGATGACACGTCTCTCAACCAAGTTGGTTAAACGTCTCTCAACCAAGTTGGTTAAATGGTTGTCTTGATAATTACACGGTTTCAAGTTCACTACCAACTATCTAACGCCTAGTTCTCTTCTCTTCAAAAAGCCTGGGTGTGAAATTGTTACTCATGTCATATATTCTACACCCTTATATATACACATATATAAATGGCCTAGGTGCGAAAATGATCATATCTTGAAACCAGTAACATTTCAGGAAAAAATCTCAATATCATATTCTCCTCATTATAGTTCTACATAACAACATCAATACATTCGGATTGTAAAAAAAGAAAAAAAAAACAAAAGAAAAAAAAAAAAAACAATGAATCATAAATCATTAGCCATTAGGTCAAGTTGTACTACAATAACTAAAAATTCATTTGCAAAACATCATTTTTCAATTGGGTCGGACACACATACACGCATATATACTACACACACATATATATATAATAACGAGACAACGTCTAATACACAATCTACTATATGAATACCTTACACATAAACTAGAGTGTGTGTAATTTGCCCTATAAATTAGTACCAACAAGGCTTGTGTCCACTAGAATCAGAATCGGAGCAAACATAGCATTCTTTTGGTGAATGTGCAGCAATGCTTTCCTTCACTCCAAACATCAAATCTTCACACTTCCTCTGCATAGTGTATTCTTCATCCAACAGTAAAATTCTCCGAACAAATTTTGAAACATTAGTGTGTGAATATGCCCTTCCACGAAACTCGACGCTGAAAGCCTTAAATTTATAACTTTCCATAGTCACTAGCGAGAAAAAATCCACAGGAATCACGGTCTTATTCTTGGGTCCTTGACTGAAAGGATGAATTTCCGCCCTTGCAAAAATATCATTGATTCCATGGCCTTCATGGTACGCCAGAACCTCGAAACCTTTATAAAAGTAGGAAGAACGCATGTTGTCATTGTGTATTGTGAAGTTCATGCTCCAATTTGCAGGGCAATGAGACGAGAGGCTATCGTTTGTCACAAAAATTTGGTTGAAAACAAAAATTGGGTGTTTGGCTTGATATTTTGATGAGATACCCATCCAAATTAATACAACAAAAGTTATTATAAGCGTAACTATCGACACACAATACCTCACTGCACAAATAAGAAGGGGATGCCACGGTCTCTTATTATCATCATCGTGGATGGTATCCATACTAGGAACATCCATAAGGACCAAACTAAGGTTGCAAAGGTTGGCGTTTTAGTTTTAACAAAGTAGGGTTGAGAAAAATTACAATAAATAGGGATGACGAGAATGGAATGGACTGTATTGAATGAGATAGTTCAAAGATACAGGTTACAGGGATATAATGAGATAATTTCAGAGATATTCGAATAGGGAATCACAAAAAGTCTAGAATAAGGAGTTATAATCTGACTCAAATACATAGAGTCCTATTTTTATTCAACTTAAGTTGTGCATGTGTGGATGATAATATACATACGCACGTATACAACTCATATAATTTATAAATTACTGTACTTATTCCTAAAATATATTTAGAAATTGAATAATTGTGAGGTCTTCCTACGCAAGAATAATAAAATAATAAATTTCTTTAAAAAAAAACGCTCTGCCTGTTAATTTAAAATATAATAATAAAATTGTTTTCAAAAATAATAATAATAATAATAAACATGTTGGAATAGTTTTTGTAATCTAAAATAACTTGCAATGGTTTTATTAATAAATATTAATATCACAAAATAAATTGTAATAGTCTTATTAATAAATATTAATATTTAAGATATCTTATTTAACTATTTCAAATTAAATGTTACTTTTGATTGTTTTTTAATGTCTATAATAATGCTAATTTTGTGTACAATTATTAACCAACCGAAGAATTTTCAGTAAACACTAAAAATATGAAATTACATCGAATGACATATATATTTTCATCATTTGTTAAATATTATATACTTTGAAATCATTCATTAACCTTAAAGGTTGGGCCACATGTGATGTTAAAGAGAAATATTAACCATGCTCTTGGCATTTGCAATGGTACTCGATTAGTCGTAACGAAATTAGCTGACCATGTTATAGAAACACGCATATTGGCAAGGCCAAATGCTGACACCAATGTACTAATAGCTAAAAGGACTATCACTCCATCAGACCCAAGATTGCCGTTCAAGTTTAACAAAAGACAATTTTTCATTGATGCTTTCCTATGCAATGACCATCAACAAAAGTCAAGGTCAAACACTATCGAATGTTGGCTTGCTATTATAGAAATCAGTTTTTGTTCATGGTCAATTATATGTGGGCATGTGATTGCATAAGAGTGAGTAATCCAAAGGCGCTGAAAATCTTAATTTGTGGTGAACCCGAAAGATTTTGTACTTCTACTACTAATTTAGTTTACATGGAGGTTTTTAATAATTTGTAATTTATATTTTCAATAATAACATATAATCAAACATTAAGTTTTTCGTAAATTATATTATATTATTATTCTCTTTCTTTTATTTTTTTTATATATTTTTCTAAACGAAGGGAGGGAAACCCAGTCAGGACAAAGCCCAGCTTAATTAACAGGAAAGAACACACCAGCAGCAACGCCTTTATCATTCACATTCACAAGAGGCCGTACAAATTCAATCCAGTCACCGCTACCTTTGCTAAAGCATCAACTACCACATTATCCTTCCTGTGGCAGTAAAAAATACGCACCATCTAATTATCTTTAGTTTATTATAATTGTTATAACAATACTTTATTTTTAATTATATAAGTTTAGACCGTACATCGCACGGGACAATATCTAGCAATACTATATATATTCTAAAGTTTTTTTTTTTGGACATAATTGGATAACCATCAAATTAAAGAATCACCTTATTATACTATTTGGAGTTGCTTGATTGAGGGTGCATCCCTGGCCTCAACCAAGTTGGTTGATTATTACATGATTTCAAGTTCACTAATCAAGACACCTGTTTAACCAATTAACTGTCTAACTTGTCTAGTTCTCTTCAGAAGGCCTAGGTGTGAAAATGTTCCTATATATTCTATGAAGCTTGAAGAGACCCTGTCATATATTCTATACCATGGGCATATATACACATATATAAAAGACCTAGGTGTGAAAATGATCCTAGCTTGAAACCATTAGCATTTCATGAAAAAATCTCAATATCGTATTCGCCTATAAGAAAAACAAAAATCATGTTTTCATTATACTTCTACATAACAATATCAATGCATTCGGATTGTCCAAAAAAAAAAACACAAATAAACAAACAAAGAATTATTAGGTCAATTTTTACTACAATTTCTTAAAATTCATTTGGAAAATACCATTTTTCGATGGGGTAGGACACACACACATAATCAAATGAAATAATATTTTTTTCGTGATTGAGACTATGAGGCACAACATGAATATACACAGTCTACTATAGGAATGCACATAGACTATATATATATATATATATATATATATATATATATATATATATATATATATATATATATATATATATATATATAGTGTATTGATTTTAAATACAATTTCGATTTCAAAGCCCTACCTTAAATTAGTACCAACAAGGCTTGTGTCCACTATAATAAGATTCGTAGCAAAAGTAGCATTCTTTTGGTGAATGTGTAGCTATGCTTTCCTTCACTCCAAACATCAAATCTTCACACTTCCCCTTTATAATGTATTCTTCATCCAACTGCACAATTCTCCGAACAAATTTTGCAACATTAGTGTGTGTATATGCCATTCCACGAAACTCGATGCTGAAAGCCTTAAACTTATAATCTTCCATAATCACCAGCGAGAAAAAATCCACATGAATCGCCGTCATATTCTTAGGTCCTTGACTAAAAGGATGAATATCTGCCCTGGCAAAAATATCATTGATTCCACCGCCTTCATAGTATGCTAGAACCTCGAAACCTTTATAAAAGTAGGAAGAATGCATGTTGCCATTGTGTATTGTGAAGTTCATGCTCCAATTTGCAGGGCAATGAGACGAGAGGTTGTCGTTCATCACAAAACTTTGATTGACAACAAAATTTGGGTCATTGGGTCGATATTTTGATGATATGATACCGATCACAATGAAAAAAGCAAAACATATTGTAATCGTAACTATCACACAAATAAGAAGGGGAAGACCCAATCTCTTATTATCATCATCATGGACAGTATCAATACTAGGAACATCCATGAGGACCAAACTAAGGTTGCAAAGGTTGTCGTTTTAGTTTTAACAAAGTAGGGTTGAGAAAAATTACAATAAATAGGGGAAAAAAATTTGTTCAAGGAAAGTTTTGTGTGGATGATGATACACGCACAAATACAACTCATATAATTTAGAAATTATTGTACTCATTCCTAAAATATATTTAGAAATATACTTCTATATTTTTTTAGTTAAGAAATATTTATGTATTTAATTAGTTCAACATATATATATAATATTAGGAGCATTTTATTGAAGAGACAAGACAACTTTGTGTATTTGATGAACCCTAGACTATTTTGTGTAAAGTTTTATGAGTTTTGAATTTTCATAAAACGAAATGCTATTACCTTTCTTTTATACTTTCTCTTTCTTCTTCTTTTAATTGGAAACGGACATTATTGCCTTCTTTCCTTTCTCAATTTCTTTTAATTGGAAAGCAGGCAATGGATTGCCTTCTTTCCCTATTTATTTCTTAAATATTATTAATTATTATATTTATATTTATTTATTTCTTAAATATTATTAATGATATCAGTAAAAAAAATTAATTTTAATTATTTATTAATACTGTGGTAAAATGCACGACAATGAGAAACATATTTTGATGATTTTTTTATTAAGTATTTATTTATTTATTTGGTTATTTGTAATAATAACATATTCATGCATGTATTCACATATAGAGAGAGAGAGAGGGAGAGAGATCAAAATGATGATCAGGTCATACTAGCTATCTAGCTCATCAAATAAAGTTCATTAATGCTTGAGAGTTTTAGTAAAAAAAAAAAAAAACACAATTATTTGAATAATTCTAAATTTAATGAATTATTGTTACCCATAGTTAAATTAATTATGGTAAGATCACAGTCATTGATTTGTTAAGATTAAACACCAATATATACATGAGAATTGAAGTATTATTATATTAAGTAGATATATTAGTAGCAAGGCGAATATATAAAATTTTAATTTATTATTTAAGTGATATAAGCTAAGTTCGATTCTCAATCATAATATTTAAAATACTTTATTTTATAAGAAAACATGACAATGTTGATGTATCATAAGTAATTCATCGCGTGACAATAATGAGATAGACGATCTAAGATATATGTCAATGATGATGTAGCAGAGCGTGCAAATGTAGAATGATAATACATGCATTGATGCATAAGAAAAAGTAGTATGTATATATATATATATATATGCACACACACACACACACTTTAGAAACTAAATAATAGATTATGTAAATGACAAAGCGTAACATTTTATTAATGTGACTAATAATAAATAACGTTAACACTAACACTGACGTCCACATGTATTACACTTTGTATCTACAAAAATAATAAGAATAACAATAGCAACTAAAATAAAGAACAAATTACCCTAAACAATGTAATTAATCTTTAGATAATTCTTAGGTAGGAAGTGCACCTTTAGAACCTCCAATGTATTATGAGTCTCTCATCAAATTGAACTCCATTTCTTAGGTTGCATGGATAATCAATTTAATAATTGTGAGCACTTCCTACTTAAGAATTTCCCACAATAATTTTTTAGCAATGATGAAAAAATCCGTAACTAATAACTGTTACTCGATGGTGTTCGTACTATATATATATTTTTTGGAAATTGGAATTTGATGATCAACGAATGACCTCTTACCATAAATTTGGATTAACTCCACTAAAAGTCAAAGTCAAGTTGAAGAATTGGTTGCATGAGTGAGTTGAAGTTGTCAAAGGTGGTCATATCATCTCCATAGCTAGCAAAATCTTGATCCTCAAAGCAAGTTTTTATGTCCTCCGGGAAGCTGCGGCGTGGAGGAATGTTAGCCTCGACAATGGCTGGCGCCGAGCACTCGGCTGCTAGGGTCATCTCCATCATTTCCTTAAACTTTGTGGATTGAAACAATAACCCTAATGCCGATGTGGTGGAAGTGGGCTGAGACTGAGCCAACGACACATCAGTTGTTGTCCCGGTATGATTCTTTTGCTCATCCCTACCCAAAAGCGGTTGCTGGTGGTGATTGTAAAGACCACTACTACCGCTCAAGCTAGAGCTCGAGTTTGAGTTTGAGTTCGAACATAAACTATGATTTTGAGTAGGTACAGGGTTGGTTCCAATAATAGGATTAACCTCGTTATTGGTGTTGTTATTGTTGTTTGGTCGGAGCCATTTGATGTATCGGCTAAGGTCAAAATTTGTGACAGCATTTAGACCACGATATTCTATGGCAGCCATGTCGTATGCAACAGCAGCCTCTTCTTGTGTAGCTGCAAATTAAATTATTAGAAAAAATTAAATTAATTTCATTCTTAAGAATATATTACTTGAAAAAAATGATACTACTTTAAGTTTTTTTTTTTTTAAATTTAATAATCAAGGAAATTAAAAGTTGGCAAATGGCAGATTTTGATGTTATATATATTAAAGTTATGGAGGGTGGACTCTCCCAACCGTGTGATAATGACTCTATTTTTATTTTATTTTATTTAGTACGTCTCCTAAATCACCAACATGCATGGCTTGCATGTATTTGTTTTTATTTGTTTGTTTTATTTTAATGTTTCATGTAAATGTTTAAACTATATAATATTCTCCATTGAAAATGATCATCATATATGTATATATAGGGTGCCTAGGGTCTAACTCCCATGAGAAGTAGTGGTCCCTTGAGAATGTACATATTGATTTCATATGTCCAATTGTGATGATTAAGGATTTTTTAAATTAAAAAATAAAAAATAAAATAAGGGTGAACAACCGTTGATATTTTCACAATTATGATCCGACATTTGAAAATAATGCTTGATAGTAGTTTTACGGATAACTAAGAGTGCACACACGTAACTGCACTATTATAGATTCTGAGTGTACGATCCATTTATTCACAAATACACCACCATAATTAAAGAAATATTATGAATTTTTTAAAAATTAGCCCTTGATTATTTTATATGGATGGATGGAATTAATTAGTTTGCACTTTCTAATGAAGGTCAAGGCTACTAATTCTCATATGATATTAATTAACTACTCTATGTGGGGTGAAATTAATTATATATCTTGCTCAAAATGCTAATAATATGACAACCACATAAATTGAAATAAAGAACCAAAAAAGAATGAAAATTTATTTATTAGTTTTTATTTTTGTTAAAAATACATTAATATATAACAATAATAATGCAATAATGATAATTACATACCATAGGTCCCAAGATAAAGGTACTTGTTGCCAAAAACTCTACCAATTCTGGCTTCCCATCTTCCATTATGGTGATGCCTGCATCCATATATACCCAAAAAAAAAAAAAAAAGAAGGAAAAATAATGAGGAAACTAGTACCCATTAGTTTATTATTTAAAAGTGTGTATTAGTAAACTCTTTTCATGTGTAATAGCTCAGAGATAAATCATATTTCAGATTTCAGCTTCGAGCTTATAGCTTTTCAGTTTTCAGCTACTTTTCAGCTTTCAGCTACCTTTTAAACTAGATTTGCCAAACATAGCCTAATTAGAAAGATTTGTGAGAGTATGCAATAGATTTGTTCCAGAGAATGGTGACAAAAATTAAACTGGTTTAATAATCTTTTTATTTGTGCTTGATTAATTACCTTGCAACACCACGGTATTTCGAAACTCCTCGTGAAAATCCACTGCTTTTCCTGCAGATTCAAATGAAGACAACCATTATTATTATTTTGGAATTTCTGATCACCATCAATAATGGTCCGAAAATTTTTAACAATTTTAAATTTTCGTTCATTAGTTATAGTTGATCAGGAAAAGTGAAGGGAAAAGACGATGAGATTTCATAATAAAACTTACCTTCTTAGGGATCCAATGTATTCTTCTCTGGATTGTCCCTCCATTAACTTCAGTTCTTTCTCATACGTTGCCAACTATCATGGTATATACATAAGAGTTCTCAATTCAACTAAGTTTTAATTTAATCTGGATAATTGAGTAAATTAATTAATTAAAAAGGAGAGAATTGAAGGAGGATGTACATACAGGAAAGTTAAGAATGGTTTCATGACCCCAGTACTTGAGAGCAGCCAAGTCATAAGCGTGTGCAGCTGCTTCTTCATCGTCATAAGCACCTGCAAATAAATACATCACAATATACCATAAGCCGACCCATGTCACATTTATGTTTGTATATTATATATATGCTTAACACGTCTCAGACATATAGGAATGAGTTATTTTTTGTAGGTTTTAAGCAATACATGAATAATAGTTTATTTTTATCGAGGCGAACTCATGACCTCTTGCATGAGGTTATCTCTGATACAAAATTGAAAGATGACGAGTTCCTTTCCAACTAAAAGTTGATAATTAGATTGTACATTTATGTTTATATATTACTATAAGACAAAGAGCAAGTCTATTAGATGGTTGTGTGCTTGCAAAACCACGAGTTCAACGACTGTGGGAGCACTCGTGATGATAATTTTTTTTGGGTGACAAGGGATACCCGTCAATATCCCAAGGCATGTACTAGGTAGATTATTATGTCTTGTGACTTTAGTCTGCAAGACTGCAAATGACCCTAAAGAGGTAAACCAGTCTAACTGTCCATATATATATGATCTGCTCAAACTAAGTGACAAATGGTGATGAGACATTTAGTATGGATTATGAAGTGCTTTTTTTTTTTTTTTGGAAGGGTTCTCAACTTACCAAGATAAACTGCAAATCCATAAGATCATCCCCATCAATAAACAGAAATTTTGCATAAATAAAAGGAAAAAAAGATCATATATATATATAAGAGATTATGAACATATATAGAACATGAACTAACAAACCTTGTCTTCCTTTCTTGTTCTGCGATTCATTCCAGCAATTCTTATCCCACAAATGAGCTTCATATCTCCCAGTCCACCGATGCCTAAAAACCCCACATCCAAACAACGTTAAACAAACAAAATCTCTGTCTAAAACAACACCAAATAACCTTAAATTCATCCCTAGCTACCTGGTGACGCCACGGTAGATGGAGCTGCGTTGAGGAGGGGAGTCTCTGGGGACAGTCTTCCTCGTACGTTTGGCCTTGAGAACAGTTGGAGTAGTAGCGGCAGTTGCTGCCCCAACTGTCGTGGTTGCATGGATAGTTGTTGTACTCTTTTGCTGCGATAGCTTCGCCATGAAACCACTTCACTTCTTTGATATGATCTTGTTTTGGCAGTGCAAACAATAAGGACTAGTTCAATGAGTGACTAGGTCTTCTAGTGGTGTGCCCTTTTAAAGGGATGAAAAATCAACACCCCAACCTTATTATTTTATTTTTATATATTTTATTAATTATCCTAAGAGAACCATGTTTTATGTGAGAACTGATGGACAGATCCAAACCATTGATATGATAGATTTAATCGTTGAAAATAATAATAAAAAAAAATGATGGATGGATTGTGCTCTTTTTTTTTTTTTTTTTTACTTTGATTTCATATCCAGAAGATAGATTGATGATTTGGATTTGTCCAGATTCTTATATGAACATGTGAGAACTAGTAGACAAATCTAAACCATTGATCTAGTAGATCTAATGGTTGAAAATAAAGATGAAAAAATGAAAAATGATGAATTGTGCTCTTTTTTTTTCTTGATTTCATATCCATAAGACAAATCAATGCATGATTTGAATTTGTCCAGATTCTTATATAAACCAGATTTTATATATATATATATATGTGTGTGTGTGTGTCCCATATTATCTTTGAGGAAAAATGTCGTCATTTTCGTTGATCAATTTCTTAGTTGTAACAATAATATAAATTTAGTCAGTCAATTATTAATGGTATGGTTGATGGTATAGATTTAATCTAGAGATTTTTAGTGAAATGACATATTTGATTCTAACATTAGGATTTTGCTAAAAGAAACTTAAGAAATCAAATTTTGAATTAATGGCTTATCATTATGCTTAAAGGTATAGCTAGTGAATAAGATACAATTTTATTTCTCTAAAGTTATGTAACAATTAGTGGCACATTTTGATGACAGCTTGATGGACTTGCCTTTCAAGTCACCATGGACTAACATTATCACGACCAACCAAAATAATATAATTGATTAAAATTATTGAAATTTTAACTTTTTTTTATCATCGTCCTACGCCGTGTAGAATTTTCGAAAAAAGTTAGAAAGTTCGCTATTTATTGTCACTTTTTTTTATTTAGTTAGTAATTATTGACGAATTTCTAATATTTAATCATCACAATTGAAAGACTAAACTTGTCATTTTTTCTATATGTAGAGATTCATGTAACAATAAGAGTATTAATGAACATTTAGTTTAAACATAATAATTTTTTAAAACTAGACAGATAAAATGAAATAGATCCACATAGAGTATCCACTACTAGAGCTGTGTAGTAGGGTGATGAGGGTAACCCCCATGACGAGACTCGAGAGGTGTGCATTAATATTGCCCCGCCCCGCTTTTGTGTAGTAGGGTGACAAGGAAAACCCTCGCAAACTACACAGGAGAGGTAAACCACATTAGAAAAACCTTATACGACAGACTCAATCAAGATGTCAGGTGTTAGCCAGCATCAAATTCATGATTTTCTAATACAAAAATCATGTTCCACTTACTTAGTCAATCCTTTCTGGTAATTTTTCGTGATATTTTAAAATTATTTATGGTAGTGGAAGGGATTGAATGGCAAATTTACAGATGGATGGGATGTGATATTGGGGTTTGGAAGAGAGTGCGTGCTGGAAAACCAGAAGTTATATTAGCCGGCAATGAATGATAATGTATGGTAGTTGCCGCCTTGAACCGGCCTGCATGGTTTCTTCTCCTTGTCGTTTTCTCTCACTGTGGTATTTTACTTTTTTTAATGATGTTTCAACAGTGAAACAAGTCTAGATTTGTTTGGAATTCTTAATTCCTTACTGATTTTTATGGTGTCTTTTGTGTAACAATGTTTTTGGTTGTTTTTGTGGCCCATAGGCCATAGTTTTTTCTTTTTAACAGTCTGTTTAATTTTAAAGTTATTTATGCTGCATGAACGAAAGATTCGAGAAACTTCAGTAAAGTTGTAGTGGAAAAGTATAAAGTAAGAGATTGATGACAAAATTTATGGAAATATCCTTAGAGGATAAGGTAAACAACTTCTTTCTTTTTTAACAAAATTGAGAAAATCAATTTGAATTAAAAATAAATGTCACTTTGTAATATTTAAATTAAAATTGCGTATTTATGTCAGATCTCCTTTATCTTCTAATCGAACTTGTGTAGGTAGATGTTGTCTGATAGGGCTGACAGTAATACACTGTGCGGGACAGAGTAAATGCCCTTCTCACCTTATATATATGAGTCGTTCGGTAGAAAAAACTTTATGAATGGGATAAAAGAACTTGGTGTCGTCGATCTCTTCCTTAAAGATTGGGATGCGTGGATGTCGGTTGAAATTGTGATATTATTTATAGTAAAATTGATTATTACTAATAATAAATAAGAAAAATCACTAAACACCTCATGCTCGGATGACATGTATATAGGAGGTAAGGTCTTTTCACAGAAATCAACACATCAGAAGTAAATAATGCCCACGTGTAACAGCCTGCAAACCACCATATAAGAGAGCCAAAGAGGTAAATTATATTTCATTTTGAAGCTAAGACCCTTGGTAAGAAGGAAACTTGTAAGTTGTAACCATTAAGTATGATAATCATGGTCTACCCACTCGATCATCTGGGGCTATTCTTTTTGTTGTGTTTTTATGTTGGTCAATTGGTCTTATGTACTAAGTTGAAACGCTAGGTGATGGAAACTATTTTGTGGACTTAGATAACGTACGTTGGTTATTGGTAAGCAACTTTGAAGGGATTATAATTAAACATAACATTTCTGACCAATTGTTGTTTTTAAATTCCATAAAGTCTAGTGTTTGGTCTCCTTTTTTGGAATCAAAGGAAGGGTTAACCCACAAAAATGCAAACCTTTCAAATAGCATTGATGGTTCCAATCCAAATCATGTACATAAGAAATTATCGAGTCTTCCTTTTTTGGCTATAGCCAAATGTTATATATATACTTCATTGAGTCTTTAGTATACTAATAATTCTAATCCTAAATGTTGAACCCTTCCATCTAGTTTATAAATGGTTTTACACACACATATCCTCACTTTATTATTAAAAAAAAAAAAAGAAGAAAAAAGACGTTCTCCTCCGTTCATTTTGTTGAACGATACTAAAATGTTTGAAACCTCAATCCGACTTGCAACTTTGAACAATTAATTGGTAAGCAAGCTACTAGTTAATACAACTTCAACATCAAATGATCGACTCTTATATATATATATATATATATATATATATATATATATATATATATATATATATGCTTAATTAATGCTTATCTTAAAAAGTTGTTGGCTAAATCTTTTTTCGAATATGAGTACAATCAAACCTTATGGACATGACTCGGGCTGAATTCATATTAATCTCACAAATAGTGAAGATAATGGATGTTGTATGTAAAAAAAAATGTTGAGACTTGAGACCTCAGACCTCAGCTCCCATGAATTTTACATTTTCCTTTTCGAGAACGCGAACTTTAAAAATGAGCTTCATTGCTAAATTGAATAAAGTATTATCAACCATACTTGAGTTTAAAGACTCTAAAATCTTGGGTTTACAATACTTTTTTTTTTTTTTTACAAAGTTTTAGGACTGAAAAATTCAACGCACAAGTAAAAACATATATATAAAAGATTATATCATTTTTTAAATATGATTTATCTGATTATTACATAACATTTTAAAAATACATGAAAAATTACTCTTTGGAAAGGGTTTGCAAGAAGAATCAAACTAGAAAAAATTGCCCATGTGAGGGCAACAAATATGTATGTGTTGACCTCAATCATTGTCCATTAAGTTAGATGTCAACTTTACACCCAAAATTGATGCATTCTCATGGCAATAGGTACTGAGATATGTACTGCTCTATAGAAACATATACGGAGTATATGAATAATATGATATGGATGAAGTTTTGTGAAAGAAATATAATAATGGAATGGGGCCCAATGTATGGGACCCAACATTTACCCAATCACAAAAATGAAAGCTATGGCATATAACTAAAAGCTAATTAATATATATCAGTGTCAAAACCTTAGTATTATGTGTCTCTCCAAGGAAATTTGTTCATCAAATAATTTGGCCACCTAATCACTGTCCAAAAAATCAATCTTAAACTAATGTCTCTTCCCTAAAGTACAAGCATTTAAAGGATAAATTGGATGACCTACTCATGGTGAAAATGAAATCCATTGTTGTCATGAGCTTTAATTCTAATGAAGAGATTTTAATTTGTTGGAATATTAATTCTAAAAGATTTGGTTTTGGAGCTATCTTTTGTGTATATTTTGATCCAACTTTTTTATTTACGAGAAAGTCTACATTCGCTAATCGAGCATGCGCTTCGGGTGAAATCTGCTTTGTGATCTACTTGACAAAGAATCACAAGGAGGTGAACACGTGGCTGTGAAAAACTACCTCAAGCAGAGAATGCCAATAGGCAGCTTTTGAATTTAGAACTTTATAATTATCAAACTAATTATTCAAACCAATCACATAATCAAACACATCACTATCCAAAGATTAGAACCCACTAATAGTTTTAGGTGATAGAGTTGTATAAACAACAAAGATAAACATAACATTTCTGTCAAAATGAAGAGGACTGTGGGGATAAGATCAATTATTGGACATCTACTTTTACTTTGCATGATGATTCATTTGGGTACCACCATGTTGAACTACATCATCAATCATGAGAAGCTTGTATGATTCAGTTTCTTGTTACAACCCATGCTCTTGTCTTCCACACATTCTTCCAAATAGGTGCCTCCAAAGGATTAGAGAGCCACTCTAGCTGACAAGTGGCCTCCTAATTAGGGAGGTAAAAATACCTCGGTTATCTACATCCTCGGAACGCTCTCTTTTGAAAGTGAGTCGTACTGCCATATCATCACAACTGCAATTCACTACTATTTGACATCTACGCCCTCGGAACGCTCTCTCTTTTGAAAGTGAGTCATACTGCCATATCATCACAACTGCAATTCAATACTATTAACATTAAAGTGCATGAAAGGCCAATAGGCAGGTATTTATATACCTGAAAACCCAGATTCTAAGACCAGCAGCCATTAGATTCTGTATGCTGGTAGGATTGAGAATTCAGAATCCTTCCAGTTCTTTATCAATGCTTTGCTGTTAAGAAATAATTGAAGAAAAACTGTCAAGAGAAAATTTTAACAAATTTTGCTTTGTTCTGCTACTAGTTTATTTCTCATTCTACCATGATTGGGAGATTGTATTAAGAGCAAAACATGGAATTTTAAGATACAAGTACCTGCAAGTAGTCCATTTGTAAGGAATTCCTGTAGGCTGTAGTGTTATATCTATACGGTTACCAAAATAGCTTTTGAAGCCAATTTCAGTCTACATATTCCCCACCTCAGTTCAATTTTCCCATCTTCAAACATGTCTAGCATGGCTGAAACAGGTGGACAGTTTATGTGTATTGAGGTCTAAATATTATCGGGAAGACAGGTTCATTGCAAGCCTTCGGAATGGGTAGTTTGGGTGAGTAGTAACAATTTTCCGAGCATTTCTCTGAGCAAAGGAGACAGCAGATCGCAGTGAGTCAAGACATCAAGTGAGCCAATAACACCTTTACTAACAAGAACACGAATAGAATTTACTACCCCATTGATGATGAGATCCTTCCTATCAACATCATAATTGTCAACCAAAATCAAGAGAAACTCAAGAAGGGCGTTGGTCACGTCAACATACTTTGGAATAGAGTTCACCATCAACAAAATTGCAGGTTCAATGCTCGTTACATTATCCTCCTCATCAAAGAACAGCCAATCATAAAACAAAGCCAGCTTCAAGTTCGCTTCAATATAGCTTTTCCTGCAACACTTCAACAACCAACCAATCACAGCCCATCTCGGAAATGCCTCGGGCTCTATAACTTCACCCGAGGGGTGGCGCATAGAGCAGATATACCTCACAACGTCTACCAAAAGAGTCTCCCTCTCAGGCAAAAACAAAAACTTTCTCGCAAACCACACCTGGTATCTCCTCTGATTCCCAAACTTCACATTCATAACCAAATATCTCAACTTCCTCTCCATTTCAGGCATGATTCTAAGCGAAAAATACAAACTCGGTGTCCTTAAACGATAGATTTGCAACACACCCTCAAAACCATCCACTTTGAACTGCCGAGGATTCAACAACAAATCTTTCCATATGGACTTAAACTCAGGTATATGGACCAAATCTTGTAAAAGCCTAATGAGATCCCTCCCTATCTTCAAACACAAACCAAATTGTTCCCTCAAAACCCTAACACAAAACTCTATCTCCAATCTCTTCAAAACATCTAGCCTTGGATCACTACATAACCTGCTATGATCAGCCAAAACCCTAAGAAACACATACAAACCATAAGTCAAAATCAAGGGCTCTTCTTCTAGTATACACTCCCATTTGTTAAGAAAAACACTAACCATCTCAGAACACAACCATAAATTACCTTCACTGAAATCTCCCCCTACAATTTGCCTTAGAAGAGCCACTAACAGCCTATCAAACCCTACAGCTAACACATTAACCATCTCATTTGTCAACCAAATCAGCTGAATTTTCGCGGAATCAATAAATTTTCCATACAATTCATCCACGATTCTGGTAATCATAGAGGTGAAGTAGCAATACCCGTCATTGGTGATGGCGTGGAGGTGCTTGATGTGGGTTTTCGCGAAATGGGGCTCCCGTAGAAGACCGAAAAGAACGGCGTCGTTTAGGGTAGAGTACTGGTCCGGAGTGAAAGTTGTGAGAGAAAAGGGCGGCCGTAGATGTGGCTCGTGAAGGTTGAAAGATTCCCTTAGCGATGCTTCGAGTGGATTCTCCGCTTCCAGAGTGGCTCTGTGAATCACCGTTCCCGCCATTTTGATTGCCGCCGGCCAAGAAGGCGGAGCGGCGGCGGGGATAACCTTATTGCCAATTTTAGCCCATTTTTAGCAGGTTATTAGGCCTCCGGCCCGTTTTGTTTTGGGCTTATGCATCCTACAAGTGAATCTTGAAAATTTTCAATAGTTATACCATGGACCTAAGTCCACCTCCGTATCTATTTACATACTGAAGGTTGATAATTTAACAAAAATTTATGTAAGATTGTTTTACGGGTCGAGTATTTGATTAATAAAGATAAAGATCCGACCTATTAAACAAAAATCTGACTCGTCTCACAGATTGAGGCCCGTGAAACGGTTTCACACAAGTGTTACCTTCGCAATTTACATACGAAATGTTTACAATTTGAATTGTAAAAATTTAGTATGAAAATTGTGAACTTTCATTATATAAATTGTGTGCATTCAATATGTAAATTATGTATTTTAGACCTGAGTTCACTTTACAATGTGGACTCGCGTCCGCAAAATAATTTTCCCTAAATTTTAAAACCAATCGATTCTAAAATAAATGATATTTATTCAGACTATTGATTTGGTAATCACAATATTACAAAACGAAAGTGACTTATTTTTTGAATACTATATTACTGCTAACTACTTTCTCAACCTATTGAAACACAATAGTCAATATAAAGAGAAGGGTTTGATGCCAATGGACCACTTATTAGTCTTCTTAATTTAAGCCAGTTAACTACATGCAATTGATTTATATCAAATTATGGTCACAAATCGAAATTTCCTCGACTCTCTATGTTCCCTCAATAACATGGATCGAGTTTACCCAAAATTATTCTCGTTACTCAATAACATGGATTATTATACACAAAACAAATCATGTATGATTTACAAATAGTAAAGTTTATCTATTATACATTATCAAGTAGTGATTACGTATTTTATGTCATTAGAAAATAAAGAAATAAAGGGAAACGGATATGTGACAGGCTAACAGCAATGAAATGCAACTTTGTAAGCAAGAAAAACTATTCAAATGTACACATATATTATTCTTCAAGCAATAAGCAATTAAGCATGACGATGTAGTACGTTTTCTTCCTTAGCTTGTGGAAACTTTATTCTTTAATTTATTTTCCACACACAATCATCGAGACAATTCAGAGACCAATCCCGCCCTAGATCGGTTTGGGATAGTCCATAGATTGACACTGAAACCAATAACCCGAATCATATTATTCTTTAGCAAAATATTATATGTATTTTCATCCAGAAGTAAGATTTGAAAGTACATATAGTATAACTTTATCATTTAAGAAAAATTCAGAATGGGACATGATCATTTTGTCACCCCTATTACCAACTAAAAATCTAAAATAGAAAGTATATTGACTGAGATAATTTAATTTGTTGATCAATTTAAACATAACTAGTTTTGTTTCACTGGTAATTATATGATACATTTTCCTATAGACCGTCGAAACAAGCTAATATAGCGGGATCCTTATAGGTACTAAATACTGGTCCTCACACATAAGAAAGTAAGAGATAATTTGAGTCACCGTGATTTATCAATGTCGGGGTGGGGATGTAGAGGTGAGAAAATTTCATCTTTTGTAAGCAACAAAAATGAAAACTACGATGTAGAAAATCGAGAAACATAACATACAAAATAGGCGAGAAAAAGTAAAAATAATATATATATATGTGTGTGTGTGTGTGTGATGTGCGCGCGCGCGTAATTATACGCTATGCAAGAATTCGTCAGTATGTCATAAAACAATAAAAACATATAACCTTTTAATTTTCTTACATCTAGTCTAATTATTATCAATATCCTTATAGTCAAATTTGTAAGACGATTTATCTCATCTATATAATTTACAAACAATTATATCAAAATAAAATTTACTCAATATGTATCATCAAATAATAGCCATGAGGCTTTAAACAAAAATATAGTCACGGGTCTTCTTGTCAAAAAGATTTTTTTTAAAATTAGAAAAAGAAATAGTCGCACATTTTTTGGCTGGTTATAAAATCTCAGCTTCTGCCAACCTTCAAATCACCAATGTGGATTGAAACTCGGATTCGCTCAAAACTACAACGGAGATAAGCAATATACTCGGATTCTCTCTATCTTTCTCTCTCTATATATATGTATACAGTTCGGTGTTAAGGAAGGAATTGTTGATCTCCGGCGAGTGTCGCCGGGAACTGATAGGCAAGCGAGCGAATGCGATATTTCCGGCGAGGAATTTGATGAGTCGTAGAAGAGGAAAAGGAGGAGCGGAGAGCAGGAGACTTGGGAACGGAGACGTCGACCACCGAGTTGACTCAGTGAAGGAGATGAAAATGAAGAATCAGGTGAAATTCGAGAGGAAATTGGTGAAATACGAGGCGTTGCCGGAGTATTTGCAGGACAATGAATTTATCCGAGACTATTACCGCTGCGAGTGGCCTCTCAAGCATATTGTTCTCAGCGTGTTCTCCCTGCACAATGAGACTGTCAATATATGGACGTAAGAGATTTTTTTTGAATTTTTTGTTTAGATTAAACAAAACATTGCAGAAGCGGCGATATCATTCTCCAGATTTTGTTATTTTTTGTGATATTTTGCAGTCATTTGCTAGGATCGTTGTTATTTGTGGCGTTGACGATAATGACCTTGACGGAGAAAGCATCGTTGGAGCATTTGGCAGGCGTCGTCAGGTCAATTCTGGAAAATTTGATTTCGTCTTTTCATCATTCTTCGTTATACATTATTTCTGAATTTGGTGTTTGAAATGAACAGACCTGCGGCGACGATGATCAGTAATTATTCGGCGGCAATTTTTCCGGTGAGCAGTTCATCTTTTTGCCTTTTTTGATTTTTTAATTATTTTTAAATACTCCGTATATTTTGCATAGGCGTTAGAGAACATTTGGAAAGACGTGCTAAGGCGCGAACGTGTTAGGTCCCACAAATAGATTCACTCCGTATATATATTTTTATTTTTAGAAATAGTAGTTGGATATTTGCCCGGCAGGACATGTGACTTTACTGAACTCTGCCTATCCGTTTTCAACAATAATCAAATCAAATTTCTAAAGAAAACACATCATCTAAAAAGTTTCACTTTACTTTGAATATAGGTTAGTTCTAGAAAAATTCTTATAATGATGATATAAGAGAATCCCCAATTATTTTAGTTTTTGCACAAGATTTTAGGAGCCAGTAGAAAAGATGGGAATAAACAAAAAAAAAAAAAAAGAAATAGTATTAAATGAGTGGTTGCAGTTTTCTCAACGTGTCCGAGCGCCCACTAGGCGCGGCTGGTGCGCTTAAAAAAATATATTATGGGGCTCATAGCAGTGGGTCTACTACAAGAACTCAATCTCCTTCCCTTACTTCTATATCTGTCATTTTGTCTCAAAAATCTCACCAATATATGATTGAATTCAAACTTCCTTATAGCTCATATTTAGTGGATTGCATAAATAGCTTAATATGTGTCAAATTGCCTATGGACTTGTATACTAGTGCCTATAAAGATTAAATTCATACTTATTTTTTACCGCGACTAAGTATGTTTATGAAGATGATATCCCTTCATAATTTTGTGTTTGTTTTGAAAGAATTAGAAATATATGTTGGAGATTTCTTTAAAATATCAAAAATTTCTCAATGTATGATTTCTATACCATTGTGATGTAATGTGCAACATGAATACATGATCCTGACATAAAGAAAATAAGATTTGAGAACAATCCTAGTTAAGTTGGCCACTAATTAACTTAGTAATCACAGTATTATAAGTTTGATTTTCAATGGGAGCCACCTATTCACTTTTTTAGTTTGAGTCTGTCAACTATGAAAAATCTGGTTTACTTCATAGTGATCTTTTATTAACTAGAGTCACAATGCAGGATTTACTCAAGAACAGATTTAGATTTAGGAGTGAATTCATGCATATATATTATGTTTCATATATGTGCAGGAAACTTATCCAAGAAAATTTTCCAAGTCACCAATAACCCTAGACGTGAATAGAGGTGAAGAGGTGATTCCTATGTGGCCATGGTTTGTGTTCCTAGTAGGGGCAATGGGGTGTCTGGTTTTCAGCTCTGTATCCCACCTCTTTGCTTGCCATTCCCAACGATGCACCCTGTTCTTCTGGCGCCTTGACTACTCAGGCATTTCACTCATGATAGTCACCTCCTTCTTCGCCCCCTTATACTACATCTTCTCCTGCCAGCCCCACTGGCGCATGTTTTACCTCACCTCCATCACCATAGTTGGGATCCTCGCCATCATCACCCTCCTCTCCCCTGCCCTCTCCTCGGGCCGCTTCAGGTCCTTCAGAGCCGCCCTTTTCCTGGCAATGGGGTTCTCCGGTGTCATCCCGGCCACCCACGCCACGTTCCTCTACCGCGACCACCCTGAGGTTCTTGTGGCTCTTGCCTATGAAATCGCTATGGGGTTTCTTTATGCAACGGGAACGGCTCTCTACGTTTCCAGGATCCCTGAGAGGCTCAAGCCTGGCGCGTTTGATATTGTTGGGAGCAGCCACCAGATCTTCCATGTTTTTGTTGTTGCGGCAGCGCTGGCACACAGTGCCGCCACGCTCGTGATCATGGACTGGCGCCGAGGATTGCCTGCCTGCAATGCTACCTTGCTGGGATAGACATATATACCTAACATCTCCATACAAGCGGGCATTGCTGGTTTAACTTATTGCGGTGATTCTTTGTCGACTAGGATTATAAGTTTGAGTAAGCTAAGTGGTTATGAATTTTCATAATCACCCCAAACAAAGGCCATTTTTGCAGACCAGAGCTTTCGAAAGCTTGGTTGCAACCCACGCTAATATTGTTAGGTATGTCATTATACTCATTTTTTTATGCTATTTTTTTAAAGTAAAATATTAATGTATTAATTAAAAATATGTAATAAGTAGTCCGGGGACGGGAGTGGTCTCCTAAGAACAACAAATAGACTGAGAGCCAGTGTTCCTAGTTAGAATATGAGCTAACTGGTTCGCTCATCAACTCCCTGCATCATTCATATAGGGAAAATTAGTCCAGTTGCTGGGAAATGATTAGCATGCCTGTAACCTTTGGAGATTTACTATGATGTCTCTGATGTAATTTCTTTCTTTTTTTCATGGTCATATGTATCCATAAGAATCAATACTACTACACTTTAGCCAAATGGCAAGTGTTCTAATTGAATTTAGAAATGACAAGTGTTGTAATGGAATTTAGATTTTTTTTTTTGTTGAAAAATACATAAAATATAACTTTTTAGTTTTATGACTTTTATCATCAAACTTAAATTGATATGAGCCAATACTACTACACTCTAGCCAAATGATATGTGCTTTGGTTGAATTAGATTATTTATGTTGAACATATACTATGTAAACCATAACTAAACATAATTGTTTAGTTCAACCATCAAACTTTTAAATGATATAAACCAATACCACTACACTTTAGCCAAATGGCATGCATTCTAATGGAATTCAGATTATTTTTGTTAAAAACTTTTAATTGATAAGAGCTTATACTACTACACTTTAGCCAAATGGTTGGCGTTCTAATGGAACTTATATTATTTTTGTTGAAATATAATATATAAAATATAAACGTTTAATTCAACCCTTCAACTTTTAATTGATATGAAACAAATCTTTCAAATTTCAATTATATATAATTTTGTGATAACTCAAAATGAGTAGAAAATAGGAAAGAGGATAAAATATATATAATCTTCTTGGGAAATAGAAAGTGTATAACAAATTAATATGTCAGAAACGTGAGATATTTTAATCCTTAATTTTCTTAGAGGAATAAAAGATGAGAAACAGACACAAAGGGACTACAAAAAATGCAGAAATTTTCAGTAGATGTTCACTCTCCTTTGAGATGACACCAATTCTTGACCAATCTCCACTGTACCTGATTTAATCATTTAAATACCCCCAACAAATAAATAAAACACATAAAATGAGAAAAAACACACGAAATGAAAGGGGAACTGTAAATTTTTTTAAAGCAAATTACCCGGCATCTATGAACCCTAAAGCAAAAATTCCAAGAGCAGATTGAGCAAGAAGAGTTTTAGAGAGTTTGAGTGGGAAAATGGGTTTTTGTTGAGTGGGCGATGAGTTGTTCTCAGCCAAGTCTCTCTTTCCTGCAAGTGCAATAGCTGCTGCTGCATATTTTCTTCTGTGAGGGAACAGATAAGAGAAAGCAGTGCTTCTGCAGGAGACGATGTTAGTATTTGTGATGACCATATTCTCTTATCTACATCTCATGATCGAGCTGGGTTTCTTATATGCTTTCCAAAAGTTGGATGGGCAATTTAGTAATTTCACAAACCAGGACATGGGTTTAAATTTTGCTGCTATATGAGGTTGTTTCAACCGGTGATACATTATCCTTTTGGTTTTTGACGACTTTGCCCATACAAATCAGTTACTGGTCTGCTATCACATGTAATGATTCCATTAGGGTTGTGGTAACCCACAAACGACATTTCAGACAATAAAGCGATCGGCGAACCGATGTTCGCCGGTCGCTTTTGCTAGGTCTCCTTCTCTAGTAGAAGGTGACCACTATCTTTCGGCGGTTGCCAATTGCATTATTGTTTGTCACCGAAACTCTTGACCTGTAATAGCAAGTCAATAACCGATTTTTGGATTTCATTGCATCAAAATACATTGTATTGAAAACATCAAAATAAATTGTTGATTGGTGTAATTGCACATTTAAATAGTTTAGGAGGCCAAGTCAAGTAAAGTTCGATGGTCTATTTGACAAATTTTCCTATAAACTATCAACATATTTTTAGTTGAGCCTGTTCCACAATAATTTCTTAGTGCAATTTACCTTTCTTATGTAATTTGCTAACTATTACATAGAAACATAATTTACCTAGTAAACATCCTTAAGTAGTGACGGGTGGTTCCCTCATCATCCAATAAAAAATATGAATTGTCAACAATCAATTATCAACTATCTAGTTACCAATGTTTCATTCTCTCCCTCTTAGAAGCAGACCCTTGTGTCCTCCAGATCTTCATTTGTATATAATAGCAAAATGACATACATGACAAAAGACAAGGTGTGTGTACCAAAAAATGTTGTACCTACCATCCTAGTTGTCAATGCAATGTAGGGAAAGCATTCCATTAGTATATTGGTTCCGCGCCTTCCTGTACTTACTAAGAAGTGCGATATAGACCTGTCGAGCATCCTCAAACTCTACTTCACTACAGAAACACGATTTTACCTGGCAAAAAACCGCTTCTACTGCATCTCTACGCTGACTAACTCGACGGAAGATGTCTTTGGCGTCTGCCAAATGTATACCTGTGCTGTCTGATTCGTGTTCTCCCTTGGATAAGTGTCGTAGCCATTTGAAATGAGCGAAGGGATCTACGTGTTTCTGAGTGGCTGCTTCGACATACTTCATGGCATCTGAAAACCTTGACTCGCTGTTGATTTTGCCAATCAGGGAGCTGAAAATCCCGGTCTGGTTAACTAAGAGCCAATCTTCGTTAGCTGAGGAAATGGCACCGACCAAGCAAGCCTTTCGGAATGTTGGATCAAAATCACCCACAAGTTTCACCGCAACATGAATCAGAATTGCGGATAGATTATGTGATTCTGAATCCGCAACTGGATATTGTGTTTCCCTTTGTCTTCTATACCAATGATCGAGGGCAACGTGAGTAAAACCTTCCCACCTGCATTCACAATAATAATATGCGTTGATTAACAACAATGGTAGTCATTGAACAAACTCGGTTCAAGTTAAAGCAATATTAAAACTAGGCGATAGGCACTAGGGCAATTCGCTCAGGCCTAGGGGCGCCTAGCACCTAGACGGCCGCCTAGGCCGATTTTTGCAACAGTGCCCACACCCAATCAAGGTTATGAGAAAGTACTTACTCGAACGGGGGCTCAACTTCAATAGCAAGTGTTAGATGTAAGGAAAACCCAGTTGTTGCATCATGCCCGCTATCATCACCAATGGTATGAGCCGAGTGAGGGTAACCTCTTGGAATATACAAAATATCACCTTCTTTCAGCAAAATTTCTTTGCACCCATCCATTGTATACCTTTTAGATTCCGATTGATGCCTCGTCTCGAGAGATTCATACAAGCGAGGTAATTGATGACTAGGCGAGGGGAAAATATTCCACTTTTTGGCCCCGAGGAGTTGGCAGATAAAGACACAGTGGTCATCACTGTGGCGAGCCAACCCTTGACAACCCGGAGGTGTCAAGTACAAGTTCACTCCTATCGAGGGTTGACCAAATATAGATGCGATATCATCTGCAACCGACGCAATGCTTGCGAATCGAAATCCCATCCCACGTAGAGCAATAGTATACCCCTCCTTGTATGCTTCCTCGCAATTCAAAATATCGGTATTGCTGAGGACATGACGGCTCTCGGAGTTTCCAGAGCCTGGTTGTGTCCGGAAATAGTGTAACTCAAACTCTGAACTATCTGTTTTGACAACCCGAATATCCTCTTGGTAAACAATAGGACCGCCTAAATCATTACTTGCCTCTTTTAGGAAATGAAGAATGTCGTGTTCTTCGGAAGAAATAGGTGGACAACAGATAAGTCCTCTTAGCATTGGAGATAGAAAGGAACACACGGATTCCCTTAATCTGCCGGATTCTATGAAAGAACCGAATATATTTTCCAGCTTAGATGAAGCCATTTCAGAGCTTCTTACTAGCACAGGTGACGATTCCCAATTCCTCAACATAAAATGCTCCAAACTCATACCTTCTGCGCCGAAAATTCTTTTACCAACCTCAATCACATCCGGAGGTCCTCCGCATGGATTAATATCAACGGACAGCCTGAAAACGCTCTCAGCCAGATTGTTCGTCCGGACATTGTTCAGGTAAGAAAATCCTTCCTTGGTGCATTTCCCAAAATTACCGTAAAGCATCTGTTTATGCACTTCTTCCCACAACTTTTTCAAGTGTAACAGTAAACGCCTAGAGAGCATTGTTGGGATCTTCTGCAGCTGTTCGATTGTGCACGAGTTAACGAGAATTATGACAGCATGTACAAGCAATGTTGATAATTCATCTTCCTTGAATACAATCCCGGGACATGTTTCGGCGTCCTTTCCATCTACAAGCAGAGCCACGATAGAAGCAGATGATTTAGGGGCCTGAAAGCAACGAACACTAACAAAGGATAAAGACGATCGTTACTTAAAGATTAAAATGGTTTTGAAGGAAAAAGATGAAAAGACCAATTAGACCTAAAATGGGTCGTGATAGTAAAAGTCTTATATATATATATATAAATTCAATCTACTCCATATTAGGGGAAAAAAGATGAATGAAATCGGTACTCACATTAGGTTCTCAATAGCAAACAGGTCCACGAGCTGTTTTCGTCCAATGGAGGTGGTTGAAAGATCAAGAACAGAATTACAAGCGGCAATTGATCTTATACTATTAGAACTTCTTAACAAAGTAATCAAACCCTTCACGATCTGCCCTTCAGAAGCAATCTTTTCATTCATCGCAAAGGACATCAATGACAATGCTCCAACAATCTCGGCACTCTTACATGCGATTTCATCGCTTCTTTGGTTAAAAAACATATGAATTCTTAGTGCATTAGTAAAGCAGCAGTAACACAAAATTATCAAAGAAGAGTACAGGTAAAAACGTGAAATACCCATCCACACTAAACACTACAACTAAACTTAGCATTACTTTAACAATAAATTTTTTGTTCATACTGCACTGGTATCTGCACACCGTAGGTGGAACTAATCCAGCCGAGTCTCGGTCAGCTCATCCGAGAGTCCAAGAATGTTGTTGATTAACAGCTCACACATAGGTTCAAACCCTTAACCACATGCTTAAGCGACCCAAGCCCGTCCCCTCGAATTCTTAACCACATGCTTAAACAACCCAAGCCCCGTCCCCTTGAATTCTTAACCACATGCTTAAGCGACCAAGCCCCTTCCCCTCGAGCCAACACCATTCAAAATAATTTCTTTTTTCAAATGAGCAATTCTACATGGACTCCCAAATCCTACTCCCATTTTTTACTATCTATGACATGACATGCCTTGATTGCTTAATTTAGTAGGGAGTCAAGATGTTTATTCATTCCCTTTTTTTTCTTCCTCGAATCAAATTTGAACACAAGTGGGAGAAAATTGGGAGTAGGTTTTTGGGAGTCCATGAAGTATTTTTCTTTTCGAATAGCTAAGCTAGATGTCTAGGCAATACATATCACCTAGATATACTTGAAAATTGAAACTTGAAAATATATCAAAGTACAAAAATTGGCTAAAAAAAATCTATGAAGTCTATAATGCAGTGAACATTCATAGTTGATTTCTGAGAATAAACAATACTAGTTCCAACACCAAATCAACAAAAGATCACTGTTAAAACTAAATTAAAAAAAAAAAAAAAAGATGAAATTTTGTTAATCTTACCTGGAACTGAGAAGGGCAGGAAGCAAGGAGAGGAAAGGTGTGGAGAGGGTTTGGGGAAGAGAGCGATGCAATCTCTTTAAGCACCGTAGAATGAGAACCGCATCTTCACCTTCGGAGTTACCGTTTCTGGAAAGAGCTGCCAGGATTATAGCGAAGAGGGTGGTGCCGGAATCTGGGTGCCGCCGCTTCTTCAGCCGCCGGCGCTTTTTTTCTCCCTTAGTTTTCATCTGGGCAGCCGGTAACGGCAAACGGAAAAGTACAAGTTAAACATATAAATATATATATTTGCAATTTTTAAAAAATATATAAATGTTAATACGGAATTACGGAGTAATTTATTAATTTATTTTTTTGAAGGATTATTAATTTATTTTTAAAAATTGTATTTTGTACTAAACAAAAATTGTATTTTTGAATTCTTTAAATTATACTGCTAAAAAACTGACTTTGAGAAGTTCTGTAAAATTTTCATAAGTTTTTGGAAGGAACGAGCACGAAAATGTCCCCTCCTATATTTGTTATTGAAAAAGAGAGAATAAATTGTAACACTTTAAATTGATGATGAAAAATCGTAAGGTTGAAAGTGTAACACTTGAATGATTATAGATTTTGATACCTATATAGTTCGGTGATTAAATTTAGTATCGACTTCTTAAAAAGTTATAAAAAATATTTCTTAGTAATTAAAAAAATATAGTCTTATTATCTAATGGTATACACTAAGTAAACATTACTTTTGTATAATAGTCTATGAAATTGCATTGAAAGATTTTATATGACAAACTCAATTGAAAAGGTACAAAAATTTATTTTTTTAATAATGAGAAAAACATGCAATCACAATCTCAAGTGCATGTATTGAATAAATCATTTTTTTTAATGTAATTGGTAGAGTAGCCCTTAACGCCTAGGCGGCTAACTAAAATTAAAAAAACAGTGCATGTATTAATTCAAACGAATTTGGCCTTTTGTTGCCAACTCGATCGAGTCTAACCGGCCGCATATAAAATAATTCACCTTGATTTAAGGGCACGTAACGTCTAAACGGCTTCCGCCTAGGCGCCTAGGCTGATTTTTGCAAAAGGTAAATAACATGTTTGACCGAAAGGGTAAAAAGAAATGTTTTTTTTTTTTTTTTAATACCTGGGGGCTGGATAGTGGATAGCAATAAAAGAAAAAGGAAAAAAAGATTGTGGCCTTGAAGCGTCAAATTGGAAAGCAGCCATTATCCAAAGCTTCATTGCAGCAAAGCAAAGGAATGACGATGGCGATGGTGTCTTCTTCACCCTCAGCCTTACACTGTTCTCTGGCGTTGAACTTCTCTTCTCGAACCCCACCACTCTTCGCCTCTCGACTCTCCATCACTCCTTCACTCTCCACAAAGAAACCGGCTCTCAACCTCAGTTCTTCACACAGCATCTCAACCTCCGCGCCGCTGGTTCTCAGCCGCGTTCCCTCCCCGGCGCAAAAGGCCCCACAGCCATTCACCGTAGTGTGCGCGAAGGGCTATAAGATGAAGACGCACAAGGTAATTCATTGGAATTTTAAACCTCAATTGAAGTGCAGAGCGGAATCGGTGTTTGAAATTTTAGGGTTTCTTTTGAATTTGCAGGCGTCCGCGAAGCGGTTTCGGGTGTCGGGGAGTGGGAAGATAATGAGGAGGAGAGCCGGGAAGCAGCATTTGCTTAGGAAGAAGAATACCAAACGGAGATTAAGACTCTCCAAGATGGTTACCCTCTCTCTCTCTCTTAAACTTTATAGCCTAACTTTTGCTGCAAAATTATTGAATTTATTGGTTTGGTTTTTCCCATCTATGATATTGAGTTGAAACTACATTTAGGTTGAGTTGCACCCAGGTTGAAATCAATCTATGCTTATGAGTAGAACTGTATAGCTAGTAAGCTCTTTGGAGTAGAAATTAGGAGGTTTAGGGTAAAGAGATTTGTTTTCTACAGCCAAAACATAAGATTACAAGGTTACAAGTTTGACTCCCAAAGGGAGCAACCTATTGGCCTTCCTGGTTTGACGTGGTCAGGGCAACTTAGGTTGGTTTATTTCCTTGTTGTCATTTGCCGGCTAAGGTGGGGTTTATCTCGTGTACACCCTCATGTAGTGGTTGCGGGTTTTCCTTATCACTCAAAATACATAATAAGAGCACTTAAAAGGATATTTGAAGTTTCATTGTAGCATAAGCCGTCTGGATCATATGTTGATTGAGGTAACAGAAGGGGCATAAAAGATGTTTTGGGTTAAAAGTGTTCTCCTTTTATGGATAAGGGAAAGCGGGATGCCAGGACATCATAGTAGCTTTACCCATACACTAGCAAAAACAAAAAAAATTCCCAATTTGAATTCCTATGCCGCCAATAGTTTTCTCTGTAGTAAATGTTGCTACAATAGGTTCATCCATATACTACTAGCAGAAAGGAAGAAAAAGATTTTCCGTTTCTGAACGCCTAGGGGAGGCGGGAATGCAGGATGACGCTGAAAGATTATTCATCTTTTTAGCTATGGAGTCTTTCAACTATAGAAAAATGTTAAACAATGAAAATTGACAATTTCTCTACATGGTAATTTGAGTTTGTTTCTTTAATAGTTATTTGCTATCTTTTTCGCATTGTGTTTTAATTAGTTTTATGCCATCTTTCTTGATCATGTTAATTTCTAGGTGCTTAGTAGTCACTATGTTTTCCTTGTAACATTGTAGCTTTTTTCTCACAACATTCCGCTATGGTACATAGGTACAAGTGAGCCGCACAGACTACAACAATGTGATTGGTGCATTGCCTTATCTGAAGGTGAATCGAGACAATTAGAGTGCAAAAAAGCGGGATGTGTAGTGCTTGAGTTCCTTTGTACCCCCTTTTGCAGTAAATGGATGAACACTTCTCCATTCAATTTTTTCTTCAACTTTGCTAGAAATTCTTGTATTATTATATTCTAACCCTTCAAAATGTGTTAAAAGCACAAGATTCTGGTTGTAATATCCAAGATGTGTTCTTTTTACATATAGTTTCAAAAAACTGGGGAAACTCTGCTAAGTTGATCTGACAGTTGATTTAGTAACCACAAGGTTCTAAATTTGAGTTGTTTATTAGTTTTCTTGGTTTACAGAGATTTTTGTATCCAAAGATGCAGTTTCCTATGAGAATAAGCCTGAAATTGATTCTATAATAGGTTCAAAGATGCAAAATACTTGGCAGATAAAACATGACATACCTTCAATGAATCACACTATAGGCTGGAATCTTATCAACACCAGCATCCACCATTGCTTTTCGCAGGGCTGCAGCATGATCCCATCTCTCTGCCCCTGCATAAATGCTCGACAACAACACGTATCGTCCACAATGATGTGGCTGTAAGTTCAGTAGGCGTTGCCCGACTTCATTTCCGAGCTCAATCTCTCCATGGACTCTGCAGGCCCCTAAAAGCGCCCCAAGGACAGAGTCATCGGCTTCAAAAGGCATCCTCCCTACAAACTCGTATGCCTCCCTCACCAGCCCCGCTCTCCCTAAGAGATCCACAACGCAACCATAGTGTTCCATCTTTGGCACAATCTTAAATTCTCGTGACATTGCTTCAAACGCTTCCAAACCCGTCTGCACAAGCTTGGCATGTGCACACGCAGAAAGAACCGCGACAAAGGTTACCTGGTTTGGTTTCAGCCCGATTGCTTTCATCATCTCGAATAAAGCTAATGCTCGTTTCTCCCTACAGTTCATAGCCAATGCAGAGATCATAGCATTCCAAGTGCACACTTTCTTGACCGGCATTGCGTCGAATACCTTGGTTGCATAGTCCAAACAACCCATCCTCCCATAGAATGTTATCAAAGCTGTCGCCATGAAATCACTCAACTCCACATTCTTCACCATATAGCCATGGATTTGCTTCCCTTGATACAATGCTGCAGCAGAATCTAAGTTGGCACAAGATGATAGAATGCTTACAAAAGTAGCTTCATTGGGTTTCAATGAGCCGCCAGTTACATCCTCATGCGCCATCATTTTCTTGAAAAGCTTCACTGCTTCTTGAAATCCCTGGTTCCTAGCACACCCATTGATCATACTCGTCCAAGAATATATGTCCCTTTGGGGCATACTAGAGAACATGGAAACAGCCAGACCCATATTCCCATTCTTCCCGCAAGCATCAAGCATAGCATTATACGCCACAACGCACGGTTCAGACACTTCATCAAACACCTTGCGTGCACTGCCTAGCTCACCTACCTGCGAATACATTCCGAGAAACGAAGTCAGACATTTCATCAAACACCTTGCGTGCACTGCCTAGCTCACCCACCTGCGAGTACAATCCGAGAAACGATGTTTGCACAAACGGATCAGCTGAAGCCCCGCGCTTGAGGGCTTGGGCGTGGAGGGGTCTGCCGAGAAGGGAAGCCCAGTGGAGCGGGAGAGAAGAGAGGGCTTTGATGAGCGAAGGGAATGTGTGGCTGTTGGGCGGCGCTTCATCGGCAAGCATGTGAATGAAGAGGAGAAGGCTGGTGGTGGGCTGCGCAAAGGCTAGGTATGCACGGATTAGAGTGTTGTAGAGGAGGGTGTTGGCCCATTCCGCCGTGCAGCGGAGGTAGGCGGCGGTGGTGAGGTGCGAGTGGATTTGCTTCACTTGCTTCGGCTGTTTGAGGAATCGCTGCAGAAGTTGAAGCAATTGTAATGGTGATCTTTGCATGCCAACTCTTTTTAGCTGAATTTCAATGTCATAGATAAATATATAGGTCCATGTCATTAGTTATGCAAAAAGCACATGTTAAGAAATACTAAACCAAAAAATAGATCAATCCACCAAAAAACTCATCATTAGGTGTAGTGAGGTATATATGGTGCATTTTTTGGAGTGTGTGATGCGTTTTGTGGTGTATTTGCGCATTTTTTTGGTGTGCGTTTTCTGACACGATTAGTGCTTTTTGTGACCGCACCGGCGGCACCGCATGTTAAGATATAATCGTGGAACTTGGTCATATATATATAAGGATCCTGTGAAAACAATATCATAGGAGAAAAATAAGAACCAATTTCACCTTTACATCTCTAAAAATTTGATAGATTTGATCAGACTAACAAAATGCGGTGTCATTTTTATAATTATTATCGACTTTACTATGCAAACTTGAACACTTAAATATGCAATCTTTAAATATGCTAACAACTAAGAATGCAAACCTAGTAAACCGATTTTTGTAATTATAAATTTGATAGATTTTATTAGACTAACAAAATGCGGTGTCATTTTTGTAATTATTATCAACTTTTAATATGCAAACTTAAACACTTAAATATGCAATCTTTAAATATGCTAACAACTAAGGATGCAAACCTAGTAAACCGGCGTTCTTTTGCTTTTTGTTCTATTCAATAAAACAAAAAACGTATTTTGTAAGACTAAGATTGATTTTTATACACATATATATATATATACACACACACACACCTATCCCCAAGTGAGAATGTGTGGTCCACTCAAGATTGTGGATTTGACTTGATCTAAAAGATTGGATTTTTTTTCTACTATTAAATGCTTGTTTTTATTTAATAATGTACCATGGGCATTAAAATAATTTTTTACAATTTCCTTATGCATAGTAAGGATGGGTTCTCATTTGATCCGAATATATATATATATATATATATATATATATATATATATATATATATATATATATATATATATATATATATATATATCATAAGCACTCTGGACTTTTCTTATATAGAAATAGAAAGAATAACTAAAAGCACAATAAACTTGCAATTGGAACTTAAGAATTCAAGCCGAAGAATAAACTATTCTAATTCTCATTCAAAAATTTTGAATCTTTTCACAACGATGTAGAGGGCAATTATTTTAAAAATAATGTTATAAATTTGTTGAAACTGAATAGCTAGCTAGCTAAGAATTGAAGAATTTCAAGTCAAGTAACTGGCACAAAACACGCAAGGAGGATCAGTACACTGTTCATCAGGTATGGTGTTAACAAAACATCTAACGTGGAAAGAATGGCCGCATTGCAATACAGCAACTTCTGGGTAATTCAAAGGGTCAGACTCCATATCGTCGTAATATTCAGATTCATAGTCGTCTGATGGCATGTAGGAGAGATCTTCTTCGCATAGAGCACATGTAAATCCAATGTTTTCGCGTGTTCTGTTGAAACCTGCAATAGAGAGACTTCATTGTTGGCTGCAGCAGTATAACAGTTGATGGATGCAGAATCATATGTGGAACAGAGGTTTATTGTCAAGATTGAGGGAAAATTCTTTTAAATGCCATGCTATTATCGCTGGAACAATGAGTATATATGCACCTAAGCAACAATTGGAGGTGGGAATTAATTGTAGAGTGAGAGTTATTAGAATTTAGAACTTACCATCCCATTTGATATGGTGGACTGGCTCATCATTGAGAACTGAGAAGCTGCTGCTTGTCGATGAAGAAGGCATGTTACTACTGCTTGCGTGTGGTCTAGACTGACTAACAGATGTTTGCGTTTTTCTCTTTCTTATAAACGAAAGAGGGGTTGAAGTTTCAGGCGCTGCAGAGTTTTTCTTACATCTTGTGGATGCTTCAGCAGTCTGAGAGCCTGAAGTTCTGGTTTTTACGGTTCCCTGCTGGACAGCTGAGGTCTTATGGTTATGGACACTGCTTCTTCTAGACGCGGGCGACAAAGTAACTCCTCCGGTGGATTGTTCGGGTTGAGAGGTTCGGGTATCTACCATTTCCTCTTTATGGGGTGGAGTCTTCCCAGCTACTGTCTTAGTAGCAGGAAGGGCTGAACTAGTTTTCTCTTGGCTTCTGTTAGCTGGTTGTTCATGAGCTTTCCTGGACAAAGGAGTCTTGTTTTGTTGAGGTTGAAGCTGTCCTGATAGCACCAATGAAAATGAGTGTAAGCAACATTAGAATTTAGAAAAGTTTCAGAAGGCACAAAACCGAAAAAGCTTTTCATTCTACAAATTTGAATTGATAGGATTTGCCAGTTTTCAACACAATTTAAAGATAACTATTTCCTGGAAAGATTATATCTTCATTGGAACTACAGCACTGCAATATATAGCCACTACTTCCACACACAGCAGGATGTATCAGCACACACAAAAGAAAATAACAACAAAAATTAACAGAGAAGAAACAAATTAACAAAAGAAAGACAGCCAAAAATAAAGCTTCAACTTTCAAGAATGAGGAACTTGACCAGCTGTGATTCCTTGATTCTCCAGTTTTCCTTTCTCTAGTCTCATATTCCTCAATGTCCGTTTTCAAATTGGAGAAATATACAAGTACAAGCATTTTTTGTTACTATTTTTGTTTGGTTTCTCGAGAAAAATAGAGAATTTCTGCCGGTTAGTAAACACACCTACTATCCCAAATCACCTAGCCAAGTAAAATTACGAGATATTAAGCTGATACTTTGAGGCTCCTGCATTGATAGCCATACTGACTTTGAGTATGATATTACTGTCCTAACACATCTGAGCTGAGTGTTCTTCAAATTTAATATAGCTAGATAAGGTTCAAACAATCATGAATATTCTCACAAAACAAAATTCCTTAACACTGCAAACAAGCATCATAGAGAGAAAACACCCAAAATATCACACTGATGATAGAGCAAAATAAGATAGAGTTCCATCTCACCTATCTTCACTGTGTTCACTTTTCTCGAAGAACTAATTGTAGGGGAAAACAATGTCGATATGCGCTTTATAACCGTGCTCTTGAAGCTGCGCTGCTGATCAGAAGGTTCCTTTTCGCCGCCGGAAAATTCCTCCGATTGGAATCCGTTCGCCATTTTGTCCATGTCGCCTCCCTTTATTAAACCTAACCAATAACAATTCCTTAAACTCTTTCTCCCCTCATATACTCATTCTGCAACAAATAACAGATAAAACTGCAAGCAATTGCGCTTCTTCGTGCGCATATTATTGCGTATCAATAATTCAAAGTACATTGTTGCTATATGATGGCATTAATTGAGGTATAATCATCAACGATCCAAAACGCATACTGAAACTGAAATTTTGTTGTTTATTGAATGAGAAGAAGATTAATAACAATTACGTAAGGAAGATGATAATGATGAGAGGAAAACGAATCCTACAATAATAACGAGCGATCGGTTATTCGAAGATACGTACCTTTAGTATAGAAGCGGCGGCGGCGGCGGCGGCGACGGCGGATGAGGAGGAGAAGGCGGTTGATATATATGTAATATTTATATATAGTTGATGATTGGATAATAGAGTTCGTTGAGGACTGGAACTCTGGAACGGAGGGTTTTGGCCGCGCTCTTCCGCAGCAAGCCAAGAAATTTAAAGCTTTTGGTTGTGGGGGCCACTATGGCTACAATAATTTTTTTTTTAATTATTTTTTTTTATAACCAGGTTTTCAACTACGCCAGACTATATCCTAGACCTTATGAATTTTTCACGACACCACCCAAGCTCTGAAGCTCATGAGGAGGTAAAATTGAGACAATCTAGTTTCGAGATTAAACACCAAACTATACACTTCTACGCACAAAAACTCAAACTCGAAAACTCAAGCGTTGTTACGTAATAGCCTGCAAATCACACATGAGGTAAACTATATTAGGAAGATCACATGTGATGGATTCGACCAGGAAGATATTGATAGTAATCAAACTTGTAATATTTAAGTACAATAATCATGTTTCACCAATTTGGCAGTTTCTTTTGAAGTCGTTCTCAATATTTTATAGATTAATGAAGGTGGTGGACTATTAATATTAATAAAATAACAACTGAATTGAATTAGAATTATTATTTTTAAGGACGATGAAAGATGGAATCTTACCTCAATTTAGTCCAAGCTAGGCCATGTTTAATATTGTTACTTGGCTTTATGGTCTATATAACGGAGTAGTACATAAAGAGTGTGTCGTTGTAAAAGTAATGAATTTGCTTGTCATAATGTAGAGTAAATTGCACTTTTGGTCCCATGACTATAGGGGTCCTGTTAATTACGACACTCAACTTTAAAAACTAACAATTTAGTCCATTAACTATGCTTTTTTTAACACATTTGGTCCTTCCGGCCAAATCACCGGTCAAATTTGGCCGGAAAGTCATAACCCTATTTTAATTATTTATAAGTGAGGGCAAAACGGTCTTTTTACAATGACTTCTTCTTCCTTGCACAGTTGCACTTGCTCGCCGGCAACTCTGTGGGATTTATCAAAAAGCACATCCAAAAACAAAATCGCATAAGGAACTAAAGAAAACAGATAATGATTCCTGGACCCATGGACCTTTGTCCACGTTTGACTTGAGCAACTGGTAAGAATAGGCAGAGCGATCCGAAGGCGACAAAGGCCCTCGCCGGCGACGGTATTGACTCTCCGGCTTGAACACCACCGCAGGAAACTCCGTATCCATGGAGATATACGGATAGTCGTCGATAAGGTGGCTGATGAGCTGGAACTCCGATTCCAGGTTATCCGCCCAAACTTCCCTAATCTTAATGGGATTTGCATCCAAAACATCTTCTTGTACACCCATAACCTTAAACCTTAAAAAAACCAAACAAACAAATACTGGAACTTGCAGAACCTTTAATTTAAGCTATCAGATCAAAGAACACAGATGAATATGAATACTGGAACTTGCAGAACCTTAGCTTTAATTTAACCTTTAATTCCTGGACCCATGGACCTTTGTCTTCACGCGGCGGCGAAGATCGCATAAGGAACTAAACAAAATCGCATAAGGAACAAAATCGCGAGGCCGATGCTTCACGCGGCGGCGATGTCGTCATCACAGGCCGGCCCCATGGACCTCTGTCTTCTCCTCCGACGACCACTGTTCCTTCCGGCAGGGCAGAGCATCGATAGCAATAGTGGCAGCTAGAGCAATGGCGAAGCTCCGGCGTGAGGCGGTGGTTCGACTAAGCGTGAGTTTTTGGTTCAGATCTGATAGTCCGGTGGTTCGAGGAAGGAGAGCCGAATGCGGTGCTGGTGGGAAGCTCCAGTTGCCATGAACGGGACGGTGGCGGCGAAATTTCCGGCGACAAAATGGAGAAGAAGAGCTAGGCTGGTGAAAATACCAAAATGCCCCCATTTTTAAACAAATTAAAATGAATTACAACTTTCCGGCCAAATTTGACCGGTGATTTGGCCGGAAGGACCAAATGTGTTAAAAAAAACATAGTTAATGGACTAAATTGTTAGTTTTTAAAGTCGAGTGTCGTAATTAACAGGACCCCTATAGTCGTAGGACCAAAAGTGCAATTTACTCTCATAATGTACAAGATGGGTAATTTGCACTTTCCATAATGCCTAACTTGCATTTTTTATTTATATTTTTTGAGATATAATTTCCTTATGAATGACCAAATTTCCTTAGATGCAGTTAAACCATTCTTGCACTCTAAGTTATTGTCTTTGGAGCCAAAGATATATGCTTTTATAACGCCTTGCCCAAAATACCGCCTTGGGCATAGAACGGAGGAGGGGTGAGGTTGAAAGGTCCTCTTTTGATCGACCCAATACCAATAGTTATACCATAGATTCGAATCTATCTTTTAAGGTGGATTCGTGTCCATTTACATACTGAATGTTCACAATTTGAATTGTGAACATTTAGTATGTAAATTGTGAATATTTAATATGTAAATTGTGTATCTTTGACACATGTCCACCTTGCAAAGTGGACTGATTTCATAGCATAATTTGCAACCCAACTAGGGGTGTAAACAAGCTCGAGCTCGTTAAGGAAGGCTCGGCTCGAACTCAAGAACTAGTGCGCTCGAGCTCGGCAAATTTCGAGCTGCTCGAGTTCGGCTCGAGCTCAAGCTTGAATTCAAGCTCGAGTTCATGCTCGAACTTGAGTTCGAGTTCGATTTTGAGATCGAATTTAACCTGTTTGATTTTAAATTCATGTTTAAATTAAAAATAAACTATCATATCATATGCATATTTTATATATATATATATATATATATATATATATATATATATATATATATATATATATATATATATATATATATATATATATATATATATATATCGCTCGCGAGCGGTTCAACAAGCCATGAACCTAAGATATTAGAGCTCGAGCTTAACTAGAGCTCAAATTTGATCGAGTTTAAGAGCCGCTCGGCTCATTTACACCCCTACACCCAACACCTACAACTTCAGGAAAAAAAAAAAAAAAAAAAACACCTCACTACAAACTATAAAATATTTTCCTGCTTAACCTTCAATATATTTTATTATTTTTCACTAATGATTTATAGAAAATTAAGCCATGAGTAAGGCCCAATCTTAGCGTATCTCTCTTGACCCAACAGCACATATATCAACTGGACCCGACCCACATATATTACATATGACATGCCAATCGTTATATCGTCGACCAAAGTTGACAGTGTACTGTGAACTATGATTCAATACACAGAATTTATGTTCATAATGTACAAAATTCATGTTCATAATACACATACACATAAACACGATATAATGAACATGATATGAATTATGTGAGTTATGAATATGAATTCTGTGTATTATATAATTAAGGACACAAACACTTAACATAATACACAGAATTCATATTCATAATGCACATAATTCATGTTCATTATATCGTGTTTATGTGTATGTGTATTATGAACATGAATTCTATGTATTATGAAGTCAGATTTTGTATATTGGATCATGGTTCACAGTGTACTATAGACCCTGGTCCACGATATAATTTGCCATGATATTTTGGATGACAAGATCAAAAAAATCTGCAGTCATTACCTAATAATGTGTACTAAATAAACATTGCTCATGTATAATAGCTTGCAAATCACATATGAAAGGCCAAATAAACAACATTAAGAAAATCCCGTACAATGAGTGATTTGACCAAGAGAGTGTATTGTCGACAATAATCAACTCCTGATCTTTAAGTACACTATAATCATGTTGCGTTCCACCATTTAGCCACCCTTTGGGAGCATATTAATATGGTTTTCTATTAATTAGTTAATGACAAGTTTTGTCAACCCGGTATACTAGTTATATATAGTACATAAATAGGTTAAAATATATTAGGGTGTGTTTGGAAACCCGGAAAATGACTTCTGGAAGTCATTTTTCGAGTTTTCAGTGTTTGGCAAGTGAGGGGAAAATGGGGTCAAAGGAAAATAGGACTTCAGTCAACGGAAAATGGGGCCTTTTTTCCGGAAAATGACTTCCGGAAATTTTTTCCGGAAGTCATTTTCCGGAACTTCACTTGCGTCGTCTTCAGGCAAGTCGCCGAAACCAGTCGACGACTTTCCGGAACTTTGGTCGCGAAAACTGGTTTCCTCCGACTGGTTTTGCGACTTTTTTTTTTAAAAATTTTTTAATTTTTTTTAATTTTATTATTCTTTTTGGTTAATTTGTGTTAATTTCTTGTTTGTTAATTTGTTGTAATTTTTTTCTCTTTAAAAAAATTATTTTGTTTCTCAAAAATTAAAAAAAAAATTTTGTTTTTCATTTTCTGGAAAATGAACCAAACACACAAAGACAGTTTTCCAGAATTCATCCAAACACGGAAAATGAAGCTATTTTCCGAAAAATGACTCATTTTCCAGAAATCATTTTCCAGAAGTCATTTTCCTGCTTTCCAAACACACCCTTAGAGCAATAAAATGAAGAATCGTAGCAAAGGAGTAATTTGGTCATGTAACGTCCAATTCTGGGTAACAGCATCGTCTATCCATATTGTGACCCACACGAAGATTCCTGCGTTGGATATATTCTTTGAGAGACAAAAGTGGAAAAGGTTGTAGCCACATGCATGTTAGTTACCATCATGTGGCCTTTTTCTTCTTCTTCATTGGAGCATTCCCATGTGGCACTTGAGGTGCACCGTGAAATGTTTTAACTTGCATCAATTCACAAAACGATAATTTTGAATGTGTAGGGCTAATTTGAACCATAAGTAGTCAACATTGGATTGTGAGAGTAAAATGTTGACATACTTTGGAAGAATGACAGCATGTCAAATAGTATTGAGTCACGCCGCCACCACAACCATTACTTGAAGATGAAAGGTGAGACACTACGACGTTTTTAGTACTGCAAATATTTTCTAAAAGGCGATTTGGTATAGTAGTTTCCTACTTATTAAATTTTTAGAAGAATTTTTTTCTATCTTTTAAATTTTCAGAAAAAAAGTTCAAACTTTTCTAACTATCAAACACCCTCTAAAGGTTGAGGGTGTGGCACTATCTGGAGGTTCCTCAAAGGTAACGAGGGTTGAGGGTTCCTAGTTCCTTCTGGGGTCATGCTATGCTCCACACTCTCCACTCATCACTCAGTCTTTTTAGGACCGCAACCGCTACTTGTGGCCTTCACGAGAATCAGGGTTGAGTCACACCTTTTAGGAGTGTGCACCGTATCATGCTTTGTCACCCCTTTCAGGTTGTGCGCATAAATTGCGTTAGAAAGGTCGTGTGTGACATGTTCAAATGAGTGGTATTGGCAATAATCAAACTTGTGACATTTATGTAATGAGAATCATGCTCCATTTACTAAACTATCACTTTTGCAGCGTCATTATTCTTTTTTAATTGTAGTACATGCTAGATAGATACTATTTTTATTTTTGATTACATGTAGTACTCCTCTTAATAAAATCTTTTTAATTCACTTACTATTCTCGTTTAAAAAAACTAATAACTTCATTATTATGTCATAATAAGACATATATATAAGATTGAATTTGTCAAAAAAAGCTGCTACTTCAAAAAGTTTATTAAAAACATGAGTTGTAAAAAAATAATTTGTCAATTCTGAAATGTCCCATTCATGTGAGTTGTAAAATTATTCAAAGAATACTTTGTAAATCGTTTGTTTAAATTGTTTATACAAATAAAATTACACGTGTGTGAGCACATAATGTTTTAATTGACTCGTGTTTAAAAGAGAAAAAAGTAAAATAAAATCATCTTTGTGTTAAATATAGAATCTTAGAATAACATTGTCTTTGATTTCTAAAAAAATTCGCAACTACTCGAAAATACTGAGTGAAGGCCGCCTTAAAACCCTAACCGAAAAAGGAACACAAGGAAGTAAACGAATTTAGTTTTCCCATAGATGAGCGACTAAAATTGAGAAGGCTAATATATATAAAATAAGATTATCTATCGTTATGTTAGGGTGTTAATTGTTTTATAAGTTTATATATTTCTTGAACATACAATTGTGTTAAGTAATATGAATAACTAATAAAATACTACAATGTCATATATATGCATAAACGATCCCCTGGTCGTGGTTGACCTCGAGGTCCCTTGGTGATCGATCCAGGGACGTCAAGAACGACCCCGAGACCCTATGCGTCGATGCTGACCTTGAGAAAACCTTGGGCTATATATATACTATCAGGTTTACCCTTGAGCTCATGCCTAGTCAATCCCGAAGTCAAACGCTCTCAGTCTACATGTTTCGTTCCATGTCCATGTCATGATTATTAGATTTAAAAGCTTATGTCAAGTCTAATAAATACATCAATAGATATAGACTCATTATATATTTTGAGAATAATGTATTTTTATGTATAGAATTATCTTGAATAATTATTATTTTTTGTTTGTCCGCATAAGTTGAAAACCAAAAGAATCTCCTTTAGACATTTCGTGCAAAAGGATGCAAATTCAATATGTCAAGTAATGCATTAAAAATTGAATACTTCACGTAGAAAGAGTATGTTTCGTTGGAATAAAAACAAAAGAATTCCAAATAATTAATTATATATTTATATGTGTTTTTTTAATATTAGCTTTGTTCTTAAGTTAAAGAAAAATAATAATATTATCAATATCTCATTAATAAATTGTAAGATTTTTGGGGGCATTAATTAACACCAGATCATGTGTATGTATGCGATATACTTGGTTTGACTAGGTATTATCATCACCGAATACTATGCATATATATAGTACTATTCGCGTTGTAGAAAATCACAAATTATAAGTAAATGCCTCTATTTGAATGGGAAATAAGGGTTTAACCCAATTTAAGAGAAAATGGATCATTTATTAATTGTTGAGGAAAAAAATTACATTTTAAATTTTATAGGACTAATTGATAAATAAACTGCTATTGCAAATATTAGACCATACATTTTTCTTAATAATAGTCAAACTTTACAAGTATAATTCGAGTCGAATATGGATTAGTCTTATTGCGACATGGTATTTTGCAAGTTAAACTCGGGCCAAATCGAAGGAGTCTAACATATTGACACAATTTGAACACGGGATCTTGGATAATAAAAGTTGTAGTTATCATAAATACGAAAAGCAATGTGTCTTAGATCGATATATAACAACATTGACAAAAATAAGTAAATTTTAATTCAAATTTAGTATTTAAACTCGTAAAATCAACTTACTAAAACTTTACATTTTTTTATCGAAATAATAAAGTAGAATTAATGTTTTCTGAGTGACGAGGGAATTTATAGTCAGTATTTGAGAGTGCAGTTTGCACATGCTTTGTTCATTTGTTCAGTAAATATTATTTAGAAAATTAAAAAAATTATTTAAAATTGTGTATTGAATAAACCTTACATATCTAAATAAATAATATATACATAAAAAATAAATTGCACTAAAAAAAATTTATTATGAGTTTAACTGATAAAATATTGACTGCTAAAATTTTGCTCTAGAGTCTACACATTTAACAACCTTTTGGTACAATATATCTAATACTCACTCCGTCTCATTTTACCTGTCTTACTTTTCTTTTTAGTTTATCCCAAAATAATGTCCTCTTTCTAAAATTGAACATAACTATCATTCTACATTTCCCAATTTACCCTTTTGACTTTTCAACTTTTTAGACCATTAATGAGACAAGTACAATTGTACTTTGTACAAATTACACCTACTTTTGAAGGGCAAAATTGGAAAATTAGTATCATTTGTTATGTTGCATTAAAATCCGTGCAAAAAGTAAATGAGACACACAATTAGGGAGGGAGGGGAGTAATTATTATCGAGACGGAATCTACTCAAGAAAAGCCAAAAACGTTGGATTCACACAAATCCCAATTTGGTTTGTATACTACTCCGTAATTTCTTTTATTTTGTTTTATTTTATTTTTTTTGTTAAGGACAGTGACATGGACGGAAATGGGGAATTGTTAATTGTGTCTACGAGCATGCAATAATTGTGTTTTGTAACTTACTATGAGAAAAAGGCAAATACTGTTGACCTTAATTGCTTGGGAAGTTTAATGGTAATTGGTATCATCCTAAATAAATATTTAGGTCCTTATCCCAAGGAAGGCTAATTGGGACATTTCACATACTGCATAGGGATTGTTTGGTGACTTTGGTCTATGGCCTTACCTTCCCTAGGGTACTTGGCTGTTAATGGACCACATGAATGGTTTTGTCTCTTAAGCATTATAGCAACTATAATATTGATTCTTATTCAGCTTTTGAAAATAATATATCTTATGTAGAGGAGAGAGGAGAAAAGATTTACTCCGTATGAACTTCTTGCGAGAGGTTATTTTTTGTGGGTCCCGCATGAGAGAAAAGGTAGGGAAGAGAAGCGCATCGTTGCATGTTTCGCGCACATACATCGCCCAGCTGGGCTTGTTTTTTTTCCCACTCTTTGCATATAGACGGGTTGCAATGAACTGAACTGAAAATATGTTAGTAAAAATCAAACTCATGACCTTCAAATTATTCATCTCAAAAATGTAATTTTGTTCATTAAAGCCAAGCACAATACATATTTTGTGTTGCATAAATAACAACTATTACCCTTATTTATTGACAATTAAATATATCCATAAAATGATTAAATTTAACATTACCAAATCATTTTGAAGAGAACTAGAATATTATTTAAATACGTAAGATTCTCGACTTCTTATAGTATACACTAAGAAAAAGTACATTTAAAATAATTAGATTTAAACGCATGATTTAACAATCTGATCATAAAACATTTTTGTAATCATTAAACAAAAAGGGATTACCGGTCTCACTCGTTCTGTCATCGTATTATAATTCTTTGGGATTGGTTGGTGTCAACACCACACAAGTCCTTCCCATAGGTGCATCCATCCATTCAAAGATTGAACCAAACATGCCTTTATTGAGGAAAAAAAAAACAATTGAAAGAAAATACTAAGAATCCTACCATCAATAGACATCATTATCCACAAAAATGGAAAAAGAGGGGTTTAATATAAGGCAGCTGCGACAACATTTTTTTCTTGTGTGTGTGTGTGTTGTATCAGGACTCTTTTCTCTTTTATGAAATTGTGGAGAACTGGGAAAAAGACCACTGCGAAAAATCCTTCCTTGACCCCTGTTGGTTGCTTCTTTCACAAGGTCCCTTTTCTCTGATAAATAGCGAGAGAAGAAGGGGAAGAAAGGAGAGGAAAAGGAAGGGAACAAAAGTGTTATTCATCGAAGTCACAGCTCCAGAAAACAAGAAAACGCAGACCCATCATCAGATAGATACAAAATTTAGACCTAATCCCAAGTAATTCTGTTTCTGTTTCGATTGTGGATGTATCTGTGTTTGTGAGCATATGCATTTGGGTTCTGTTTTTTTGCGCTTTGTGGACCGGTTTAGTTTTTTTATTGCAGATTTTTGCGGCGGGGATTGATTGATTCGTTGCGTTTGGGTTTTGTGAGAATTGGGGGTTTGTCGGCGGTGGTAAAGTTGCGATTTTTCAGACGAACTATTCTCGGAGGTCGTTGAAAAATCTGAGCTTTGCTGGTGGGTCGGGTCGGGTGAAAATTGGGTGTTTTAAGGTGGGAGTGGAGGGGGGTTTTGGACTTTTGGGAGTCTTATAAGAGGGGGATTGTGAAATTGGGATTTTGTTGAAGGGGTTTTGGAGGGTTTGAATATGGGGTTTTAAGACTGGTTTGAAGTTGGGGGATTGTATTGAACTATTGATAAGATCTTTCTTGGATTTGCTGAGATTTGGGTTGTTGCTTTAGATCATTTGAGGGGTGGGTATGTTTTGATATGCATAAAGTTTCTGTTTTTTTTTTCACTTTTGCTGGTTGATTTTGTGGATTAGGGCTGGGAATCGTGCCGTGGCAAGAGTTTAAGGTGGTTTGATATTCGTTTATTTGGTGAGGAGTTGTGGAATTGGGGGAGAAGATGAGTTCAAATGTGTTGTCTGGTGCAGTTCAAAATGGGAAGCTTTTAGTTCACATTGCCGAGAATGGGCAATCATTTGAGCTCAGTTGCAATGGATATACGCTCGTTGAAAACGTGCAGCAATTCCTTGAATCGGCGAGTGGGATTCCCTCGAATGATCATCTTCTCTTGTGCCAGGATGTGAAACTCGAGCCTCGGTGCCCCCTCTCTACGTACAAGCTCCCATCGGATGATCAAGAAGTGTTCTTGTTTAATAAAGCAAGAATGCGGAGCAATGCACCACCTCCTGCCCCCGAGCAAGTCGAGAAAATCGATATTCCTGATCCTCCGTTGCCCACCTCTGCTCACGATCCCCACCCGTTGGATGATGCTTCGGATCCTGCCCTAAAAGCCTTGCCTTCGTACGAGAGGCAGTTCAGGTACCACTTCCACTGTGGAAATGCCATTTACACGCTTTCACAAGTGAAAATTGAGGCCTGTGAGAGGCTTTTAAAAGCTCAAAAGGTGCAGGGGAGAGCTATGGAGATTGCTAGGGGAAATCTGGATCATTTCTATGGGATGATACAGCAAAACTATGGTGAATTTTTAAAATGCTACTCGCAGCAGCATCGGAGCCACTCTAATCTGATAGCAAATTTCGGGAGGGATATAGAAAGGCTGAGATCTTGCAAACTCCATCCGTCCTTAGAAACTGGCAACCGGAAATGCTTGCTGGACTTTGTGAAGGAAGAGAACTTGCATAAGTTGGTTGAGGATTGTAACAGTTCCCACCTGCAGTTTGATAATAAGGTTTCAGAATTTAAGCAGGAATTCGGAGAGCTAGAACACCATGCCAAGCAATTATTTTCGAGCAAGGCTTCTGATATTATCAGGGATCTGGAACAGACCATCCGAGACCATCAGAAGTATCTCAGTGAGCAAAAGAGCATAATGCAGGCTTTGAGGTTCTTTCCCTTCTCCCTCTCTGTGTAGTAGTGGTGTTATTTTTTTCCCTTTTATTTAGCGCCCGTTCTCATTTGATATATACTTTTGAAATCTTGCATACCCAATTACCCATGATGCAATAAACTCATTCTTACTTCTCGAGACTATATGATATTGATTACCAATCGAACAGAGTGTTCAATGCACAAATGCTGATTATTATGATGATAAAGGCAAACTTTTTTTACTATGCTTTTAACTTACTTTGCTTTTGCATAGGGGTTCTCTCATCCATTACATTTTAAAGCCATTCAAATAGAAGCATAGAGCCACTATAGGCTAACAACTTAAAATAGTGAGAGGCAGCATGATTCTCCTATTTACATTAGAGTTAACGATACCTATGATAGTTACTAGTGTGAGACCAATAGGAAGAAAAAGAGGCACTTTTCCTCCTACTATCTTTGATTTACATTAAGGCTCGAACACTTGACCTTTTCTTTTTTACTTTAGTAACGGATGAGTTGCTAGACATATGCTAGGTTCTTTTCCATAGTTTAACCCAGAGATGAGGGGCTCAAAGTGTGGTGAAGAAATATTTTACTTCAGTGTATGCTGCAAATTCGGGATAACATACTGGTGTCGGTGGAGTTGAATTTGATGCAATGGATGCTCAAAATTCATAGGGAAACATTGATAATTATGCAAATTAGAAATACGGTGAATTGGGTTAAGTGGAGAAGTGCCACCAAGTTTTTATGCGACCATAAGATTGCATATTCTGATTTTCTTTCTTGCAATGTGTTCATAATTCATATTAAACCTCTGATGCATATGATGTTTTCATTCTTACATGTGTTCATAATTTGCATCACATCTGATGTTATTTAGTTTTTACTGACAATTGTGAATCACGGATGTATGCATAATTTTATAATATCATTTTAAAAAAAATTCTGATTCATTTCATTTTTGATTGGCTAGTTTAGTTAGGTTATGCCTAGGAGTTGGGGGGTGAGAAAATATGAAAATTTTAATTGTGTTCGTGCAAGGTTAGGATGAATATAAAATAATAAATGTGTATTCTTGTTCTTGTTAAATATCTTAAGATCTGAGTTCATGTCGAGCACATCATTCAATATAACCGTTAATTTTTACACAATTCCTGCTCATGCTCATGCAGTAAAGATGTGAATATGGTAAAAAGGCTTGTGGATGATTGCCTCACTGGCCAGTCATCATCCTCTCTTCGTCCTCACGATGCAGTTTCTGCCTTGGGTCCCATGTACGAAAGCCATGAGAAAAGCTATCTCCGCAAGATGCAGGATTGTGATCGAAGAATCACTGGTTTGCTCGATTTCTGCAAGGATAAAAAGAACGAAACGAACCTATTTGTGCATAATTATATGCAAAAGATAGCATATATCCAGTTTATGATCAAGGATATACGGTGCAAATTCTCCGTCTTCCAGGAGGCTTTGAAGCGTCAGAGCGATCTCTTCGAAAACCTTAGAGTGGTTCGTGGAATTGGTCCTGCGTATAGAGCGTGCCTTGCGGAGGTGGTAAGAAGGAAAGCCTCGATGAAGCTCTACATGGGGATGGCTGGACAATTGGCTGAACGGCTCGCGACCAAGAGGGAAGCGGAAATTCGTAGGCGAGAGGAGTTCCTGAAAGTTCACAGTTCGTACATACCGAGGGACGTTTTGTTTTCGATGGGATTGTATGATACCCCTAGCCAGTGTGACGTAAATATAAGCCCTTTCGATACCAAGTTGCTCGATATTGATTTGTCAGTGCTAGATCGTTATGCTCCTGAGTATTTGATGGGACTATCATACCGAGGCGAGAAGCATTCCGCTCTCAAGAGTTCGTTTTCCATGTCTAACGATGGCTCACAATCAGCCGAAATCGATGAATGTGCCTTTGAATTTTCTGAGAAGGTCGATTCCGAGCAGTTACTTCAGGGCTCGGAGTTTCTAGATATCGTTGGAACCAGCAAGATGGAGGTTGAGAATGCAAAACTAAGAGCAGAACTTGCTTCTAAGATAGCCGTGATTTGTTCCATTAGCCCTGAATTCGATTACGAATCTCTCGATGATAGTAAAATTGATAGTTTACGGAAAGATATCAGTGAGAAAACCTCCGAAGCCTTACGTCTGAAAGATGAGTACGAAAAACACCTCCATTCTATGCTGAAGATGAAACAAATGCAGTGTGAATCGTACGAGAAACGGATTCAGGAGTTGGAGCAGCGATTATCGGATCATTACTTGCAAGGCCATAAGCATTCTGCTGATGAGGGCACGTCGAACTTAACCGCTTCTGCTGCGAAGAACGATGGTAGCAAATCCGAGATATCGGGTGTTGGAGAAGCCGACATATCTCACGCAGCCCACGACGCCATGGACGAGTTTTCGTGTGCCTCTAGTTCATTAGATAAACCGGGGCTTCTCTCCAAACAGAGAAAGGCTCAAGAAGCATTGTACGATAATATGACGGATTCTTCCAGTACGATTAACCCTCAATTAGATTCATCCATGCTGGATCCTCACCGTGATGAAGAACACGAGCACTTCTCTGACAAGGATGCAAAAGAGACGGTGGATGTGGCTGTGTCAATTCCGTCAAGTTCTATGGTTCTGAGCGTGTCTCAGCCGTCGAATGTGTTGCCTTCTGAAGCAGCTGCTGAACCCGACATGGATTCGAAAGTAAATGCAGATCTGGTTCTCGAGTTGCAAAACGCACTTGCTGAAAAATCAAGCGAGCTGAACGAAGCAGAAAATGAGCTCGGGATGTTGAGAGAAAAGGTCGCCAAGCTTAACATGGAGTTGGAGAACAAGAGGCAGCTCCTCGATGAATCACAGGTACTGTTTGACTGAAACTACATTTGTTTTCTCAATTTAAACGCGCCAATTAAGTAGTATGGTATGGTAGCAATGTAGCATTGACTTGTTCTTCGAATACCCGTAATTCTTTTCGTTATTGTTCTGCAGATGAATTGTGCCCACTTGGAGAATTGTCTTCACGAGGCAAGGGAGGAAGCTCAAACCCATCTTTGTGCGGCTGATCGAAGGGCCTCGGAGTATAGTGCACTGCGAGCTTCTGCTGTCAAAATGCGTAGCCTCTTTGAAAGATTGAGAACTTGTATTTTATCGGGTGGGACTGCTGGTTTTGCCGAGTCCCTACGTGCTTTATCTCAGTCTTTGGCAAAGTGAGTCTTATTTCCCTTTTCCCTCGTCATTTGACACTCGTTTTGTGGTCTGTGGAAACTTGCCCTAAAAATCTCTGGATTAGCGGGTCTACTTTTCATCTAAGAACCCTTTAACCGAAGAACACTAACTCAATTTTTATTTATTTTTTCCCTCTTTTCGAATACTAGTTCTATCAATGAGAAGGAGGACGATAGCACCGCTGAGTTCCGAGAATGTGTCCGGGTGCTCGCTGAGAAAGTTGCTGCATTGTCGAGGAACCGTTCAGAGCTGCTTGAAAGGTGTTCAAATACTGAAACTGCAAATATGCAGCTAACGAAGGAGGTTGAAGAGAAGAAAGAGCTCGTCAACGCCCTCTATAAAAAACATCAACTTGAGAAGCAGGTAACTCATTTTTTGTCTTCGATGGTAACTATATAATTGTTGCATCCCGAAAAGGTATATACTATATATGATGAGCCACAAAATAGGTATTATACATAAGATAACTGGTTCAATATCTTCTCGTATTCTTGAAAAAAACAGAGGACTATTTTTGAAAGGGAAAATGACCATTTTGGTCCCTCAATTGTTTCCCAACTGTCAATGTAATCCCTAGTTTTCAATTTCAACTGATTTGATCCTCGAATTGTTTAAAATTTCGTTAATTAAACCCTTCCAAGGGACCAAAATGGTGATTTTCTCATTTTTAAAATTTCGTCAATTTGATCCTCGAAGGGTTTAATTGACGAAATTTTAAACAATTCGAGGACCAAATTAGTTGAAATCGAAAACTATGGACTACATTGACAGTTGGGAAACAATTGAGGGACCAAAATGGTGATTTCCCCTTTTTTGAAATAAACGAGGTTTCTCTGTTGCATTTCCTTTGTTCAGCAAAAGAATTGATGCATTTCTGTTTATTATAGGCGAACAAAGAGAAGATATGTTTTGCTCGGCTCGAAGTTCACGAGATTGCAGCGTTCGTGCTCAACTCGGCAGGATACTACGAGGCAATCAACCGCCACTGCCCCCGCTATTACCTCTCTGCAGAATCGGTGGCCTTGTTCACCAACCATCTCCCGTGCCGTCCAAGCTACATTGTCGGGCAGATTGTGCACATAGAACGACAGATCGTGCGGTCCCCACCCTCGCCCTCGCCCTTACCCTCACCCTCAACTCAAGCTGACCACCACGATAGAGATCGAGTAGGAGATTCATTGATGTCCGATGCAGGAACGAGCCGGTTGTCGTCCTTGAATTCAGGATCAACTTCAACAACAACGCCAACGCCTTATGGTCTCCCCGTTGGGTGTGAGTTCTTCATCGTGACAGTCGCCATGTTACCCGATACATCATCATCGTCATCCCCTTCCTGATCGCGCTAACGGGCAAATGGAAATGATGGAAGCTAACTGTTTTCTGGTGTAAATATCACCACCATATTACATAATCATCACTACAAGAACCCATAATGGGGATTCTTTTCTTTTCTTTTCCTATTATTAGCTTGATTTCCCACTGTACAGTTCACTCCCCCCCAAATTGATGATGGAAACTACTTGTACATACAATCCCCTTTTCTTCTTCTTCAAAATTGTCACTTTGTGAATATCTCTTTGATGGCTTCTTCATTTCATTTCATGCACTTCTCATCTTTCATTGCTTTTCTGCAACAAAGCTTGATGAAATGCTTTGTTCCTTATGGAGTATTCACTATTTCTTTCATAATGATTATTGGGAGGGACTTAGTCCTTCAATTATTCTCTATAGTTGTTTCAAATTTTGTCATGTTACCTAATGTCCCTTTTATGAGATTTAACCAAGAGTAATGTCTATGTTAATGTTGGCAAATTATTCTGTGGACTCGGGTCTACCTTGCAAGGTGGGTGGACCTAGGTCCAAAATACATAATTTACATACTGAATGTTTACAATTCAAATTGTGAACATTTAGAAGTATATAAATAGACTTCGGTTCACCTGGTAAGGACCTAGTCCATGGTATTAACTATTGATTAATGTTTGTGCCAAAATTGTCATATGACAACAAGGTCAATTATATCTAACTTAAGATTAAATTCTTGATTGAAAATGAGTGTGGGTGTGTGTGTGTGTGTATATATATAATTTTTTACCATCAAATTAAGATGTTACATAATTAACTTATTTTAAAAAGACTAAAAATGAACTGTTATGTATAAATCTAGGACAAAAAATAAAATTAACTCTTTTTAAAATCTTAATTCTATAATTTTGTTTTAATAATATATATTTCGCTTTTGTTAAATAGTCTTTGAACCGTCTTTATTTTTATATGATGTGCTCTATTTTGACTTGATTAATGAATGAATTTTCTTTTGTTTAAAATATAAAAGAAATGCTGTAATAATTTTGCACGTTTTGCAGACCAAGCCTTACTTGTACAACTTGTTATTTTAGAATATATTGTTCTTTGAAAAATAAGTTATTGTTTTTTATTAAATAAATGAGACAGGAATTTTTTAGGTGGGGTTTGATGGAGATATGAGTCATGGGCTGGACTTGGTGTGCTTGATCTGATCCAGTAGAAGAAAAGGTGAGTCGTTTTGGGCCTATATTTCGGGTTTTGTACGTACTCTTTTGAGTCTAGTGTCTCGAACAATAACAGTACTATTTTCCTACCCATATTTTATACATCTATGCATATCTGGTTTATTGTGGACCCAGTCTCGACAAAACAATCAGGATTTATTGATTTAATAATAAAAAATGAAAATACAAATGGAATATATTATTATTATATATAGTTTTGGCCGGTAGGACTAATCTTTTGGCTTATCCAGGCCAATCAAATAATCAAATCCATGCACATTAATTTCTTGACGTGTAAGAAATGTACGTACTTTTTCTAAAAGTCACATGTACAAAACGTTTAAACACATTACACATCACGTTTTATCTTATTTTATTTTAGTTTATTTTTAAAATATAAATCTACTATTCGCTCTAACATAAATTTTGTTAGTTAGGTGAAGAAAGTTGAGCAAAGGTTGAATTAGAGTGTAATTCACAAGTTGTTATTCGAAAGCTATGTGGCTATCTGAATTCTGAGCAAAAATGCGTATTTCCAAGATGCATAATCACTTATTCGTGAATGCACAATTAAGCATTACAAGATGCACATTAGGCTGTTCAATTCGTATGTCGCACGAGAGAGATATATGGTTCTCATTTGATCCTGCATATGTATTAGTGGATGAAAAAACCTTACTTAAAACTTGCTTCTCCAATAGCAATGTGGAGATTCAGTTTTTACCTCAAATATTAAAAATTTGTGTTAAAGGTAATTAGATTATTTGTGTCGCAAAAGTGTATAATTTGATGTTCAAATTTCACTATCATGATGCACCTAGGTGTACATCTTATCAATAATGTGGTGCGGCACAAGTAAAATGACCAAGACATTGTGATAGGTGCACATCTTAATATCTTATCAATAATAATGTACAAAGGAAAAGAAGACTAAGACATTGACTTTGTGATATATACATCTAATGTCACTTTTTACTTATGAAAACTTAAGTATCGTAATGAAAAGTTTTGATTAATTAAACGATGACACAAATACTTGATATGATAAGAGGTTACAATATACTATAAAAATTTAATATATTTGGGTGAAACGGGAAATTCACACTGAAAAACAACTAGATACCATATTCTAAAAACTTAATAAGTGTCAATCAAGGTTATATCCTTGATTTATGTCCCTCTTTCTATATGCTAATAAATTTGTACATTTTACTTTAAATGTTGTACACTTCAATGTTATTAGACAAAATTGTCCCTACTACATTGTTGTTATACAAAACTACCCTTACACCGTTATAACACCGTTAGTTTTTAACTCCATCATTATTATCATACACCTATATCTATCCTATCATTTTCCTATTCCTTAATTATCATTTTAGTAAAATCATTATATAATTAATTTAGTGGTTGATTATATTTTAATTAAATTTCTATGCATGGTAAATCATATATGTGTATAAAATACCTATACTATATTTGTATATATAATTAGAAATAAATTTTTAATTATTTATATTTATTAATGTTTTAATATTGGGCATGAACTTTCGCGCATCGCGCGTACAAATACTAGTAATTAAATACGGAGTAATAGTTTAATTTAATGGAATATTTTGGGATCTATCCTTTATAAATTAAATATAATGTTATTTCCTTTTAACAATATAATTTTAATTTCTTTATACAATATAGTTGACCATATATTTTTGTGCAGTCAAAAAAATGAAAAGTAGGAAGGTGGATAACTTTTCTACATTTTATTTTTGAATTATGTAAACGTGGTAGAAATTTAATTTGAATGAATTATTTAATTATTAATTAGTTGGAATAATCAATGCTATTAGCTAGCTAGGTTGCATTGTTGAGGTCTAAGTGGTACCAAATTGTATCATGTCATAGGAACCTTCCACATATCTATCAACCAATTAATGTGACTTTTTCTATACGTAAATTTCAAGTTAGTGAAAGTCTTATTTGATATTATTACAATTTAGCAAACCAACTCTAAGATATATTATTTTGGGTACAATCATCTTCTAACCCTAACCGATAAAAGATCATAAGAAGGTAAATCAAGCTAGATTGTTTATATATAAGCATTTCAAACATAGAAGGCTGATAAGTAGCTATCACAGTGAGTCCAACTTATAACGTTGTAATTATTAAGTTAATTGTCTGATCAACTTACTTAAATTGCTGTAACAATCAATAATCTTACCTCATAAGATTCGATTAATTATATAATAATGTTTTTGTTAATTCAATGATTATTTTTCCTATATATGCACCAACAAACAACGTAACGTACGATCATCAATATCATAGGATTGGTTTCAAAAATAAAATACCATATATAGGATTTTGTATAATTTGGTCTGGTTAATTCAAAACCCGACCGGTCGAATCATATAATTTCCTAGAATAACGTTATCCGTCCTCGTTTTGCATATTCGTGGGGAGTAATACAATTATATTGCCACAAGAATAATGTTTTGTCTGCGTGTCAACAACATCATCCACCCATCTTCACAGTACAATAATTCCCAAAAAAGTAGGCACAAAACAATATTCGATAAATTGATATCTTAGTTTTACTAACAATCATCAAGTGTATAATTTAAAGTTTAGTGTATACGTAATTAGGGATTTCATGATTTCGCAATTAATCTCATCCAATTCACTCATTATCTTGACCAAAGCAGTGCGAGCTTGCGAGTCTTCGAGATTGGGGTGCAATTCAAAATTTTGAGCTAAAATCAGCACGTATTCGTCAAGTTTCGATGAAGTCCCATTTAGAATAATTTTCTTAAACACATTGTTAAGTACATATACAACACAGAGGAATATAATAAAGGCATACCTATATCCAACAACAATAAAATATTAAAAAGAATATCGAGGTGAAAAAGATTCATTGTACATAGAGTGCACATGCATGGAAGAAAATTGAGAATTGATCGAACGACTCATAATATACTTCCTCTACAGTCCTTAGGTGAAAGTTTTGAGGGCTTAAGATTAATCTAGTATGAAAAATATAATGTATTAAAAAAGACAATAATTATATTCCACATCAGCTAAAACCTAATTTTAAATAGTAATTACCGGCCCTAAAATGATCAAAAGGAAAAAGGAAAAGTACCTACGCTAGACATAGTGAATAAAGGCATAAATAGAAGAATAATAAAACACACCCATAATTATATTCTGCCTTATCCAATACACACATTCAGATATATCAATTGCAAGAAGGCATAAATAGAAGAACAATAAAACACACCAATAATTATACTCCGCATTATCCAAGCAAGACACACATTCAAATAGCAACTGTAGAAAGACATAAATACAAAAACAATAAAACGCACCAATAATTATATCCCAAATTATTCAAAACACACGTTCAGATAGCAACTGCAGGACCGTAAATAGAAACAACAATTATATTAAATTCCGCGTTGCTCGCCGGGTTAGTTGAATTTTATTTTTCTAATTTACGTGTTTTTCAAAAGTTCAAATATTTTGTCGGATAATGCCACCATGTTTCGTCTTTAATTTGTCAGCATGCCACCTATAACATACGACTCATAGATACATAGACACCTCTTATATATATCTTCCTAGAAAATCTTCATTCCAGAACACACACATATATTCTCCTCTCCTCGATCGTATATAAATATTAAGGTTTCTGTTTTGTTTTTCATTAAAACCAGCTTGCATAGGAACATGTACGGCGGCGATAAGAAAATGGATAATCATCTCGCCGAAAACGGCGGCCGGAAGTTCCAGGTTTGCCGGAGTGACTTCCCGGACGACTTCTTATTCGGTGCATCATCGTCGGCTTATCAGGTTCAATTCGCCGGCGTTTTTATAGGCTGTTTAATTAATTTCTTTATTTACTCTTTTTTTTTTTTTTTCCTCTATGTGGTAATTTAGAAAAATAAAAGTTTTTCATTGAAATTATAGACGGAAGGGGCAGCAAATGATGGTGGTCGGAAACCTTGCATTTGGGATACCTTCACTAAGCAAAAAGGTATCTTGATTTTTTTTATTTTTTTATTTTTTAAATTTATGAAAAAGTTTACCATACTTATTTGAAAGTCGGCTTTCAAAGCTGATTGCCTGTAGACCAAAAAAGGTTGACAACTTTTATAAGGGACGGACTTAAAATATTAATTACTAAGCTAATTATTCAACTTAGTTGAAGTTTAAAATCTTTAATAACATGTATAGTTCACAGAATAAATTTTAAGGAGATACGAAAGCTATTACATGGAAAATGAATAGACATGGAATATGATAAGATTTGTATTCCATTGTTTGATTTACTGAACAATTATATATTTTAGTGTTTGGTTGATTTAAGGAATAAAAATTTAATACCAGGAGTTAGTAATAGTTATTCCCACTGTATGGAAATAGCTCATTCCCATGATCATTGTGATTACAAGTTCTTATTATCAAACAAAAGAATATACTTATTATTAGGAACGATATTCCATTTCAGGCATATTATGTGAACCAAACGTGCCATAAAAGAATTTTGTATTGCGTTAAATTATTAGTAAATATAATTCATTGAAGACAGCTTCAACAAAGTTAGTAGACATATTATTGATTTAAGTTGGTTAACTATGACTAATCTAGATTAGTTTACCTTTTTTAAGATTCGTCCCTAACTAGGGTTAAAACTTAAAAGACGTGGTTCATCCAAAATGCATATTTCAGTAGTGGTGGTTGCAATCTTTTCTCCAAAATCAAAGATATAATTGGTTGGGTTGTTAAGAATAATGTGTGTTAATTGAACCGCAGGTACAGTGACGGATGGGACTAATGCTTCTATGGCTGTTGATGTTTATCATAGATACAAGGTAATTGTTGGGGAATTAAGACTAATGCTAATTAATTAGTAAGTATTTAGATAATTAGATATTAATTAGGTTCCTTAGCTTTTTTATAATTATTAAAATTTCCTTAAATTTGTTTTGTTTTGTTTTGTTCTAGGAGGATGTCCAGATAATGAAGAAACTTGGGCTAGATGTTTACAGATTCTCCATTTCTTGGTCAAGAATATTGCCAGGTAATAATAATGAAAAATAAAAAAATAAATTGAAATAAACTAATAAATTATTATTATTATTTTTTTGAAAATAATAAATTTTTATTTTTAGTTTTTTAAAAATAAAAATGTTATAAACTTAATTAATTCTCAGGAGGAAGACTCAGTGCTGGCATTAACAGAGAGGGAATCAACTTCTACAACAACTTTATAAATGAGCTTCTAGCTAATGGTACAGTGTTTACTATAATTTATTGGGATTTAATAATTGAAACAAAATGCATTTTAAAGTCAAAAGTGTGAATTTGATTTTTGCGTAACGCATTGTAACTCGAACTTATTTCACATAATTTTTTAGTACTCGAACTTATTTCACATAATTTTTTAGTACTGTACTGTTGTTTACCTTTCTTATGACTCTTTCAATTGAATTTATTGTACTGGATTGCGATCCGTAACACAGTTGGTTACGGACTTTTCTTGCCACTCAAAAATGTGTCTTGTCGGGTCTAATTTTTTTAATGTGATTTACTTATTATGTCTTGCAGGTATACAACCATTTGTTACTATGTTTCATTGGGATGTTCCTCAAGCATTGGAAGATGAGTATGGTGGCTTTTTAAGCCCAAGAATTCTGTAAGTAACCTAATATTTTTAACCTTCCGCATAAATTCGAGAATTTTAAGGTGTCGTATTGATAGACAACATCATGTCATTTACATTAAATTAATATAACTCGATCATTTGTACGTACAAATCATCAATACATTTTCGATCGACATCTTAGCCGTGTTTAATTTATTCAGGAAGGATTATTGTGAATATGCGGAGCTATGTTTTTGGGAGTTTGGGGACAGGGTGAAGAAGTGGATCACCATGAATGAACCATACATGTTCACAACTAATGGGTATGCAAATGGGACATTTGCACCTGGCAGAGGATCTTCTTCTTCTTTGTCTTTGTCGGCTAAAAAACCAGACAACAACAAAGGCGGATGTTTTCCTTGGCGATTGTCATCGTCCAAGGCGAAAATTTCCGACAATGGAGATCCTAGTATAGAGCCATATTTGGTCGGTCACAATCTGCTTCTTGCTCATTCTGCTATTGTGGAGCTGTATCGCCAAAAATTCCAGGTATTTTTTATTTTTATTTTTTTTTATTAAGGTGATGATACATTTTGTCTTTAAATTATATATTAAAAGAAAAATTCTTATAGAAGCTATATATTGACTTTCTTGAGTTGAATCCAGTTAGCTATGGATAATATAGTTAGTTTATTTTCTTGTGACTTTTTGCCGGTTAAATTACCACTTACCAGACGGGTTTACTGAAAGAACATAGCAATTGCCGGCTTTCATATAAATAAAAAGAAATACGGAGTAACACTTTTAGCCATTCAATTATACCATTACAGCTTTCCGTCATTTTTTGGGGTTCCTTAATTATTTGCAAAGTGATTTTTTCATTCATTAATTGTTTAAAGTGTGTTTTTTAACCTAATCCTAACAAATTCTTGGGATGAAAAAATTATTCGTAATTGAATGACGAAAATTATTATTATTATTATTTTTAAATAATTTAGACAACTTCATTTGGATATTTATACAATGAAAACTAAGTTGTTGATTGTCATTTTCGTTATTTAACAACTTTAATTATTTTATGGTTTTATTGTTCATGCATGTGCCATGCCATGATTTAATTTAATAACTTTCTCTATGCTAGCTTAGGGTCCCCACTAAAATAAAATAAATACTTTTAATAATAATTTATACCTTTCAACTCTAAAGGTAAAGGCTTATGTCTTAGAAATAGGTGGGAGGGACTTCGCGAAAATGTGAGATAAACTTTAATTGACCGTGAAGGTCCCTAGATGTTTGTACACTAATACTTACAATGAGATCAAATTCATACTTTTTATACTGTTGCTAGCACAACACCGATTATGAATTTATTTTGAGTTAGTTAATCATAGGGCAATAATTTTCAATTATATAATGATTTAGTTGTGTTGTAGTGCATATATATAGCCATTTTTATTTTATTTTTTGTAATTTAATTCAAGTTATTAACTATAATATTATTGCAGAAAATTCAAAAGGGGAAGATTGGGATAACACTGATATCACAATGGATGGAGCCTCTCAATGAATGTAGTGACAGTGACAAGCAAGCTGCCCAAAGAGGTCTTGACTTTATGCTTGGATGGTAAGTATAGTCTTTTTAACCAATTATCGTAAATTTAAGTATAAGCTCGAGAGTTTGAACTCGTATATATGGAATTACATTTATTACATTTTTAGAGCATCTCTATTGAACTAATAGATCGAGAAAAATACACATTCTTAACACACAACGTAACTGTAGATATAGGCTTAACCATGTAATTTATTTTTAAAAAATTATTTATTTGTATGTGAATATACTATACTTTCATATTGAATAAGTTTTATTTTATTTTGGTTTTAAATTTCAGGTTTTTGGATCCATTAACAAAAGGAGATTATCCTGGGAGTATGAGAAAATTGGTTGGGAATCGTCTTCCCCAATTTTCAAAAGAAGAATCCAAGAAGTTGATAGGATCATTTGATTTTCTTGGATTAAATTACTATACATCTTGCTATGCAACTGATAGTGATGAATCCACCACAAATGGAATTCTGAGTGCTCTCACTGATTCCCAAGTTACTACCTTAAGTAAGTCCAAATAATAATAATGAGTAGGTGAAACATGATTCTCGTGTCATAAAATTATAAGTTTTCTGCCAACATCCTCATGGTCAAACCCCTCACTCAGGAATGAAGTTTACTCACATTCCGACACCCTTGAGTAGTGGTTGGGGAGAAATTATAAAAATGGTAACAAAATTATTGTAGTATAGTAGAGGCCGCCAAAACCTTAGGTTGGGTTGATCTTGAACACCATACATATAAGGACCAGTACTAACCCTCTACATGGCAATCCTGATTGAGCTGTGGGTACAATACAAGTCTCGCTAATACCTACTGTTTCTAGGCTGATTGATTTAGTGCTAAATTGTCTACTGTCACATGCATCTCTAATACAATTTGTTATCACCGCTCTAGTCTAGGCCTTGGGCTAAGCCGATTCAGAATGATTTACTCCTGAATCGGTTTGTGGTTTTGTTAGAAACGACTAAACACTTTTTGGAAGAGCGTCTATAATAAATTTAACATTAAAATAATTTATTTTTCTAATTTTTTGTCTGTGTCAATATTTGCAGCTGAAAGGAATGGAATCCCAATTGGTCCAAGGGTATGTATTTAGTTTTATGAAGTTCCAAACCCAAATTCTTTCTTAAGAATTAATTTCTTTCATTGGATAATCTTATCTGTTTAACATGTTTTTTTAATAAATAATTTCAGGGGGCATCTGAATGGCTATATGTTTATCCACAAGGAATTTACAAGCTCTTGCATTATGTAAAAAAGACATACGATATTCCACTCATCTACATCACTGAAAATGGTAATAAAATACTATTTCTCTATTTTCTTATATCTTTATAAAAAAAAATGCAAAAAATAGAAATGACAATCTCTCCGCATTTCAGTAGGGATCCACAATTTCCACTCTAACAAGAACAAAAATGAGGAGTTGTATTCATTTTTCCACAGGGACAGGGATATCCCTCTCCGTCTAACCCCCACTACACTTTTTTTTTTTTAAAGAAAAAAAAATAATTAAACTACAAGTTTGATATGGGGGAAGGGGAGGGGTAGGGGATGGAGGGATTCCCTGTCCTCAATTTTTTTTTATGAAAAACGGGCATGTTCGCAAGAACGGGACTAGGAGTATATTCCTTGTTCTGTTCCGTCTCCTTGTCATTCTTAATAAGAAATATAAAAATTATAATTTCTATAATACTTCGTATTCCAAGAAATAATTTGAAAAAATTATACTTTTTTTTCTTAAATTTTATGTTAATATTTTAAAGTTTTTGTTTTGGTTATTAAAACCATGGTGTAGCCTATTACCTATAGAAAAATCATAGAATTTTCTTTTAATCCGCTAAATATCTGTTTTTTTTTTTTTTATAGGTTACGATGAAGTAAACAATTCAAATTTAATGCTTTCGGAAGCACGCCTTGATTATAACCGACTAAACTATCATCGGGAGCATATTTTCTACATCTCAAAGGCAATCAAGTAAGTTATTATTATTGTTGTTGTTTTGCTCCTAATATGTTTTTACAAATAGCTAGTGTTCTTGATGATGATTTTAATGAAGTGTGTAAAAATTTGATTTGCAGTGAAGGGGTGAATGTGAAAGGTTATTTTGTTTGGTCGTTGATGGATAATTTTGAATGGAACGAGGGGTACACAGTTCGTTTTGGTATAATTTTTGTTGATTTTAAGAATAATTTAACAAGGTATCCAAAGGAGTCCGCATTGTGGCTTGCTAATTTTCTGGCAAAGGAAGATGAATAGGCATCCCGTGCATTCATATAGTAGATGAGAAGTTTTATGGTGAAGATTTGATCCCGTCTCAAATATGGACTCCTTGTACGCATAAAAAGTTCCATACGAAAAGGGTCATCCAACAAAATGATTCAAAATGTTTGTTTATTTATTTATTTTTTGATAAGGAATAAATTAAGAATTGTAATTTTTGTTATATTAGTCTATAATTATAGATATGTATATATATGGGAATGATATTGCCACAAATTAAAATTGTTGTTATAAAAATCATATGGTATGACACAAAACTCAATTATAGTGTTCTAAAATGTTACACATTCGATTCTTACTAATATTTTTTTGTCGAGACCGTCGCACATAACTTTTCAGTGCAATATATATCGTTTATGTGGCCATGAGTTAATTTACCCAACACATACTCTTGGATAATTGTGAGTTTTTCTCATTAAAAAAAAATAAAAGTTTATACTGTACCTTAAAATTAATCACTGTCACAACTGTGTACTAATGCTCGTGTAATCAATTACTTATTTTATGTGTTTGATTCAATTAATAAGAGTGAGTTATTTGCGATTTAATTTCTTATGATATTAAATTTACTACCGTATTAGTCTATAAATGATACCAAACTACCAACCGCTATGGCCATTTTGTGATTCAAAACAGTTAAACCAAAAGCCCTAACTAAAACCCTTAAACCAAAAAAAAAAAACCCCTCTTCTTATCCACAAACTACACTGTCCATTCACCATTCTTCAAAGCCATGTCCATTGCCATTCCTAAGCTTCTATTTCCTCTCCGTTCGTCCTCCTTCTATTCCAATCCCAAATTCCCATTCCGCAAATCCAAGCCCTCTGTTTCGCCCCCAAAACATCTGCGTATAACATGCGCTCAGAGGACCAAAAGAACCGGGAAATTGAGGTACCCATCGGAGAAAAAGAAGCTCAAGTTGCAGCAAAAAGCTCAGCTTGATGTGAAAAACAAGTTTGAGGGCATTTGGAGGCTGTCCAATCTCGGCGTCTCGGTTCATACAGATCCTGGCAAAGATTTCCTCGACGTTTCCGATGCTTTGCTTCAAGAAATCGCTAAAGTTCTTGACTTTCCGGTAATATTTGCTTGCATTTTTTTTTGGGTGCTTAATTATGACCTGAAAGGTTATTAATTTTCCCAAAAGTTGTGTCATTTCTTAATTGAATGCCCATGTTTATGTTGTAGGTCGCTTCCATGTTGCCGCCAGAAGCATTTACTGTTATTAGAAAATCTTTTGATGCCCGCAAGGTTTGTCATATGTGAGGCTTCTGGTTATGCATTTTTGTTTTTGTTTTTGTTTTTGTTTTTTTTTTTGTTATTTTATTTTATTTTGTTTTGTTTTGTCATGCAGCCTCCCATTTTTATGTATTGGGATGGAACCCTTTTGCATTTATATTCAATTGAGTAAAGAACTTTAATAAAAGTTCATTTTTAATCATTTGAAGTCAATTTAAATGTAAAAGTTTCAGCCACTCCTAGGCTTCCTAGCATTGATTGCCACATTGGCATTGAAAAATGGAAATGTTGGAAATTTTGTTCTCCCATTACTTGCCCCCAGGGCCCCACACCGGGCTCAACAAGATAGTAGAAGGATAAATCACGGTAAATCAGCGGCCCATAAGGTGAGAGGATCAATGTTTGGTGTCCACCGAGCCCACCACATTAGTTGTAACTCCCACACTGCAGCTGCCAGACTTTATCCTTTGTCCTGTTCTTCCATTACTTGGCCTTTGCTTTGTATCAATTTAGTGAAGTCAGCATTCTAGGATATTTTCTCCAATGTTTGATTCAATGTGAGCAAAGTGAATATCTTTACATTATAACCATTGTATAATTTGGTGGAAAAATATAACTCCTTAATAGCATATGCCAATGTAGCAACAATTTCTTTTATGAGAGTAGCAATTTTCAATGCAAATGTGTATGTTGATGATTTGTTACTGTCTATTCACTATCTTATTTGTTTGATTGCACTATTGCAGCTACAGAAGGAACCAAAATTTGTCTATACTGTGGATATGGATGTCCCTAAACTTATAAGTTTAGAGCCTCGCACCTGGGACTTCATCTCTGAGTTGGAACCCAAAGCTGGACTTGTCGAGCATATTTTTGACAATAGAATTTCTGGTGATATAACAAGTATAATACATTCTTGCAGAGAGTTAGATCAGACTTCTGGTTCTACTGAAGGAGTTGATAGCAATATCTCCAGTGGTTCGTACAGGTTGCCCGTTATTAGAAAACCGAAAGTTGCTGTTGTTGGCAGTGGACCTGCCGGCTTGTTTGCTTCCCTGGTGCTTGCTGAATTTGGTGCTGATGTTACGTTACTTGAAAGAGGGAAGGCGGTTGAGCAGAGGGGGCGTGATATTGGTGCTTTGGTAGTTCGAAGGATGTTAGAAGGAGAAAGCAACTTTTGCTTTGGGGAGGTTATATCTTGGAACCATATCTTTACTCTTTAATTGTGGTCGTGCAATCTTGCTCATACATAGTAGTGTTGGTAGCCTTCATTTCTGCAAAAGTTGTCATTAATCATTAGTGTTAAGAATCCCAAATTGAAAAATAAGAAACATATGGGTTTATAATGCCATGTACTCCGTATTAGACTAGCTAATTGACTGTATTCAGTCTTTTAGTGTGGCTTGGGTGATGTGCATTACAGTCCACTTGAGTGACCTTTACCCAATCTTAGATTCTAACAATTAAGAATAAAAATACATAATGAATCTTCTCAATTTATTGTTCAAACATTTCTGTGGTTATCTACTTAAAGAAGTTGCTTGATTGTGGCAGTTGAATAGCTTTTCACTGTTTATTTATTAAGGACTTATGGCTGACAGGGTGGTGCAGGTACTTGGAGCGACGGGAAGCTAGTTACTAGAATTGGTAGAAACAGTAGTGCCGTTTTAGCAGTAAGTGGCTGCTGGAACAAAACACCGTAATTCTTGTTATCCCAATGATGTGTATTTGTAACTTGGATACCATGTACTTGAATTTCAGGTTTTGAAGACATTGGTTCAATTTGGCGCTCCAAAGAAAATTTTGGTCGATGGAAAGCCTCATCTTGGAACTGATAAATTGGTTCCACTACTTCGAAACTTTCGGCGCCACCTACAAGAATTGGGTGTGAGTTTTTATTTATACTTTTTTTTATTTTACCCCTCTATTACTGGGTGCCTGGTCATCATATTAGCGTTCTCTCATTATAAACAAAAATATGATTAGGTTACAATCAAGTTCGGAACGAGGGTTGATGATCTACTTGTAGAGGATGGATACGTGGCGGGAGTCAAGGTCTCCGATTCAAGTGACAGCCAACGGTCTATTGGTCAGAAGTTGGGATATGACGCAGTTGTTTTAGCCGTTGGGCATTCTGCTCGTGACACATACGAAATGCTTCTTTCTCATAATGTGAACCTTGTCCAAAAAGATTTTGCCGTGAGTATTTGATATTTGAATCTTTCATTTGCTTTGGTCCATTTCTCGTGTATTAGAACATAGTTTCATGCCATACTTATTCTCCATTAACAAGCCATGGATGCATATTAAACTGTGTAATAAAACAGGTTGGTTTTCGTGTGGAGCACCCGCAAGAATTAATAAACACCATACAGGTATGTGGTAAACATACATGCTTGCCCATTTGTTGTCATTTTGAAGTATGTAACGCTATTGTGTTTATTATTTTAATATAAAAATTTTTGCTCACGTGGTAATCTGCAGTATTCGGAATTAGCCAGTGAGATTAATAGTGGACGTGGGAGAGTTCCGGTTGCTGATTACAAGGTCATGGAGCATCTAAGTAGTGATGACATGGATTCTCCGGAATTGAGACCAACCGGGCGTAGCTGTTACTCGTTTTGTATGTGTCCTGGTGGCCAGGTATCACTACTGCTTTTCTTGCGTGTGAATTGGTTTTTAATCTAGGTCAACCGGATGCTGGAACATATGTGATTGCGAGATTAGTTTTGCTTTTATACCCAAATATTTGCGCTTTGAGACTTGAGAGGCATAATATATAAAAGTATATTTGTGGAATTCAGTGGCTTCACTTGTCTAGGTTTTGGCAGGTCGTTCTCACAAGTACAAATCCTTCAGAACTCTGTATCAATGGCATGTCATTTTCTCGAAGATCATCTAGGTGGGCAAATGCTGCACTTGTCGTCACTGTCTCGCCAAAGGACTTTGCTGCTTTAAGTTTAAACGGACCCCTTGCTGGAGTCGAGTTTCAGGTACCTTTTGAAGTGATTCAACACATTTTTATTCTCCATTTTGCATCTTAGTTTAGTTTTACAGAAGTTCTTAGATGTTGATTGTGCTAACATTCACGATAAAGGTTAGCCATATTGAGTAACAGAACAAATTCCTTTCGACTGCTTAAAATTTTTGCAAAATTTTGACGAGTGAAAGTGGTGATGTTCAGAGAACATTTGAACGAAGGGCAGCTCTGATGGGTGGGGGGAATTTTGTCGTACCTGTGCAAACCGTGACTGATTTTCTTGGCAACAAAGCATCAGGTTGAGTATTTCATCATCATCATCATCATCATCATCATCATATCGGTGTTGGCTAAAGTGTTCTTAAACTTTGTTTGCAGTAGCACCACTACCATCCTCGAGTTATCGGTTAGGAGTAAAAGCAGCAAATCTCCACGAACTATTCCCCGACCATATAACCGAGGCTCTACAAAAATCAATTCTGATGTTTGACGAAGAGGTCTTAGTCTATTCTCCCCGCTTTCCCATCATTCCTCCTCTTTAAGTGAAGTTTTAGTATAAAACAACTTACACCCTTTATTCTTCTCTTCCTGAATATGTGGAGCTCAGTTACCGGGATTCATTTCTAGCAGCGCCCTTCTTCACGGAGTTGAGGTACGACCTTTAGTATGCAATTAAAGTTTAGAGATTGTACGTTTCTTTTTGCCGGTACCTGTGAAAGTGTGCACTAGGTAAACTCTCCTTGTGACCCTAACCGACAAAGGACCATAAGGAGGTAAACCAGCTTATTGACGGGCTCAAACCAAGGTCAATTGGCCGCTATTACTGGGAGTTGAATTTGAAACTTTATGGTTACCTCCCAAGCTAACAGCCCGACCAACTTGGTTGGGGTTGCCACCCAGGCAGATTGTATGTTTCTCGGTTGATTATAACTGTCGACTTTCTCTATGTTTCGCATCAGACGAGAACTAGTTCTCCGGTTCAAATCTCCCGGAGAAGCGACACATTTGAGAGCACGTCGTTGAAAGCGCTGTATCCGGTCGGGGAGGGAGCTGGCTATGCAGGTGGAATTGTGAGTGCAGCTGTTGATGGGATGCATGCTGGGTTTGCTTTGGCTAAAAATTTGGGTCTGTATGAGGGCAACCTAGACTCTGTTCTGGGCAAGGCTCAGAATGTTGGGGTTGTCAAGTACTGAAAACCATCTCTGAATAGAGATTTTGTAGTCCAATAGTATTATTGACTTGAAACTTTGTATGAGTGATTGGATTATAGGATAGCTTAACGGGTACAATAATTTAAATCGGATTTCAGTATATCAGGTCGGGGACAACTGCACATGCAACCCTTGCACGTCAAACTCAGTGGTAGAAAAGTAAAGACGTGGTGAAAGATTAAAGATTAATTATGTGGTTTAGTCAACCTCGGAATTTATTTTGTAATAAGGCAAGTGAAAGATTATCATTCCCTTATTAATGTACCAAATAATAATTATTTATTAACATAATTGTTTGATATAAGTCTAACGTATTTACATTTTCCTTTTCAAATATCATACAAGTTTACAATTATATATATATTTGTTCTCGTGTGGTTGGGGTGCTTAGGTGCGCAATGTTAATACTTAAGATACACCATTTTAACACTTAAAAGGTGCGCCACTTCCTTCCAGACACGCATTACTTCTATTAGCATTTTGTGTTTTCAAAATAAACTTTTTGAATACAAAAAGTTGGATTGAAAAGTTGTTTATTTAATAGGGGCATACCTTAACATTCTTGAGCTAAAAGTTTCACCAAAACACAGAAGATCATACAAGTTTGGTTATAAAAACAGAGCTAATATTGCAGGAGGGCCAAAATGGAGTCTCCCAAGAAAACAAACCAAAGGTCCTTTGTGGCATTACATCTTCAATTCTGTACTCCATGTGCTTGAACACTTGGGTGTTTAGTAACATGTCTAGTCTTCATCTTCACCACCTTTCGCCCTAACGAATTCCTTAGCCTCGTAGCTTGTAACAGAATTTCCTCCGGATTCAAGTTTTTAACAGATACAGCTCGCTCATTCTTGTTTTCTGGACATCAAAGCCGAACATGAGATTCATATGTCATAACAAGACAACGGGACAGATATTACCCACGGCCCACACATCCACACACATGAAAAAAATTATATGATGGCTAATTGTTTACCGCAATTTCATGTATACAAGCTGCAAAAATAAACTCAAATGGTGCTGAATGCAGTCAAGAAATCATAAAACAAGTTGAGTTGTCATATATTCACACATCCTGAAGCATATATGGTTGCAAATTTCTTTCTTTCTATTTTTAGCAAAAGTGGGGGGATTGGATATTCTTACTGTATAATCCCTTAAAAAACGGATGTTGACCAGGATTGAGCTCAGTGACCACTTCCAGATGAGGATTGACCTCCTTGAATGCTGGCAAATGAGACTCAATAAACGCCCTAATACATTAGGTTTACATACAAATATAAAGAGTGTAATTTCAAAATTTTGATAATGATACAAAAAACTGCAAGCCTGCACCTTATATACAATACACAAAATTTTAACTAATCCATACCTTAAACCCCTGCTGCTGCCTCCCCAATCACAGTACCTCACTACCAGCTTCTGAAGTTGCCAAACACCTCTTAGTGCCATCTAATCAACAAATTTACAAAATTTAGAGCCTATAAGTTAAGCATAACAATTTTAACAGCCATGCTTAAAATCTGGCTCTCTTCCAGGATAAATTGTGTTTAATGATACTTTCTACACATTGCAAGTTAATTCTATATGCTTTCAACTTCCTCCTATTTTCATGCTCAACTTCCTCCTATTTTCAACACCTCTCAGTGCCATCTCTCCTCCTATTTTGGACTCTGGAGCACGGATCAGAGAGCAGAGGTTTTTTTTTTTCGTTCAAGACTCACGAAGAATAGGAATCATCGTGTATATACTTTTTCAATAAAGGAAAAACTTTTCTAGCTATGCTATAGAAAACTTGGTTTCATAATTAGGACGCTATGTTCCTTCAGGGAGTTTAAAGCTTCATCAAAGATCTGGGTCTTCAACATCGTTCTTTTTTGCTTGCCCCAGGATAAGATCAACACTTGCCGAAACCAAACTAAACGATTTATGCTAATGATAATGAAAAGCTCATTACATTACATAATAGTTGACTTATTATTATTATTATTATTATAAAAGGGCATTTTAATTTTTATACTACATATATTCTTTCAATTTTCATGTATAACAATTAACAAACACTATAATTGAAATTCTTAATAATTTTAACCATCCTACTAAATAATGGAATTTGAATTTCTATTTTATTCCTACCTTATTCTTTAATCATTGAATTACAATCCTTTTCTCAGTAATTTTCTCATTCCAACCAAATATGTTAAAAGGAAGAATTGTAATTAGGAAAGCCTTGAAACTCAAGAAAGCTAGTCATTGGCTAAGGAAAAACTCATTGAAAAAGGGAGAGGGGCACTCAATTTTCACAACTTAGAACAATATAATTTAGCTCTTTGGTATAGTACTCTCTTCATTAGCTTTAACTATTATTTCTCTGATTTATGTTGACTTCACTCGTGGTTAAAAACTCATAAAATAAAGAAATACGTGAACACACATTATTTTGAAATTGTATACACCTAATTTTTTTATGCGTATTGTTTTTAATAAAGAATACATAATTTATATGCCAAGCACCTTGTGCTCAAATGACATGTAGTAACTCTTTCATATGGAAGGTAATGAGATCGAGCCTCAGTCCATATGCATAGGAATATAATTGATGAGACAATTGTATGCATACAAATTCACGTGAAGATAGGGTGAAATGCGTCACAACTTCGTTCAAAGGCACACAGCAGGCGTCAAAAAGACATCTATATCATTCCCGAGTTGTTTTGGCCCACAATAATATATATGAGACAATTGTATGCATACAAATTCACATGAAGAGAGTTGTTTTGGCCCACAATAATATATATGAGACAATTGTATATATGCATACAAATTCACATGAAGATAGAGTGAAATGCGTCACAGCTTCGTCCAGAAATCCTCAATCAAAGGCACACATCAGGCAAAAAGACATCTATATCATTCTCGGGTTGTTTTGGCCCAGAAATCATCAAACACAATAATATATATTTGCGTTTATACATAACTAATAAGGAGGTATTATAAATTACTAATAATTGGTGATGACTGACGAGACAATTGTATACGTACAAATTCACGTGAAGATATATGAATATGAAAATAATTGAATTGGTGAGACAATTGTATGCATACAAATTCACGTGACGAGTCAATTATATGCCTACAGAAGCGTCATTTTCCCTTTGCTCCACTTGCATGTGCCATAGGATACACCAAACCGTACAAAAGCATACTAATAATAGACTAGTAGTACTAAACATTTAAATATTTCCATGGATCCTATTTTCTACGAAAAATGTCTTCCATTATATTAGGACTCGTACGAAGAAAACAATTAAATTTAATAACCATGCATGTATAAAGTATTTTATTTTGACTTAATTACCTCCCAAAATGTGAAAAACAATAATTTATATCACCCATGCAAAACTCAATTAATTAATTAAACTATATTGAATTGCTCTATATATACAATATCAAACTTTTAACATAATTTTGCTAAAGGTAAATGTATAAATGATACACATTTTAACATCTTGTCATATAATGTTAGTTTGGTCGGTCATTGTTTTGGGTTTCTGATCCATCTTTTGTAGCTGCATGCTTAATTTAGATAAAACTGTGTCTGGTACAGGAGGAACTACAGTGATAGTGACGAATTTTAACAGAATTTTAGTTGATTACAGAGTCTTAGGAAATTTGTTTTAAATGGCTGAAGCTCCTTGTTTCTAGGGGATCTCTTGTTAGCATTCGAATATTCATTCGTTTTCCTTATTTAAAGAGGCAGTGAGAAGGCAGCTTCGAGCACAGACAATTAACAGGCAATTTTATAAGTGATACATTACTCTTTCTATAGCTTCCTATCTAGCTAGCATTAAGAGGATTTATTCAAATCATTGTTCAAGAACTTCAACAAAGGGTTGGTGAAATCCATTGAAGAGACAATCAGCTATAATTTGGGTGAACAATTAGACCATAGTGTTGTATGGGAAATTGGTTGGATCAACATTTTGTAATCTTGGTGATCATCTAGTTGTGTTAGGTTTCACTTGTGTGTGGCCCGCATAAATGTGAAAGGAGAAGTTTTTCGAACTGCATTATCATCTCATCTAGCTATTTCGTACTATGCTATAATCTGGACCACTTAATTGATTAAAATTGAATAGTAACAAGTTGGTTTTTTTGCATTCAAGACTCACGAAGAATTGGAATCATCATGTATATACTTTTTCTATAAAGGTAAAATTTTCACAACCTCATGACATGACCCCGACAAGAGTTGAAGCTGGATAGTAGAGGAGCAAATAAGTCATTAAATGAAACTATGAAGGATTAATGTATGTATGATGTTAACTCAATTGGGTAGCTCAAGTGATAAGTGAGCCCCTTGGACTAAATGTATGTATGATGTTTTAAAAGAATTCACCATATTGGTGAAAGTTTTACATTAATTGTAACTATTAAAACTTCACCATGTGTTGTTATTAATAATTCACTTTCGAGGCACCAATGACCATGTGTTGTTTTTACTGTATAAAGTATATATCTCTCGACCCTCTCGACTTCACCAAATATGAACAACAGGTAATAGAAATGAACAAGAACGAAAATGTTTTAGCTAATGTAATAACGATACTTACTATTGTTACAAAGATTTTACCCCTTTTAGTTATGTCAAAAAGCTTGAGGGAAAAATATGTATGGAATAGAAAGATTACAACCCTAATTAAGTAAAGAACTGTCACAAATAATGAAGGAATTAGTAAACCAAATTTGATGCCTGACAACAGGTCCCACGTACGTGTATGAGACTAACTGGGAGGGAGACGCCATTTATATATATAATGCTGCCATAGCTTAAGCCAGAAAGGAGAGGAGAAAAGCATGCCATAACCTAAAGGAAGTCCAGCATTTTCCTTAAAAGAGATCGAAGAGGTTGTGAAAAGAATTGAAATTATTTGTAAGAATCTTCAACTTCTTCTTCTTCTTCCTTTTTGTTTGTTTTTTTCTAATTCTTAGCTACCAACAATCATATCGTTAGAGGTTAGCACAACTGTACTGAACATTATATTATATTATTGTCCCCCATTTTTGCTTTGCTTCTTTGATTTGATTTCTTTTCTTCACCGCCGGGCCGCCGCCATCTCTTCCTCCAGGTCGGGAGGAGCTAAGACCTACGGCGACTCGCCATGAGATGAGTCTTTTCCAGTTGATTAGTTTTTGTTGTAAGTTTGTAACTTCTGTTACTTCTTCTCCATTGTACATTATTTATAGCTTGCTCATTTGTTTATTAATGAACAAAACACTTTAATTTTACTCCAAAACTTTACCGTTGTGTACTTGGGATAGTTTTTTTTTTTTTTTTTTTTTTTTTTTAAAGGGTAGGGGGACGAAGAAGATGAAAGATCATAAAATAAAGTTTTAAAATAAATTATTAATATAACTATTATTTATGCTAAATAAGTAAAATTGAAAAATCACGATTGATAAGTCTGATAGTTTGCTTAAACCTAACAAAATTACAGCACTCAAAATATGATATTTTAACTGCCTCATTTTAGGTGTTTTACTATTTTTTTTAAAAATTTATCTAAAAATATTATCCTCTTTTCAAAATGAAACATTACCCTCATTCTACCTTTTTCAATTTACCTTTATGATTTTTATTTTTTAAAGTGAAAAAGTAAGAGACATAATTGAAAAATACATTAAATTACTTTAATTTCTTTAAAAAAGTGATGAAAAAATAAATGAAACAACCAATTTGAGATAGAGGAATTTTAACTTTTAGACATAAATTTTAAGAAAAAGAGTTGTATCAAGATAAAGTAAAACATGTGGACGTAGACACGTAGTACAAGATTAGCAGTGACAATTAATCAATTATTGCACTACCTTTTGTCTTTATGCATGGTTCAAGAAAAATTTAAATCCTGGACGTAGTACAGGATTAGCAGTGGCAATTATTGCACTATCTTTTGTCTCTATGCATGGTTCAAGATAAAATTAAGTCCTATTAATTTAATTAGCTGTGCAATGTCCCACTCTAATTGCCGGAAAATACTACATGAATTCTCTTTTTTTTTTTTTTTTTTTCTTAATTTTTACTTTCTTATAAATCCTTAATGTAGACATATTACTTGAGACTTACCTGATAAAAATATCTAATAATTTTTTGCACAGTAAAAATGAGGGAGTACTGGAGTAGAATTTAGAAGTATATGTAATAGAACTCTTAACTCCCGAAGCTCCCTCTGAATTATTGACTACCTGCATCGGTGATCAGAATGGAGGCCCTTCACCTGTCGTGCTAGAGAATAGAGACTGGGGACTTGGGAATAGCTGCTATTTTCCGTTGTCCAAACTCTGTAATAATCTTAATAATAGGTATTTAACTATTAAGTTAATAAGTTGATGTGTTTAATAATTTGTTTGGTATAAAGTTGAAGAGTCAGTCTTTTTTGTTTTCCCCTAACTAGCAAGTAGCAAGCATAGTTAGAGGTTAGCAGAACATTTTTTTACTAATAATTTTGCTTATTTAGTTTGCTCCTTTTGATTTCTTTTTCTTAATAATCTCTTATATATGCAGAAATTTTTGATATATCTACAATAGTTATCATCACTAGTACATTGTACTAGCTAGCTAGCAAAGTAGTAGGAGCTAGGATCTGGAGTTGTTGGGAATGGAAGAAGAATACTTGGGTGATATCTCCGAAGATGCGTTGGAAACCAGATTCGAATATGAGAATATTCAACAACCGCAAACCAGGGGTAACTTTGGCCGTCCCAACGACATCGGATATCATCAAGACAATGAGCAAAGGTTGGTAGCAGAATGTACCATCGATACGCATATCCAAGGGGGTGGGAGTGGTGAAGAAGAAGAAGAAGAAGACGAAGAAGAAGAAGAAGAAGAAGAAGAAGAAGAAGAAGAAGAAGAAGAAGAAGAAGAAGAAGAAGAAGGAAGCCACGGTGAAAAAGGAGAAGAAGATGATGATAAAGTGGATGAGGAGGATGACGATGGGGGAGAAGGAGATGGCAATGGAAAAATACGAGAAGAGGAGGAAGAAGAAACATGTGTCGGTGGAGAAATAGAAGTAGGATTAGGATTCCGCAACAAAGGAGGTGAAAATGATAAGAAAGAATCAAATGAGGGTGGTTATGAGTATAATAATATTATTATTATTGGAGGCCGAAGTGGTGGAGCAGAAGGAGGAGGAGGTGGTGGTGGTGATGATGATGATGATGAAAAAGAAGAAGAAGAAGAAGAAGAAGAAGAAGAAGAAGAAGAAGAAGAAGAAGAAGAAGAAGAAGAAGAAGAAGAAGAAGAAGAAGAAGAAGATGATGATGAAGTGGAGGATGACAAGGACGAAGATGACAGTGTTAGTTCCATATTTAGGGTTCCAAAATACATACGTGTAATTGAGAAAAGAGCATACACCCCTCAAACTGTCTCAAATGATACAAACCCATCCACCCCTCAATCTGTCTCAATTGGACAATACCCATACACCCCTAACACTGTCTCAATTGGACCATACCATTATGGAAATCCAAAATTCTCACGTATGGAATCTCAGAAAAAAAAACTTCTTGCATCCATGAGACGCAATCCAAACAGGCAATTATCCTTAGCAGCGGCCATGACGACGGAATTGGAAGCCAGTGCTAGAGGATGCTATTCCACAAAGTTCAAAAATATTGATACAGATACATTTCGGGAGATGATGCTCACCGATGCCGCCTTCATCATCCATACCTTTCGCTCTTTCGACCGTTGGTGCAAGGTACGCTTCTAACTTCCAATTACTTATTCAATTAATTTTTGGGTGACAACGAAAACTTGCAATTACTATTCGGGTATCTATATTGTATAAACTCCGTTTGTAAAGAATTACATGGAGGCCAAGTAAACTTGCTTAGGTTGCTATATTATTGACCGACAAAGGCAATACGGTGAATATGCTGCTCCTATTGTGTCAAACTTGTAGTTATTGAGCAAATTTTTTTTTTATTCCTTCTTAATTAGTGTTACATTTTCCAAGTATTAGCATATATAGAAGGGTAGTTATTTCTAAACAACCATCACGTTTCAGTTGTAACAAACTTTCCCTACCAACAACCTTTCCTGCTGCTGCATGTAAACACTATATATGCTTGTATCTCCTGTACAGTTGAATAAGAAGTTTTCCTCTCAATTCACTTTCACAATGATCTTCTGATTTTCCTCACCACTTGTGCTCTCTGCTTCCAAGCTCATCAATAAGTATTACATTTGATCTTAACTCAACCTGTTTCATAGAGAAGTTACAATTTCTAAGACGATATCACACAAATTTTTATCATCTGTTAATTGTAGATACAAAATTTGAATATTGTTTTAAACCAATGTTGGCAATATATGCAATGTGAGCCAGGGTCTTGGGATTCCTTAAGCATCTAACTTTTCTTTGACTTGACTTGCAATCTAGAATCCGGATGATCCAGAACTGCAAGGCGAACCCATTTTTCAAACAGCTTGGAGGCAAGCAAATATTTGCGAGGATTTACTGATGCTAGAGAATCAGGTTCCCTTTTTCATTCTTGTCAAAGTGCATGCTATACTGACCAACGAATCCAACGAAGAAGAATCAGAAAATTGTTTGAAGAAGCTGGCGATGCAGTTCTTCAAACAAGTTGAATTGGGAAGAAGTGGCGGCGATGATTCAAAAAAAGTAGCAGACAAGCCCAAACATTTGCTGGATTTGTTCCATAGCAGTTTTGTTGTAGTGGTGGAGGAGAAAAGCAAGATGCGAAAGCGCAAGAAGGTTAATACATCGTCATCGTCGCAGCCGGTGCCTATAATGAAAACAAATTACTGGGTAAAAAGTGCTTCAGCACTCAGTTCAATTGGAGTCACTTTCATCGGAATCAACAAAGGCAAGCCACTGGATATTCAGTTCCTTGGCGGCAACTTAGGAATTTTGAGAGTTCCAAAACTTTGTATCAACGACAGAACTGTCACTGTCCTCAAAAACCTGCTGGCATATGAGCAAGGGTCGCGTCTACCAAACCCATATTTCACTTGCCTCGCAATCTTCTTCTCCAATCTTGCACCCAATGCCGATGACATCAAACTTCTGAGGAAGGCAGACATTATCAACCACCAACCAGCAGATGATGGAGCGGTTGTTTTTCTTCTGCAACAACTCTACAAAGTCTCCCAGAATGGCTTTAATGCTTGCCTCATCAAACATCATCTTCAACTCATTGAAAAATACCTTATATCTAAACGAGTCCGGGTTTTGAGGTTCTTGACGGTAAAAACTGGTCCAGCCATCGTGGTGTACCATGTTGCTGTGACGATCTCGCTTAGTTTCTTACTTTCCTTGATTAAGAATCTATGGGAGCGTTTGGGGGTGGACTTAGGGCTGCTTACAAACTAAATATAAACGGACAAGGTTCTTCGTATTCGTTTGTTAAGAATTTTTCAGTGTTTGTGTTTGGTATTGTTTGTTAAGGATTTTGAAAATTATGTTCTTGTTCGTTTGCTAATCGTTTATTTATTAATAGTAGTTAACGTTTGAAAATCTTGTCCGTGTCACAATATAAGATACAAACTTCGTCACATATATATGGTCCGACTACCCTACCATACTCATCAAAATGAACAACTTGTTCAGTAGCCTTCTTCTTTTTCAAGTTTGTGCATGTTGTAGAACCTCTTCTTTTGAGTGTAGAAGCAGTAGGGTCTGAAGTAGGAGGGTATGGAAGAATAACATAGGGGGAAAAGTGTTATATGCACATAACATAGGGGAAGTGTCATTTTTATGTAATTGTAAATATACTAATATATGTTTAATTATTAACTTAACTAACATAATAATTATTAATTAATTAATTATACTAATATCCGTGTAATTAATTCATAACTACCTGATTAGTAGATGAGAAAATTGTAATTTATGCCCCTCCATAATATGTAAATGATCAATGGCGACGGCAGCTCAAGGACCTTCTTCTTTCTCCTTCTCTGGCAATGAGTTGCTCTGGTGATGGCATTGAGTGTTTCGACACGTTGGAGAAGGAGACCTGAAGAACTCCTCATTCAAAGCCAAATCATAGTGCAAAGAGTAAAGGAGATCAGACCACCAAAGCATAAAAAGACCAAAATACCCCTATTTTGAACAGTCATTTGACGGAATACTTAAAGCTGGACTAAAAGTGGAACACATCTAATAAATATGGATTCAATGTGGCAAAAATAACAAAAGCGGACTAAAATTTGAAACGGACCAATAAAAGTAGGACCAAAAAATGAATTCACTCTTTTACTAAATGTAAATGTATAAATGATACACATTTTAACATCTTATAATTAGTTAATTATTTGTCAAACCATGTTAGTTTGGTCCGTCATTGTTTTGGGTTTCTGACCAATCTTTTGTAGCTGCATAATTTAGAAGAAACTGTGTCTGGTACAGAACGCACTACAGTGTTAGGGAATTTGTTTTAAATGGCTGAAGCTCCTTGTTTCTAGGGGATCTCTTGTTAGAATTCGAATATTCATTCGTTTTCCTTATTTAAAGAGGCAGTGAGAAGGCAGCTTCGAGCACAGACAATTAACAAGCAATTTTATAAGTGATACACTACTCTTTCTATAGCTTCCTATCTAGCTAGCATTAAGATGATTTATTCAAATCATTATATTGTCCAAGAACTTCAACAAAGGGTTGGTGAAATCCATTGAGGTGTTTGTGACGTCTTTTGGTGGATGAAGAGAGAATCCGCTATAATTTAATTGGGTGAAAAGAGTATCGACTATAATTTGGATTGTTGCGATTTCAACCAACTTAAAAAGATGATGTAGAATGAGTTTGATTTGAACAATTAGACCATAGTCAAGCTCAGTCCTGCACAAGGGCGGGTTGGGCCCTTGCGCAGGGCTCATATTTGAAAGGGGCCCACCCCCAGCCCATAGGCTTTATACATATATATATATATATATATATATAATATAAATGTTAGATTTAAGTATTTAATATATTATTTCAAAAAAAAAGTATTTAATATATGTTCATGTTATCAAACCTTGATTTAGCTTAGTTGGTCGGCTTTATGGTTGTGATGATTAAAGGTCACTGGTTCAAATATCCTATTTGCATTATTTTCAATTAAATTTTTTCTCCCTATTTTTAAGAATTGAATTTAGGGATATCATGTTGTAATGCTTGCATTATTTTCAATTAAAATTTTTCTCCCTACTGAATTGAATTGAGGGATATCATGTTGTTATGTTAAAGGTTATGGGTCGAACTCCCATATGCACTTTTTCATTAAATTTTTTCTCCTTAGGCTTTAGAAGATGAATTTAGAGATATTATATAGTATTAAAATAAAATTGTGATTTAAGGATTTTTTATTCTATTTTTTATTTTATTTTTTGAGTTGTAACATTGTTTTTTTTTTTTTATACATTTCTATAATTATAATCAGAATTATAATATAGATTGATTTGTGATTCATATAAAATTTTGAATCTATTTCTTTTTTTTGAGAAAATTTTGAATCTATTTCTATTTGAGTAATTTATTACTACTTATATTTTGTGAACTTTATAATGAGTTATGTATATGTAATATATTTTCTTTGGTACTCTCTTCATTAGCTTTAACTATTATTTCTCTAATTTATGTTGACTTCACTCGTGGTTAAAAACTCATAAAATAAAGAAATACGTGAGCACACATTATTTTGAAAAATTTATATGCCAAGCACCTTGTGCTTATGTAATAACTCTTCCATATGGAAGTTAAGGTAATGAGATCGAGTCTAAGTCAATACTTTTGAAATAATTAAAAGATAGGAAAATAATTGGTGATGACTAACGAGACAATTGTATCCATACAAATTCACGTGAAGATATATAAATAAAATAATTGAATTGGTGATGACTGACGAGACAATTGTATGCTTTCACGTGATGAGTCAATTATATGCCTACAGAAGCGTCATTTTCCCTTTGCTCCACTTGCATGTGCCATAGGATACACCAAATCGTACAAAAGCATACTAATAATAGACTAGTAGTACTAAACATTTAAATATTTCCATGGATCCTATTTTCTACGAAAAGTGACTTTTTCAATAAATGAAAAACTTTTCTAGTTATGCTATAGAAAAATTGAATCGCAGACTATTATTATTATTATTATTATTATTATTATTATTATTATTATTATTATTATTATAAAATGGCATTTTAATTTTTATACTACGTATATTCTTTCAATTTTCATGTATAACAATTAACAAACACTATAATTGAAATTCTTAATAATTTTAACCCTCCTACTAAATAATTTTAACACTTAATAATTTTTATACTACGTATATTCTTTCAATTTATGTTGACTTCACTCGTGGTTAAAAACTCATAAAATAAAGAAATACGTGAACACAAATTATTTTGAAATTGTATACACCTAATTTTTTATGCGTATTGTTTTTAATAAAAAAAATACATAATTTATATGCCAGCTCAAATGACATGTAATAACTCTTTCATATGGAAGGTAATGAGATCGATCCTCAGTCCATATGAATAGGAAAATAATTGTTGAGACAATTGTATGCATACAAATTCACGTGAAGATATGGTGAAATGCGTCACAGCTTCGTCCAGAAATCCTCAATCAAAGGCACACAGCAGGCGCCAAAAAGACACGACACCTATATCATTCCCGGGTTGTTTTGGCCCAGAAATCATCAAACACAATAATATATATGAGACAATTGTATGCATACAAATTCACGTGAAGATAGGGTGAAATGCGTTACAGCTTCGTCCAGAAATCCTCAATCAAAGGCACACACCAGGCAAAAAGACATCTATACCATTCTCGAGTTGTTTTGGTCCAGAAATCATCAAACACAATAATATATATTTGCTTTTATACACAACTAAGGAGGTAGATTATAAATTACTAATAATTGGTGATGACTGACGAGACAATTGTATACATACAAATTCACGTGAAGATATATGAATAGGAAAATAATTGAATTGGTGAGACAATTGTATGCATACAAATTCACGTGATGAGTCAATTATATGCCTACGGAAGCGTCATTTTCCCTTTGCTCCTGCATGTGCCATAGGGTACACAAAACCGTACAAAAGCATACTAATAATAGACTAGTAGTACTAAACATTTAAATATTTCCATGGATCCTATTTTCTACGAAAAGTGACTTCCATTATATTAGGACTCGTACGAAGAAAACAATTAAATTTAATAACCATGCATGTATAAAGTATTTTATTTTGACTTAATTACCTCCCAAAATGTGAAAAACAATAATTTCTATCACCCATGCAAAACTCAATTAATAAATATAATTAAACTATATTGAATTGCTATATATACAATATCAAACTTTTAACATAATTTTGCAAAATGTAAATGTATAAATGATACACATTTTAACATCTTGTCAAATAATGTTAGTTTGGTTCGTCATTGTTTTGGGTTTCTGATCCATCTTTTGTAGCTGCATGCTTAATTTGAATTAATACTCAAAATGGTCCTTGACTATAGTGGGTTTTCCCAATTTCGTCCTAAACGACTTTTGTGACACAATGTAGTCCCCGACTTGTGTGTTTTTGCTCAGTTTAGTCCTTCGTTTACATTTCCATCCATTTGCTGTTAAATTTAAGGATATTTTTGTAATTGCATGCAATAATTCCTCCTTTAAAGAAGGAAAAAGCTTCATAACTCCATGGCCAATGTTTATGAGGATTTGCAGAAAGAATTGTAAATGAAGATGGTGAGAGCTCCACAGTTAATGGAATTTTAATGGAATATGTAACAATACGCGGAGAGAGAAACTAGAATGCTATGTAGAAACATACTGGACTAGCTCGTTGTGGTAAAAGCTGTCATTTAAGGTGGGCAAATCACTTGAAATTGAATTTAAAGAAAGTTGCTTTCACTCCTGAAGAAGCAGTATTGAGCTCCATGCTAAAATGGGAAACAAATGGGCGAGAATGACTGTGGAGATTAAAGACTATATATTGGAATACTAGAATCAAGAGAAAGCAACGAGAAGGCTTGCTAATCTACCATCCGGATGTCTATTTGCAAGCGATACACGAGAGCAATCAAAATGAGGATATGAGCACATTCTCGACCGGGGATACACATCATTCTAATCTTCTACAAGTGAACTATTTTGAGATCCTAGCTGTGGAATTCCAAAATTTGGAACTAAACCAGCAGTTATGTATCCGCTCTCACCATCTTCACTCACAATTTTTCTGCAAATCCTCATAAACATTGGCCATGGAGTTTTGAAGCTCTTTCTGGAGGGATTATTGCAATTACAAAAATATCCTTGGATTTAACAGCAAATGGATGGAAATGTAAACGGAGGACTAAACTGAGCAAAAACACACAAGTCTGGGACTACATTGTGTCACAAAAGTCGTTTAGGACGAAATTGAGAAAAACCACCATAGTCAAGGACCATTTGGGTATTAACTCTGCTTAATTTAGAAAAAACTGTGTCTGGTACAGGAGGAACTACAGTGATAGTGACGAATTTTAACAGAATTTAGTTGATTACAGAGTCTTAGGGAATTTGTTTTAAATGGCTGAAGCTCCTTGTTTCTAGGGGATATTTAAAGAGGCAGTGAGAATGCAGCTTTGAGCACAGACAATTAACAAGCAATTTTATAAGTGATACACTACTCTGATCTTTCTACAGCTTCAATTCCTATCTAGCTAGCATTAAGAGGATTTATTCAAATCATTGTTCAAGAACTTCAACAAAGGGTTGGTGAAATCCATTGAAGAGACAATCAGCTATAATTTGGGTGAAGAGAGGATTAGCTATAATTTGGATTGCTGCGATTTCAACCAACTTAAAGAGATGATGTAGAACACTGAGTTTGGTTTGAACAATTAGACCATAGAAAATTGGTTGGATCAACATTTTGTAATCTTGGTGATCATCTAGTTGTGTTGGGTTTCACTTGTGTGTGGCCCTAATAATAGGAGAGGAGAAGTTCTCTAACTGCATTATCATCTCATCTTGCTATTTTGTACTGTGTTATAATCTGGATGACTTAATTGATTAAAATTGAATAGTAACAAGTTAGGTTTTTCTTTTTGTTCAAGACTCACGAAGAATAGGAATCATCGTGTATATACTTTTTCAATAAAGGAAAAATTTTCACAACCTCATGACATGACCTCGACGCTCTCGCTTGGCAGCCGATAAGAGTTGAAGCTGGGTAGTAGAGGAGCAAATAAGTTATTAAAGGATTAATGTATTCATGATGTTAACCCAATGGGTAGTTCAAGTGACAAGTGGGCCCCTTGGGCTAAATGTATGTATGGTATTTTAAAAGATGAGTTCACCATATTGGTGAAAGTTTTACATTAATTGTAACTATTAAAACTTGACCATGTATGTGTTGTTATTAATAATCCACTTTCGAGGCACCAATCCCCCTATATTTACTTTATAATGTATATATCTCCCGGCCCCTCTCGACTTCACCAAATATGAACAATAGGTAATAGAAATGAACAAGATCGAACGAAAAGGTTTTAGCTAATGTAATAACGATACTTAGTATTGTTACAAAGATTTTACCCCTTTTAGTTATGTCAAAAATCTCAGGGACAAATATGTATGGAATAGAAAGATTCCAACACCCTAAGTAGAATATTGTTACAAATATTGAAGAAATTAGTAGATTCAGATATGAAGCAACGTAAAATAAACCAATTTGATGCCTGACAACAGGTCCCACGTGTATGAGACTAACTTGGAGAGAGACGCCATTTATATATATAGCTTAAGCCAGAAAGGACAGGAGAAAAGCATGCCATAGCCTAAAGGTAGTCCAGCATTTTCCTTAAAAGAGATCGAAGAGGTTGTGAAAAGAATTGAAATTATTTGTAAGAATCTTCAACTTCTTCTTCAATTCTTCCTTTTTATTTGTTTGTTTTTTCTAATTCTTAGCTACCAACAATCATATCGTTAGAGGTTAGCACAACTGTACTGAACATTATATTTTTTGCTTTGCTTCTTTGATTTGATTTCTTTTCTTCACTGCCGGGCCGCCGCCATCTCTTCCTCCAGGTCGGGAGGAGCTAAGGCGACTCGCCATGAAATGTGTCAACGCCGCGATTTTAGTGGTGGTTGTTTTTCAGTAGACTAGTTTTTGTTGTAACTTCTGTTACTTCTTCTCCATTATACATTATTGATAGCCTGCTCATTTGTTTATTAATCAACAAGACAGTTTTACTCCATAACTTTGCAATTGTGTACTTAGTGTAGTTTTTTTTTTTTTTTTTTTTCTTAATTTAAAGGGGAGGGGGAAGAAGAAGAAGAAGATGAAAGAGCATAAAATAAAGTTTTAAAATAAATTATTAATATAACTATTATTTATGCTAAATAAGTAAAAGTGAAAAATCACGATTGATAAATCTGGTAGTTTGACTATACCTAACAAAATTATCGTACTCAAAATATGATATTCCAACGGTCTCATTTTATTTGTATTACTTTTTTTTTTGTCTACAAATATTATCCTCTTTTCAAAATGAAACATTATCATCATTCTACCTTTTTAAATTTATCCTTATGATTCTTTTTAAAAGTGAAGAAGTAAGGCGCATAATTGAAAAATACATTATTTTACTTTAATTTCTTTAAAAATGTGCAAAAAATAAATGAGACGATAGATGAATATTAACTTTTAGGCATAAATTTTAGAGTCATTTCTATTTTTTGTCCTATTGTTATTGGGGTATTGTAAATTTTAGTCCATTTCATTAATTTTTGTCACATTGCAATCAGTCTTATTTAGCCGTTGCCACTTTTAGTCTACCGTTAAAATTTTCGTCAAATAACTGTCCAAAACAAGGGTATTTTGATCTTTTCATACTTTGATCATCTCCTTTACCCTTTGTAGTGATTTTTCTTATAGATTTTCATCCAATGAAGAGGTCCGATAAAAGCCATGGCTTTGTAATGTGGCTCACATAGCTTTCGTCGGACCTCTTCAATGGATGAAAATGTGTAAGGAAAACCACTGCAAAGGGCCAAGGAGATGACCAAAGCTGAAAAGACCAAAAATACCCCTATTATGGATAATAATTTGACGAAAATTTTAACGGTGGACTAAAAGTGGCAATGACTAAATAAGACTGCCACAATGTGACAAAAATTAATAAAGTGGACTAAAATTGACAATGCCCCAATAACGATAGGACCAAAAATGAAAATGACTCTAAATTTTAAGAAAAAGAGTTGTATCAAGATAAAGTAAAACATGTGGACGTAGACACGTAGTACAAGATTAGCAGTGACAATTAATCAATTATTGCACTATCTTTTGTCTCTATGCATGGTTCAAGAAAAATTTAAATCCCGACGTAGTACAGGATTAGCAGTGGCAATTATTGCACTACCTTTTGTCTCTATGCACGGTTCAAGATAAAATGAAGTCCTATTAATTTAATTAGCTGTGCAATTTCTCACTCTAATTGCCGCAAAATATTTCATGAATTCTCTTTTTTTATTCTTAATTTTTACATTCTTAAGAAATTCTTGATGTAGACATATTCCTTATAAAGTTGAAGAGTCAGTCTTTTTTGTTTTCCCCCTAACTAGCAAGTAGCAAGAATAGTGAGAGGTTAGCAGAAGATTTAATTTTTCACTAATTTTGCTTATTCGCTTCTTTAATTTGGTTTGTTTTCTTAATCTGTTATGCAGAAATTTTTGATATATCTACAATACTTATCATCACTAGTACATTGTACTAGCTAGCTAGCAAAGTAGTAGGAGCTAGGGTCTGGAGTTGTAGGCCGGGAATGGAAGAAGAATACATGCTTGATATCTCCGAAGATGTGGTCGAAACCAGCTTCGAATATGAGAATATTCAACAACCGCAAACCAGGGGTAACTTTGGGCGTCCCAACATCGGATTGGTAACAGAATGTACCGTCGATATGCATGTCCAAGGGGGTGGTAGTGGTGGAGCAGAAGGAGGAGGAGGAGATGGCAATGGAGAAATAGAAGTAGGATTAGGAGTTATTGGAGGCGGAGGAATAAATAATAGGGGAGAAGCGATTATGAGTCCCCTCTCCTATAATATTATTGGCAGCTGTAGCGCAAGGAAATGCATATTTAGGGTTCCAAAGCACACACGTGTAATTGAGAAAACAACATACACCCCTCAAACTGTCTCAATTGGACCATACCATTATGGAAAAAAAAAATTCTCACGTATGGAATTTCACAAAAAAAAGCTTCTTGCATCCATGAGATGCAATCCAAACTGGCAATTATCCCTAACAGCGGCCATGCCGACGGAATTGGAAGCCAGTGCTAGAGGATGCTATTCCACAAAGTTCAAAAATATTGATACAGATACATTTCGGGAGATGATGCTCACCGATGCCGCCTTCATCATTCATACCTTTCTCTCTTTCGACCAATGGTGCAATGTATGCTTCTAACTTCTAATTACTTATTCAATTAATTGTTGGGTCACAATGAATTACTATATATGTGTATTGAGAAAACCCTGTCTGTAAATTAAAGAACTACATACAAGTAAACCTGCTTAGGTTGCTATATAGTTAACTAACGACTCAATGCAATTACTAGGCAAACTGCTTTTAGTACATGTTAGATGATTCGTCTATATCTTTTACTCTGCCTTGCATGACTTCTGTGGTGTTTTGTTTTCAGTATACTGAGTCGTATACTACATTGCAATGTATTTGTGGTTTTGTACTGATTTAATTATATACTTGAGAGTTCAAGATATTCTACCACTAGTGAACTTGAGCAATTGCGTGTGTTTTAGGTGAAGGGAAATATTAATTTAATCTGATTTGTTTTTCCTCATCATTGCAAAAGTTTCCTTGCACGCGTTTTTGTTTAATTAATCCACATATAAATTTCCTCCATTGCATTTTCTTTGGACAAATAGGGATTTATGAAGACCACCTCATGAATGTCAGAATGTGTGGTTTCCTCAAGCTTGCTATTATAAGACTGAGTTTTTGAATATGTATTTAAATAACTTGCAGTTTTGCAACTTTATGCATTCGATCCTAGTTTTTTTTTTAGACCTTTTCTTACCTTATATTGTGTATAAATGCATCTATCTCTAATATTTTAAATTTAGAAAAAGGCTGCCTGAATTTTATTTTTTTTTAAAAAAAATTGTTTTTTTTTTTAATTTTAAAAATAATAATTAAAATAATTTTTATATATAATTTGACATTATGACATCATATTTAAGGGAAACTTAGAAGTTACTTGTAAAAAATATTATTTGCACAATGTTTGAGTTTTTAATGATCTAATTGCACATTTTTTGTTCAATGATTTAATTGCACAATGTGTAAAAGTTCAGTGACCTATTTGACACATTTTCATTTACATTTTAAAAGAAAAGTATTACGTACGGAGTATATTTTTAATCAAAAGTTTTACATTTTTCCCTATAAGTAATGTTAGCAAGTGTTTGTTATTTATAAGAGAAAATGTAATACTTTTTGAGAAAAATATACTCCTAAATCAAAATGCAAAAGTATTACATTTTTCTTCCAAAGTAGTACTCCGTACATTATTTTATTTAAATATAAACAAAAAAACATTTTATTCTATATTAATATTATATTTTCCATATAAATATTTTACAATATTACGCAAATCTTAATAGTATAGGAGTATTTTGGGTGTGAAGTTAAAGTTCATAATTTTGTTTTTATTAATAGTATAGATTACGTTGTAGGGAATTGAAATATATGTAATGTATTATTACTATTAGTAATTTTAATATATAATTGTATTACGAATAGGAAAGTAGGAAAGAATAAATTGTATTAGAAATTGTATTACCATAGTTTAATGTACAATTGTAGTACAAATAGAAATTGTATTACCATATACTTTAAAATATTAAGCAAACCCTAATACTATAGGAGTGTTTTGGGTGTGATGTTAAAGTTCAGTATTTTGTTTTTATTAAGAGTATAGATTGTATCACGAATATGAAAGTAGGAAAGAATATATTGTATAAGAAATTGTATTACCATATTTTAATGTACAATTGTAGTACGAACAAGAATTGTGTTAACATATTTTACAATATTACGCAAACTTAATAGTATATGAGTGTTTTGGGCGGAAAGTTTATATGAGAATTTTGTTTTTATTAATAGTATAGATAGTATAGATTACGCTTGAAGTATATATATGTATTGTATTATTAAGATTAATAATTTTAATCTAGAATTATATTACGAATAGGAAAGTAGAGAAGAATATATTTTATTAGGAATTGTATTATCATATTTTAATGTACAATTGTAGTACGAATATGAATTGTATTACAATAGTTTACAATATTACACAAACCTTAATAGTATAGGAGTGTTTTGGACGGGAAGATAAAATTGAGGATTTTTTTTTATTACTAGTATAGAAGTATAGATTACGTTACAGAGAAATATATGTATTGTATTGTTACAATTAGTAATTTTAATCTAAAATTGTATTACGAATAGATAAGTAGGAAAAAAATATATTGTATTAGAAACTGTATTACTATAGTTTAATGTACAATTGTAGTACGAATAGAAATTGCATTACTATATTTTACAATATTAACCAAACCTTAAGGGCTCGTTTGGCTCGCGGAAAATATTTGAAGGGAAGTGGAAGTGCAATTCCATGGAAAAGTAGTTACTTGGAAAATGAATTCTATTGTTTGGTTGGTGGAAAAGAAATTATTGAGAATATGAATTCTATTGTTTGGTTGGGGGTAATAGAGTAAGGAAAATGTGTATAAAAGACCAATATGCCCTTATGTATTAATAATATAATAAAATTAATACTACGTAATAATTTTGTTTCAAATTAGGGCCCAATTAGCACTACGTATTTCTTTATGAAAGAGGCAAATTATGTTGTGGACCCAAGTCCACCTTGCAAGGTGGACCTGGGTCCAAAACTACGTCGTTTTTGTCTTTTTTTTTTTTTAAATTAGTAAAAATATTGCTGAATATAGAGTTGTCCAAAAATGTGTGAATGTAGAGGTTTCAAAGTGTGAATGTAAAGTATAGAAATCGTGAATGTAGATTTATGATTGTGTGAATTTAGAGTTGCCCATAAATGTGTGAATGTGGAGGTTTCAAATTGTGAATATGGAGTATAGAAATCGTGAATGTAGAGTTATGCATATGTGATGAATCTATAATAGAGTTAAGAAGTTCCAGCAACTTGTAGCCCTGTAATGTGTGAATGTGGAGTTCTCAAGTTGTGAATGTGGAGTATAGGACCTGTGAATGTAGAGTTTTGAATGTGTGAATGCATAACAGTGGTAATATAGTTACTAAACATATAATCTTGTAATGTGTGAATGTGGAGTATAGTGTATGTGCTAAATTTTAGGTTTTATGCTTTTCTTCATTCTTCTCCCCAACTCCTCCATCCTCATTCTCCGATTGTTTTGCGTCATTCTCCAGTCGGCAGAGCTAGAGAGGCAGGTACCAGAGGGTCGCCGGACAGATGCGGTGTCATCGTCGAGGGCTCGCGGCGGATGTGCAGAAGAGGCGAGGCGGAGTCAAAAGAGTCAGGCGAGCCGGAAGCAATCCACTGTTAGCGAGAAGAGTCAGAAGAAACGAGATGAGGAAGAAGAAAAAGCAAAGGTAAAATAGTCTTCACAAACCAAACTTTCTTCCCTACAACATCGGAAAATAAAATCCTAAGGTTTATTTTCCTCCAAAATGAAGAAGTGAAGTTCCCATGGAAAATCAATTCCTATGAACCAAACATGGGAAGTCAAAATTTTCTGAAAATCTTTTCCTTGGAAGTGTTTTTCCTCCCAACCAAACATGCCCTAATAGTATAGGAGTATTTTGGGTAGGAAGTTAAAATTGAGGATTTTGTTTTTATTAATAGCATAGATAGTATAGATTGTATTACGAATATTATGAAAATAGAAAAGAATATATTGCATAAGAAATTGTATTACCAATTGTAGTACGAATAGGAATTGTGTTGTTTTGGGCAAGAAGTTTGGGCGGGGCGGGAAGTTAAAGTACAAGATTTTGTTTTTTATTAATAGTATAAATATAGATAGTATATGAGTGTTTTGGGCGGTGAGTTAATAGGGAAGAATATATTTTATTATTAGGAGTTGTATTAATAAGAATTATATTACACTATTTACAATATTGGAGTGTTTTGGGCGGGGAGTTAAAGTTGAGAATTTTGTTTTTATTAATAGTATATATATATATATATATATATATATATATATATATATATATATATATATATATATAGATTTGAATATTGGTTTAAGCCAATGTTCACAATATATGCAATGTGTGGCCGGGCCTATGATATAATTTGCGGATTCCTTAAGCATCTAACTTTTCTTTGACTTGACTTGCAATGTAGCATCCAGATGATGGAGAACTGCAAGGCAACCCCATTTTTCAAACACCTTGGAGGCAAGTCAGGCAACCAAATATTTGCGAGGATTTACTGATGCTAGAGAATCAGCTTCCCTTTTTCATTCTTGTCCAAGTGTATGCTATACTGACCAACGAATCCAACGAATCATCAGCAAATTGTTTGAAGAAGTTGGCGATGCAGTTCTTCAAACAAGTTGAATTCGGAAAAGCTGGCGGCGATGATTCAGTAACAGTTACAGTAGCAGACAACCCCAAACATTTGCTGGATTTGTTCCATAGCAGTTTTGTTGTAGTGGTGGAGGACAAAAGCAAGATACGAAAGCCCAAGAAGGTTAATACACCGTCATCGTCGCCGCCGCCGATGCTTAGAGTGAATACAAAGTACTGGGTAAGTAGTGCTTCAACACTCCGTTCAAATGGAGTCAAATTCATCGCAACCAAAAAAGGCAATCCACTGGATATTAAGTTCAATCGCTACATAGGACGTTTGAGAATTCCAACACTTTGTATCAACGACACAACTGTCACTGTCCTCAAAAACCTGGTGGCATACGAGCAAGGGTCGCGTCTACCAAACCCATATTTCACTTGCCTCGCAATCTTCTTCTCCAATCTTGCACCCAATGCCGATGACATCAAACTTCTGAGGGAGGCAGATATTATCAACCACCAATCAGCAGATGATGGAGAGGTCGTTCTTCTTCTGCAACAACTCTACAAAGCCTCCCAGAATGGCTTTAATGCTTGCCTCATCAAACATCATCTTCAACTCATTGACAGATACCTTATATCTGCTCAAGCCAAGGTTATGAGTTTCCTGAGGAAAAGAGGTGGTGCGGCCAAACTCGGGTACCATTTTGTTGCGTCGTTATCTGTTACTCTCTTCTTTACCTCGACTGAAAGAGTAAGAGTCTAAACAAAAGGAATGCCTTGGGAGTGGGGTACGGTGTTTGACATTACCAGAGGTGCAAGGGGTATTATTGTCAATAAGCATCTTGTTATTGGAAGTTGAACTTATGTATTTGAGTCTGACTCTCTAGTCTATTCTATCCTCCGTGATATTCTATCATTATATATTGGGAAAATGGCATTTTTAGTCCCTGAGTTATAGGGGTAGTGTAGACTCAGTCCCTGAGTTATGGCTGTATGCGAGTTTAGTCTCTCAGTTATTCACAAAGTGGCGAGTTTAGTCCCTGAACATTAAATTTGACGAAAAAATTAAAAAATATTTAAAATTTGAGGGGTAAAATAGGAAATTCACATTTTATTATTCTTCTTATATCAAAACAACTTTTACAACATTATTTTTCACTTCTTAGCCTAATTATTTTCAAGATTTTTCATTTTTAAAAGCATTTTAATAACTTTCAAATGACTTGTTAGGAACGTGACTCTTGTATAACACACTTAAAACTTAGCACAAATAAAGAAATGCATGATCAATGTATTTAGGTGCATGGAACACACTATCCTAACAAGTTTTTATTTTTTTACTAAGCAACAAATGTAATAAAATTAAAATTTTTGAGATTGTTTTACACACTATATATCCTATCTCAAAAGTTTTAATTTTATTACATTTGTTGCTTAGTAAAAAAATAAAAACTTGTTAGGATAGTGTGTTCCATGCACCTAAATACATTGATCATGCATTTCTTTATTTGTGCTAAGTTTTAAGTGTGTTATACAAGAGTCACGTTCCTAACAACTAACAAGTCATTTGAAAGTTATTAAAATGCTTTTAAAAATGAAAAATCTTGAAAATAATTAGGCTAAGAAGTGAAAAATAATGTTGTAAAAGTTGTTTTGATATAAGAAGAATAATAAAATGTGAATTTCCTATTTTACCCCTCAAATTTTGAATATTTTTTAATTTTTTCGTCAAATTTAATGTCCAGGGACTAAACTCGCCACTTTGTGAATAACTGAGGGACTAAACTCGCATACAGCCATAACTTAGGGACTGAGTCTACACTACCCCTATAACTCAGGGACTAAAGATGTCATTTTCCCTTATATATTTCTCATTTAATTTATATCAGTTAAATCCTTTTTTGGTCCTAGACTTATAGTGCATTGGACAATTTTAGTCCGGATTTATTAATTTGACCACATTTTGCCCTGACTTTGTTAAAGGTGGACAATTTTAGTCCAACGTTACATTTAGCGTTAGTTTGCCGTGAAATAGAAGGGTATTTCTGTCCTTTCATTTCCAATTCTTCATCAGCCTTAAATGCTACATACAAACATGGGAAGCACTGAAGCAAACACGACGGAAGACTTTTCCAACATCTGTTTTTTCCGTTCGAAGCCGCCGGTGCCGGCACCCAAGTTATGCGTTCTTCCGCCGCTCCAAACGTTGAAGCCTTGCCGGAGTTCTGTTCTCTCGTTGGCAAAGCCGCTCCATGTTTCTTCTGTGGAGACCTTTGGGATTTTGAAGGAGAGATCTCGAGGCGATAATCACGAGAAGCGTGCTTTGGTCACGTACAAGGCCTACGAGGCCGACCGATTGCAACCGATCGAAGAACCGACGGCCAAATCTGAGGCTGCCAGGAAGGTGAAGATCGGAATCTAATTTGTTACTTGGTGAAGCCAGCAAAACCGACACCAGCCAAGAGGCTGTGGAACTCAAACTTGGATTTGATTGTGGGGAGGATCCATTTGTTGACTGTGTACTTTTACAGGTCAAACGGGTCCCCAAATTTATTTGATTCCAAGGTGATGAAGGAGGCTCTGAGAAATGTTTTGGTCTCATTTTACCCCATCGCTGGGAGGCTGGCTAGGGATGGGGAAGGGAGGATTGAGATAGACTGTAATGAAGAAGGGGTTCTGTTTGTGGAGGTTGAGAGTGATGCTTGTGTTGATGATTTTGGGGACTTTACTCCCACCTTGGAGCTCAGGAAGTTCATTTTCTTGAGCAGATTTGATGCAGGAAACCTAAATCAAAGAAGAAGAAAAATAAGTATATATATATATATATATATATGTATATGAATCAGGTTGTGGCGTAGGGAGAGAGAAACGCAGGCCTTGGGGTTTCCAGATTCTCCTCTCTAGCTGAGCAGAGCAGAGTCAGCGGTTGACGCTTTTGCGTTTATTCTAGATTCTCCTTTCTGTTTTCTGGTTCTTCTTCGCTTAACAGAGATTTGGTCGGATATTCTTCGCTTCTCTGTTATTGTGTTCGTCTTTGACTGAGGAGAACAAAAAATGTACGCTGATTAAGTCTAGGACCTGAAAGGACGGAAATACCCCTCAAATTCACGGCTGACAAACGGTTTGACTAACGTTGGACTAAAATTGTCCACATGTAACAAAGTCAGGGCAAAATATGGTCAAATTAATAAATCCGGACTAAAATTGTCCAATGCACAATAAGTCTAGGACCAAAAAAGGAATTGGCTCTTTATATCTTTGAACTATTCTAATCAAGACAATTCATATAGTTATAGTTCTCATATAGTATCAGTTAACTAGGATTCACGACACGATAATTATTAGTTGAGAAATTCAATCCATCCGTTCTCCAACATCGTACACATCGAATATGGTATCGTCATGATCGCGTCGGTTCAAATTAAGAGCATCACTACTAGTGATTTTTTAGAGGATTATGTCAGACCAAAAAATCATAAATGAATTTTTATCTAGCGTCGGAAGTGATTGTTAGGGGATGAGTTTTAACTCCTGCAAATATTTTTTTTTTTTGTCCCCACCGTTGACAAAAGCTTAAGAGAATAGACTGCATTACAAATGCAGGTGCGCGGGCACTTGCCGCGTGCCGAGTTGGCACGTGGAATGTAAATATGCAGTCTTTATATATATATTCTTTGTTTTCTTTTTCTGACCTTCTTGTCACTGCTTTTTTTTTTTTTCCTTATTTCGTCTCTCCTCCTCATTATGTACTAAAACTTTTGTATTGATATTGATGCTCTAAGCAAGGGATTGTACGTATACGTCAATGTCGTGTCGGAAGCGTATGGCTTAGTGTTTCGGACCCTAGATTACAAGAAGAAAGAATTTCAATATGAATAGATTTTGGTCTGCTAGCTTGTGAGGCAAGCTCAAATAATGCCGCAGCACTTCTACAAATTAAGTTCATGTTTTTTGACAAATTCGAAGCATGTTCCATGTTCCACCTTTACATAAAAGGCAAAGGAGCCTATATATACAATATTTTAGATGAAGGGTATGACTGGCTTCTACATAGGATCCCAATTTTATAAGTAAAAAGTCTAAATTAAATGAGCATAAGAACATTACCTTTACCAATAAAAGTCTAATGAGCATAAGAAGTAAGAACATGCATAAATAAAAAATGAGTATTACCTTTACCAATCCCAAGTATATAGCACAGACATGCACATGTACACTTTTGAATTGCCACGCTACAAATATAATACGGAGTAAAATATACAAACATAATAACGCGTTTTTGTTTTGGAAAAAGATAAATTTTTATACCATAAATCAGTTTATATGAATTATGATTCAAATTATATACTTGTAGTTATTATATATATTATGTACTTTTAGTTAATAAATTGTGCTACTACAATTAACCTATTATGTATCTGTAATTAATAGATTAGGTATCTATTACAACTATTACAATTAACATATATATCACTTAGCTTCAGTTAATGTTAGGGCTCTATAATCATAATTATATTGAGTTAATACCCAAAATTGTCCTCGACTATAGTGGGTTTTCTCAATTTTGTCCTAAACGACTTTGGTCTCATAAAGTGATCACAGACTTTAGTGTTATCACCCAAATTTGTCCGCCGTTAGTGAAGCTGTCAATCTAGCGTTAAGTTCAGGGGCAATTTGGACAATTCATGTTTAAGCTTCCATTTGACTGGTCTTCCATCCGTGGAAGCCCTTATTTATGCTCTAAACTGAGGAACAACCCTACACAATCACATGGGGACCATTGCTTGCTCACAAATACACAAACACAAACTACTTTATGAGACTTAAACATGAATTGTCCAAAATGCCCCTGAACTTAACGCCAGATTGACAGCTTCACTAACGGAGGACAAATTTGGGTGATAACACTAAAGTCTGGGATCACTTTATGAGACCAAAGTCGTTTAGGACAAAATTGAGAAAAACCACTATAGTCGAGGACAATTTTGGGTATTAACTCTAATTATATTACGACGTATATCTCTAGGCATTCATATCTTCCATATATCTTTGTATTACGTTGTTGTAGCGTTGGTGAAATATACAAAATATAGTTTTCATCTAGTATCAGTTTTTAGGTTCTCTGATGGCGTCCACTGCTCGGGACGCCCAAGACAGTTCTACCGATCCGTCTTCAGAGCGAAAAATTTCTGAGGCGGCTACCTCTCTGTCATCGGCAGCACCAAACTCTTTGTCCATGGCGCACCACTTCATCTTTATGAAGTTGATGACCAGAAATTTTTTGTTTTGGCGTATGCAATTGGTGTCATTTCTTCGAAGACAAAATCTACTCGACTACGTTGATGGGTCCTTTCAGTGTCTACATTGGTGATGCATGGTTCCTGCAGCGTCCGGTGATACTGCCTCGTTAACATATAAGGACATAATTTGTTAACTAAATGTAGATATATGATGTAGTTAATTCCTTCAATGTCCTTTGTACATATAGAACGTGTAGGAAAATATATCGGAAGTGTATGAAATTGCATATAGATGATAGATAGAGAAGATGGCAGAAAAATAACAAGATGGCAGAAAAATGTTCAAATTTCAAATTCAAACTTGAGAATTGCATTATTGATTCTAAAATTAATAAGTTTATAAGCTCCAACAGAAGCATTGATAATGAACAAATTACATGTTACGTTGATGCATGCATAATTCATCAATAAGCTCCAAACAATTAGTGAATATCACTCTTACATTTATACATGCAAAATAATTATTGAGTTCAATTTTTACACTAAACAAAAATCTTTACACATCCAAAACAGTATTACCATTTTAAAGAGGAAATGCGGAATTATAAATAAATAAATAAGACCTCACTATGTATAGATTGACACCCTAGATGAGTCCACACTTTTTACACCATCATAGGGTTGTATTATATTCTCACATGTATTATTTATGCTCATTATATATATCTCCCGTGGTTTAATGTTTTGTAAATTAGTATTATGATTAAATTATTGCAGGCCCCAATAATTGTAGAGATCTGATCTCTATATATCATGGTCCCTCTGAGGTAAATCAGACTAAGTACGTACATTGTCATGGCTAATGGAGGCCAATAAGCAGTTTCTACTGGAGTTGAACTTGAAACTTTATGGTTACTATGTTAGCTGTATCAAACCAAACTCTTTGAGTATTGTTTTCACATAAAAACCACTCTTACATTTATACATGCAAAATTGAGTTCAATGTTTACACTAAACAAAAATCTTTACACATCTGTAATCACACACCTTTTCTTAATTGACACATTAAATACAATGCAGATCAGATGCATATATTATTCTGTGATCAAACCCTGATTCCACAAATCATTCAATTCATCAGCAGTTGATCCCACATTGCTTCACATCAGGCCCCTTGGTTTTAAGCACAAAAGGATCGATCCTAACCCACAACAACGAGAAAATGGAGGCCAAAAGAACAGACCATATGACAACAATGGTGGGAGTTCTGTTCTGTCGTCCCATGAGCCCCTTGAGGAACGGGTACAAATGTACGATGACCCAGAAAGCAAAAAACAGTTTCCCGAACAGTGGGCCCCACGACTGGGACCCATTGTTGATGGCATCAGAAATGCCGGCCACAACCCCAACCAAGTTGATGATCAGGATGGTTGTGGGCGGGATTAGTAGCGTTGTCCATTTGAAGGTGTATAGTTCTCCGAATTCCTCGTCGTCTACCGCCTTGGAAGTGACGGTGAAATTCGTGTCGATTCCAGCCAGCACCTTTAGCAGGCCTTGCACGACGGCGAAGAGGTGGGCGGACACGCCGCCGATGACCCAGAACTGCTCGTTCCTCCACCATTCCTCGATGCTCACTCCGCTCCACCGCAGCTCGAGAATGCCCGTGGCGAAGATGGAGAGGAAGAGAGCTATGAAGAATAGACTTGCCAGGGTGCTTATCTGCAGGTTGCATTCAAGAAAATGAAAGTTTTTTCTTTCATTAGCCATTGAATATATATATGATAGATCTTATGAATGTTGCAAATTATTCTTTGGACCCGGGTCCACTTTGCAAGTATATCTGCCTCTAAAATACATAATTTACATACTGAATTGTGAACATTTGTAGGTAAATTGTAAAGGTTTCACCTTGCAATATGGACCCAAATCCATGGTATAACTATTGCATGATGTTGTGTGCAAAGGTGTCAATCTTAGCACTGACCGGATAAAATTAAAAAACTTTAGAATTAGGGTAGGATCGAAAAATTATAGCATGATAAAAAATCAGTAGTTCGAGAGCCCAAACGAGTTAGCCTAAAATTTAGTGAGCTAACCTAATAGCTCGATCGAGCCACTTCTTTAGTAATTGTTATTAAATTTTTAATAAATTTATAACAAAAAGAAAATATTTTTTGTTAAAATAAATAATCGAAGATATAAAACTTATTATAATTATTATACTATAATGTAAATATATTAATTATTTTTAGATGAAATTTGAAAATGGATGTTTAGATTGACTGAATGATCAATAAGTTTATATTTATTAGTATAAAATAGCTGCTCCATTTCACTAAATTGAAAGAATTAATTTGAAAATGTCAAAAAGTTTAAGTTGTACCCTCCCAATAAACTCAAGAGGCCAATGTTTTAGGGTTAAAACCAATAATTTTTAACTTAGACAAAAAAAATTGATAAGTCCAACAGCTCAATAAGACTAACTTGAAGCATTCTTAAACTTATTTGTGTGGTTAATTTTACCTCTGGCATTATGAATTTTCCTGTGAGCAAGCAGATGGCAGGGAGAGTGCAGTAGGCAAGGAGAGGAAGGGAGGTGAAAGGATACACAGTTGTGTTAACATATGAAAACCTTTCAAGAAACTTTAGCTTTCCTCCCTTGTACCCATACCAAACTGGGCTATGTCTGCTGAAAAAGATCTCAACTGAACCCAGAGCCCATCTCAGAACTTGGTTCAAACGATCTGACAGATTGATGGGGGCAGACCCTTTGAATGCAGCCAGTTTCGGCATGCAATACACGGATCTCCAGCCTCGACAATGCATTTTGAACCCCGTCAAGATATCCTCAGTGATCGAGCCATAGATCCACCCTAACTGCATTTTTTGACACACATTATGGTTACTATTGAGTGAAGAGAGAAACCCGCAATCACTACTACCCGAGAATCTACACTGGGTAAATCTCGCATCGTAATCTGAGTCGATAAAGAATGTAAACCAGTCTAGGACGTTATCCATAGCTGGTTGGCTCAGACATTATGGTTACTATCGAGTGAAGAGAGAAACCCACAATTACTACTTACCCGAGAATGTAAATCTCGCATCGTGGTCTTAGTGGATAAAGAACGTAAATCAGCCTAAGTTATCTATAACTGGTTGGCTCAAATTAAGTAGGTCAATAGTCTGCCGAACTTGTAATATTATGGTTGCTATTGTTTTTAGGGGAAGGTTTAATGAATGGAGTGTTTGGTTTGGGGTTTGTACCTCAAGTCCCCATTCTGTCTTGTCTTCATAGCCACAGCTGATGACATGAATGGCTTCCTTGAGCAAAGCTGCTGGGCTGGATGAAGGTGGCACACCACCATCCACCATAAGAGTTGAGGTCACAAAGATGGCTGATTGCCCAAATTTCTTCTCAAAGTTCATCTCAGACATCAGTGCCTCTTTATCATCATCAAATCCTGTGCATCAACAAATCAATCCCTAATTCAGACAACTTTTCAAGAATCAATGAAAATACTAGATCAAAGTACCAAAGCTCAAGAACCTTCAACATAGGTAACCCAAACCAAATTAGCCTGACTTGGTAACCATAAGGTTACAGATTCGACTTCTAGAGGGAGAGTCATATTGCCTTTCTTTGTTTGAGTTGGTAAGTTATGGGCCAGCTTGGCTGGTTTATAATTTTTTGCTAGCTAAGGTTGCAATGCGAGATTTATCTAGTGCACAACCTCATATAGTGGCTGCTAATTTCCCTCCACCCTCGTCACTCAAAAAAAATTCAAGAACCTTCAACATAGGGGAAACCGGCTAGCCAAGTTGCACTTGGTAACCATAAAGTTATTAGTTCGACTCTCAAAGAGAGCGGTGTATGGTTTTCTTGGTTTGAATTGATCAACTATTAGTAACCTAAATTGGTTTACCTCTTAGTTCTTTGTCGAATAGGGTCACAATCCGGGGTTTATCCCATGCAATCCCTCGGGTAATTAAAAAAAAAAAAATCGAACCTTCAACATTTGCACCATCTCCATGTTTAGCATACTTGTCAAGCTTCCTCTTGCGTCCAAAACATGGGCAGCAGTCACAGGTCACCATTTTCGGACGCTTGGCACGCTTTGGTGGATCATATCCATACAAAGCCTGTCTTCTGAAGACACATCCTGTGCCAACATACACTGGACCTTGTATTCCATCAAGCCCTTTCATGTTAATCTGCCCAGAAACCAAAACAAAATTAGGGTTTGGAGAAACCATTGATAGATATATCTTAGCAAGAATTAGGGTTTCTGGGTGGATTTAATTACATCAAAGAAGACAGTGTTTCTGTTTGCATATCTGTCATGCCTGTCTATACCATCAAATCTTTGAGGGAACTGGACATAGCAAATTTTTCTACCAGTTGTTTGGTCCATCAAGAAACACATTGCTTCTCTCACAGCTTTGCTGTTGTTTATGTAATGGTCACAGTCCAAGTTAAGCATGAAGGGAGCATTGGTAAGAACTCCTGCCACACGAACCTGCAATAATTCGCATTCCATTTCATCATATCAACCACACAAATACAATATAAATCCATATAATTCTGTACATTATGAATTTCAATTCCATAATGCATGCATTATCTTAAGTGTTTATGTGTCCTCGACAATATAATTCTGTGCATTATGAACATGAATTCTGTAACTTATGAAATCAAATACTGTTGTGTTTACCAGGGCATTCATGGCACCAGCTTTCTTGTGATGTTGGAACCCAGGCCTCTTCTCACGAGATACATAAACCAGGCGAGGCAGTTCATTTCCTTCCACATCTGTGCCTCCACTCTGCCCAAGAAAAACCTGGATCATTCCAGGATGATCCTTGGTGTTGTTTCCTGGCCATGGCGTCCCATCTTTCATGATCCATCCCCCCGGAGGAACTTTACTGGCTTTTGCCACCATTGCATTGATTCTCACCTTGAACTCTTCATACTCTCTCTGTAGACCAATAATCTCGCTATCAGTTTAAACTTTTAACTGAAACAAAATATACCGTTGTTGACAAAACACCACAAAACGATAAAATAGTTAAGTTGGTCAGACTGTTTGACTTAATAGCCACACAGTTACAAGTTTGACTCCAATGGAAACATCCTATTCGTTTTCTTTGATTGAGCCGGTTTATCTATTGTGGTCCTTTACCGACTAAGTAACAAGACAAGGTTAGTGTCTCTTAGTTTGCAATTTTAGTTCAAATGGTTCAGCCCGACAACCTGAAATTTAGGGTTAGGAGCAAATTAAATTCGAAAATAAAATAATAAAATAACCAATTAGCTTGATAAGTCCGACAGCATGATAGGACTAGTCCGAAACCGAACGGGTTGACCTGATTAACAGTCCTACTCAGTTTACATGTTGCATAATTACTGTCAATTTCTCTAGTCATCTTAAAAAGAACAAATCTTTCAATTTGATGTCAAAATACCTTCATAGCTCGTCTTTCTTTGACGAATGTTGGCTGAACTTTATCCTTGAGATAGTCAATTTTCTGGGAAAAGTACATCTCTGGGGCTCGAGGCTCTATGGCAAACTTCTTGCAGAAGGGAACCCATTTCCTGGCAAATTCTGCAGTCTCTGAGAGAGCTTCAAAGGTGCAATTTGAAGCTCCATCGTCAGATATATAGCATGAGATTTTATCAACTGGGTAATCCATTGCCAGTATTGAGAGGATTGTGTTGGCCGTCACAAGAGGAGGTTCCTTAAATGGATCCACTGTACTCACAAATATGTCCACTGGAGCTAACATGTTTGGTTCTCCTTCCTTCTCGTACCTACATCATAAGTTTAGTTAGTTATGTTATGTTGCTGGTATACATTGGATAAACATTGCTTGTGACCTAATAGCAAATAGCCACAAAAAAGTAAAATAGTCCTTATTCTCGGTCACTGTTCGAAAATGTGCACGGGATAAACCATCTTGTGACTTCGCCAGCGAAAGACTACAAAAAGGTAAATCAACCTAGTGTAGCTCATGATTGACAACTAGCCCAAACTACGAAGGTCAATAGACTCATGTTTGTAACTTTTTTTTTTATTACTTATTATTATTGATGAGGAAACCCCGCAATTACTAAGACAGGGTGTGTGTACATTAGGTAAATTCAGGCAAACTCTGACCCGTAAACTAGTCAGAGTGTGCACAACCTGCATTATGACCCTGCCTCTAGCTAGCAAAAGACCTCAATAAGGTAGACCAGATTAGGCTACCCATATAGCTGATCAGCTCAAATCACATCGAAATTAATAGACTACTCCTGTTGGATTTAAACTTGTAACTTTATAGTTACCAAATCAACAACTAGCTCGACTAACTTGGCTGGATTAGAGTAGGGTCACTCCAGTCTGATTTAATCTTTTAGTTGAGACAAACCTGAAAGAGAGGCGATCGAGGTAGGTTTCGCGGTCGATGGGGAACCATTTGGGGAACTGATCAAGGATCCAGGAGAAGGCAAACCAGATCTCGCAGACGATGGAGGTTAGCCAGAGACCAATGGCGTCGTGGACTGGGTTAAGGATTCGGTAGCGGAGGAAGAGAGCTAAGATAACCAGCCTGGCTATGATCACCATACGGTAAGGGTTGATCTTGCTTGATGCAATGGGTACCTTTCTTGATAATGGCTGTCTTGCTTCATCCACTCTGCATTATTTATGAGCATATAATATATAAACATAAATATGCAATCCAACTATCAGCTTAAGTTTTTAGTTGAGATGAAACGCGCACATATGAGGGGGCGTGTTGATACTTACATGGCCATGTCAGTATCAGCAAAGTCATCATGTTCTTGTCCCAGGTGGCCTTGCTGATGCATTTTCCAGTCATCCATTCTCTCTTTCCAGTTGTCTTTCTTATTATCATCATTATCCCATCCTGGCTCCATGACTGGGTAAGGATGGATTCTTTTGTGCCCCACCGTCTGATCTCCATTAGAGATTGGGAATTCACCACTCACTGGACGGGAACGGACGCCGGCGATGACGGGAGGGTACTGTGAAGCAGCAGAATCTTCAATCTCCGGCCCTCTTCCATAGCTCATTTTGCCATGGAGTATGGTTTCTACTATGTTTCTGTTCCTGTTTTTCTCGTCATCAATCTTGAATTCTTGCTCGATATCATCATCGTCTTCCTCATCATCATCTCCCTCCACCCTGGGACTCCCTTTCATCATCAACAACAAAATTATATTTGCAAATTTCTTATAAGTGATGGGAAAAATATGTAACCACTACTCAGAGGATGTGTGGTGAACAGGTAGATTTGTTACCTTTGAGACGTTTGTATCTGGTCTTGCATTGAGGGCAGAGCTGGGTTCCTTCTCTTCTCTCATATTCATAGCACGGCCGGCACGCCGGAAACCCACACTCGTTGCAGGCAACGAAGAGATCGCCGTCCACGGTAAGCCCTACTTCATCGCCACATATCTCACAAACTTGTCCGGTCAAATCCTTCACTGTCTTACGCTGCATTTAATCACATTATTATTAGTATTATCTTCCTCACAAATCACAAAATTCCCTCACAAGCAAGCTAAGCTCCCTAGGATAATGGAGATATAAATCATGTTGCTAAAATAACTGTGTAATAATCCATACCTAGCTAGCTAGGCCCTAAGTAGTGGCTGGCCGCCTAGAATTTCAACGTTCTAAGTGGTTTAGGCAGCCTAGAGGCCGAATATGTCACGACAGACTAAGCAGTCTAGACGACTAAGTCGCAGCAAACTAGGCCGCTTAGGTGATCGTCTAGGCACTAGGGGCCAGATGAATGCCTAGCCATTTTTGCAACTTTGATCACAGATTTGCTAAATTTATTGTAAAGTTTGCAACTGAACTTAAACTATCTAGTGTTTTACCTGCAGAATACGACATTTCATTGCAAATTCGATTACAAATAACAAAATTCTGTCTGTTGCAATTCAAACTTTCTCTTAGCTTTGTAGTGTTCATAATGGGGCCATGAAATGGTTTAAGCTACTGAGAAGTGAATATACAGAAGGAGAAGACGATTATTACCTCTTCATGGCCTTGAATGACAACAAGCTCGTTTCGATTATGGGAACCGGCGACGAGGCCTGCGCTGGCTTCCATGGCGGAGAATGGTGGCGATGAGTGGCGGGGAAGTTGCAGTTTTAAGGAAGGGAATGGAGGTTAGTGTGGGTATTCTTCTGTCTCTTTCGCAGTAGCGTTGTTGTACCTAAATGTATTGTTGGTTGCACAGTCTCCATTGCCTTCAAGCTAAGCTTCCTGCAACATCCAGCTGAGTGAATCTCAATTAACCTACCAGCTTGACACATTTTCTTTTTCTTTTGGTGACATGGAAACTCTCCCAACTAAACTCGTGTAAACCGAAACCTACAGGCACAAATATCGTTCAGAAATTGGCTGGACCACTCAAAGAGTATACATTGGATAAATTTTATTATTGTGCAATAGTCTACAAATTACACATCAGAGATAAATAGTAGGATGAAAATTATGTGCGTGCAACAGTCTGGACAACAAAAATGTTAGCAAAAGTAAAATTTCTGACATTTAAATACGATAATCATGTTTTAGTTACTTGGTCATGTTTTTGGGTCACTTTAATTTGCACATTCTTTTCCCTTTCAGGTTGGTTGTTTTGTCCTTATCAACAGTGTATCAAACTTGTTACTTGTGATGTTTGTTGATGTGAGAATGAAGGAAAATGTAGGGTAGATGGTGGGGTGGGGGAGGGGTAGGAAAATTAAAGTTCAACTATCTAGTATAATATGTTCAAACATGATTAATAGTGTACTTTATACTCCGTGTATATATATATATATATATATAGAAATCTGTTCAAATGTGGTCGCGTCTTCCCGTGCGGTCGGTGCAGTTCACACCACTCAATGTTATAAAATACACCACAATGAAAATACACAAAACACACCACACACCCAAAATAATGCACCATAACTCCCCAGCCCCTAATGGTGCATTTGCTAACACTGTGTGGTGTATATTTGCATACCTAGTGGTTTATTTTTTGGTGATGTGTACCTAACGGTGCATATTTGTGTGGTGCATTTTCTATCACTAAATGGTGTATATTTGTATACATAGTGGTGAGGCCGCACTGTTCACACGTTAAGACGCGGCAACACTTGAACTCTACCATATATATATATATATATATATATATATATATATATATATATATATATATATATATATATATATATATATATATATATATATATATATATATATATATATATTTCAAATTTTATATAAACATGTACTTTATTTCTCCCATGCTATATATATCTCCTTATACTAGTTTAAAATTAAAGATTGTGTCATGTTGTGTTATACATCCATGCTTGTTGATGGATAAAATGAGTTACACTTGAATAGGTTTAAATTGTACACTGATGTTTATAGATTATTGGTGAATTAGCTTATCAGATCAGATCTTAAGTTAATTAATAAAGAAACTATGTAACTAATAAAAAATTAGCACGTTCAGATGAAGTGATATGATAATTGTAGGGATTGATCTCTTATCTCTAATATATCGTCCCGCTGTCCATTAATTAATACCATCAACAGTTTGATGATCTTCTTCTAGAAGATGATTATTTGCAAATTGCAATATAAACTAGAAGTAGTTGGTTGCATCCATTTTGTACATGTGCATTCAACTTCTTCTTTACTCTTGCCAACTTTAGAGTATGTAAGACATATATTCTTATAATCTTTAAGGATATATATAAACTAAAACATGAATTCATCATATACAACTAACAAATGGGTCACTAGCTAGCTGCCCTTAATTTTCGTTTTCTTATTTATTTTCTAAAAAATAATAAAAAAAAATATTTATTAACAAATTCACTTATATGACGATGAAAATCAAGAAACAATGCGCGTCGGTGTATATAGATAAACTCCGCTCTTTTATAACACAAACTAAACACCAGAAAGGTTTTTTCTAGTGTTGTTAAGCTTTTTGTGTGTCCACATATACTTGGGATATTACATCTGAGCAAGGTTTTCCCAGGGTGGTGGTTTGACCTTGGGGCCGGCCTAAAAACACCCTCGTAGTGATAGCCACAAGGCGTTGGCCACCTGTTCTTCGCGAATCGTTATATCGTGGACCCTGGTCCGAAACAACGTCGTTTTAAATGTTAGTGGACGATGGACGCGAATAACTTTAGGAATAAACAGAATCCTTGTCTAAAATACACATAATGACTTGAGGGAATACACAGAATATTGATACAACTACACAGAAATCATCCTCCTAACATTCGAATACACAAAACACGTCACAACCTATGTTTAAGTATCCCTAACATGAATACACGTCTACAATACACAGAATGACTTCAAAGAATACACAGAATATTAACACAAATACACAGGCCAACCAAAACGGGAAACGTGATTTCCAAAAAAAAAAAAAACAAACTGTTAATTAAAATGACCACAACGACTTCGTTTTGGTTCGGGGTGCACAATGGCACACGATATAAATTGCCGTTATTCGTGCCTTAGGCCAACGATCGGGCCAGTGCATGACTCCCACACAGCGCACGCTCGATACCGGTCTCTTGACACACTATAAATACAACATTTATTATTTGAGGAGATTTTTAACTGTTTTATCTTCACGATTCGTTTCACAAATTGACGGTTATGGTCTCTCACACAGACCGGGACCAACACAGCTCATTACAAATCGAACGGATCAAAAAATGTACAATTTGTTCCTCCAAACCTGTATACAAAAATGATCCAATCCGATCTCCTCATGATATGAAAAACAGAAAAACCAAAACCATGGAAACATTAATGGCTATGAAATGCCTGGATCCACGGCGGAGCTTATCCCCGGAACCTCCGGAACGGTGGCTCCGCCGCCGTCGCCGCCGCCGCTGCCGCGACTTGCTCCCTCCGTGAGACGCGAACACACCTCTAAGGCTCCGCGCCGGTAACGAAAACGGCATCTGCTTCTTCATCTCCTCAAACAATTCGCCGCTTTTGAATAAAAGCTGCTGCGGCGGCGGCGGCGGCGTTTTCCGATGAATCTCTTCGACGCTTTTCACGTCGATGAGTTTTCCGTCCGCGTAAAGTTTGCGACATTGGAAGGACAGAACCAGGATTGTGAGGAAGGAGATTGTTTGAGGTTTAATTTTGGCCATTTTCTCCCGAACGGAGAGCTAGGGTTTGTTCATCCGGTCGGGAGAAGCAGCAACAGCAAAAGGAGATTTGGGGGCAATCGGATCAATTAAATAAAGCATTTTGTGGTTATTATCACACAAATTTTAATGCATGGTTGTATATCAATTAACAATTGCATTAACGGTTAATTAGGCATAAGGTGTCCGATCTCTATATATGGTTTCAACAAATAAAGAATTGTGATTAACTAAAATTCATGGCCAATGCGCCAATTGGGTTGAACGGTTAAGTTGGACTTGGTAACCATAAAGTTAAGTTCGTAAGAGTTTGTTCTTGGTCTTTTGGTAAACATTGATTAATCAGTTTTTTGTAATAACTTATTACTCTAAAGCGCTAAAATTCAAAAAACTGCTCTCAGCTAACAGCCGATTTACCAAAGATAATGACTCACGCTCATAACTCAACAAAATAGAACTAAGATGCTCCACGCAATGATATGAATCAAATCAGTGTATTAAAAACACCAAACATCATTAACCCAACAAAACTTTAGTCAACGAATCATATTTAATTGAGTAAAAAGTTTCCAAGTTTGACATTAGCATAAAGTTGAGGTGTTGTCTTTACACCTTTCGGCCATGAGCATATATATATCTGGTACTGCGTCATTTTGTCCGAAAATTGTAACTTTCGGCGGGGTCAGCTCCAAGTACAATCATACACACATAAACCAGAGTCACTACTGCATACTGGCTTTTCTTTCGATCCGTCTTGAAACACAGAACTTCCACCCCGACTCATCTTATGACTGTTAACGAACCGAATGTAAAAAAAAATAGAGATTTTTCGTTCGTTTGTTAAGAATTTTGGAGTGTTTGTATTCGTTTGTTCGTATTCATTTGTTAAGCATTCGTTAGTGTTTGTTAATATCTGCTAACACGTTCACGAACATTAACAAACATGTTTATGTTTTGCCAATGTTCAGATTCTCTTCGTTTATGAACCGAGCTCTAAATTTTGTTTGTTAATGTTTGTTTAGCTTTATAAACAAACACTTATCAAATAGGAACACAAATAGTTTGTCAAAAGCTATGTTCACTAACGCCCCTACACATAAGTAGCACATCTCCACCAATGTGACAATAGGCAATAAAACCCGTAAGGGGAAAATTATTCTATGAACACGAATTCACCTTACATGGGCCTAAATCCAAAATACACAATTTACATACTAAATATTCACAATTAATATACTAAATGTTCACAATTTACATACTGAATGTTCACAATTCGAATTGTGAACATTCAGTATGTAAATTGTGATGGGTACACATTCCAGTATATGATTGGCAAGCAGAAGAAGAATGTAACAGTAACAAAACACAGAAAGAACAAAAATGGTGGAAATGTATGTATAACTGTGAGAACAAGGAAAACCAGAAAAGCTATAACCGCAAAGCAGAATCTTATTCCTGTGCTATATAGTATGTATAACAACCACACAACATTGCTATCCCAGCACAAGTACAAGAATATCTCAATCAAAAATGCTATAATGGAGGGAACAGTCACATTATGAGCTCACAAGTTCGGCAAAACTTAGAAATTTTACTAGTCAGGGAGAGATAAATTTTTTTAGAGAAAAAGAAGGGGGAAAAAAACTAATGAAATATAAAAACAAACGGGTCACAAGAAGGACCCTTTACCTCGGGACGTGATATAAAATTAACCACAGTTGAGACCAAAATCTTTTAATGTCTTCCTCCCTTTATCAAACACAATAACTACCACCTCGAGAAATATACAACTCACTATGAAGCCCGAGATTTGCAGCTCCAGCTGATATTGTATGTGGTGGAGTTGCTCTGCTGCTGCTCCTATGGGAATTTCATTGATGAGTGAGTTCAGGTTTTCCGTCTACGAGGGGATGGGGTAGAGGCTTTACTGGAGCAAACTCCGGCATGCCTCAACGTTGGTTGCCTGTGAATCCAAAATTGCATTCCCAGATGGACTTGAGCTAACAACCCTCATTACAGCAGAAAAAACATCCTTTAGGTAGAAGTTGTCACCGATATTCTTCAGGATCTCATTCACGATGCTGAAGTTAATTCCACCAGCCAGAACAAGTCTTCCAATGATGTCGCCAAAATTGGTTGGTGCTTTAGGCAAATCCATGGCTAGGTCATCCAACAGAGATGCAAATTTCTGACAACCGCTTCCCAAAACATTTGAGTCAAAGATCTTCTTTTCAAACAAATACTCGAGAAGTTTTACAAGAGGATCGACACAGGGCGGGCTTTTGTCCAATCCAAGGGCAATAGCTTGCTTTACAATCTCAGGATAATAAGCAGGAGATTTTAGTTCCTCAACGCACTGTAACGCTTCATCCAAAAGCCGAACACTGAAGTATTCATCTAGAAGTGCAACTGTTTTCCTCTTGAGTTCATCAGGACCAAGTTTTGCTCCTGTAGCCTGTGGCTTTTCAGTGGCTTGTGGCACAGATGCAGCTGGAGGCTGTCTTACCGGAGCAGGAATTTGGGATGCAGAATCAAGTGGTTGACCATAGTTTACTGGGCGAACAGGAGACGCACCACTACCGGATAAGAGAGCACTAGTCCTGCCACTCACAAGACCACCACTACCTTGAGGAAGAAGCATTTGGTTTGATGATGGTGACTTGCCAATGAGTGGTGGTTGAGCACGGCCAGCAGATTGCATCATTGATCCATCACCTCTCGGCATGGACCGATTCCTTGGGAATTCCCAGTTGTCATTATCAAATCCAGGCATCCCAGGCATCTTCCTTGCCCCTGGCATCCCAGGCATCATACGATTAGGGAAGCCAATAGGGCTCATACTCCCTTGAGGACCTGGAGCAACACCACGTGGATTCCTAATACTTGCAGTAGCACCAGGACGCAACCCCAAATTCTTCTCTGCTTCAGAGTGAATCTCAGTAATAGTTTTAGCTTTCACCTGTAAATAAAAAATACTGAGTAAGCATCAAGCATACACACCTTGATTAGCCAAAAACTACAGAATAAATCATTGATCACCTCCTCACGTCGTGGGACCCAGCCATTTGTCCGCAAGTCAAGAACATCACGAACCATGAACCTAAGTCGTGGAGCAAGTTGAGGGTTAGTGGATAGTTCTTTCAATCGGTTGAAGTACATATCATTGATATGTTTCGACTTCTGGTTCTGATCAAGCTGTTTACCAATGGTGTTGAAGAAGTGGCAGATAGCTTCAACATTTTCCTCTTCGGGACAACTTTTTGGGTCTTGACCTAACAGTTCCTATTTGGGTAATAGAAGATGTAAGATAATTGCACAATGATAATGACCAAATCATCCGGCGACCAAAGGGAAGAATGTAAAACAGAAAATTAGCATATATAAGGTAATAAAATGGAGCCTAGATGAACCTGAACAATGTGATGAACAATCTTCTCAGGAACCATTTTTTGTTTCAAGAGCTCCCCAATAAGACGTATGTTCCCAAGAGTGCGCAGTTTAATCATCCTTTCTTTATCTCTGCGTTCTGAATCCTGATCAGGAGCAGTCATTTGTCGGGCCTCTTCCCTCAACTTGTCAGAGCCTTCAAATGCCTCCTGGCAATTATTCAGGAGCACTCTCTTAAACGTGATTTCTTTCCCACCAGGTTCATCAGATGGAAATGGAGGCAGCTTCTCATTCAGATCAGAGCACAATTGGGCATACATTGGGCAAAAGGTGGGCTCCAGTACAGCCTTGTCAAATATTAAAGCAATAACTCCCTGAAGGACAAAAGAATATGTAAGCAGCCAAGTCATAAAATTTATACATTATGGAATGAAAATAGAAATGCCACTCAGAACAACTGAAGCATTAAAGAAACCCAGAAAGAGGAAAATACAGCCAAGTAATACAAGTCATGTAAGAACCTTTAAAATGTCAGCAGTTGTTATCCCAGCATCAATAAGCTGACCTTTAAGTAGATCAAATTTTTCTGGAGTCAACTTGTTAAGTATGCTGCAATATAAGTAAAATCATTAGTACCAGCAAAAGCTAACAAACTGGTAGTTGTCATATCTGGCTAAACATGAAATAAAACAAACTGTGCAGCCTAACAGAAAGATTTGCCTTAATGGATTTCTAAAGATGTGAATAATGTGTATGCGTTTTCAGATTCTTCAAGCACCTCCAAAAATATGCATGCCATTAGAAGCTTTACTTTTCTGAATATCAGGTTAAAAATCACAAGTGCATGTGTTCCATTTATCATAGGGGAGATAAGATTAATCAACAACACACAGAACTATGCTTACGCAAAAAAATATAGAGTAAAATAAATCAACAAAAAACCCATGAATTACCCCTTCACTGTTTTCAAAACACGATCCTTGTCAGAAAGATTTCCCCTTCTAGCAGACCATGGCACCTCAGCTTTGATAAGGGCAGGAGTAGGTCCTCCCTGGTTCAAAAACATCAAAAATAGATCAACCAATGCAGAATTTCACAAACAATGAACAGACTATATAATCCAATTATTGCATGCTTACTATATTCATAGACCCTAGCTCAACTTAATGACCTCAACATAATGAAAGTATCCTCAAGTATTAAGAAACAATAGCTTCACGAGGCATAAAATCATTACAAAGCACTGAATGATGAACTTGTACTGCAAAGCAGGTTATTGGAACCAAATCGATACAGTTTTGATGCAAACATACAAACAAATATAAGAGCAACGCTACCATATTAAAAGAATTACCGCTTGGTTAGAAGAGATCTGGACTCTCCCAAATTGTGAGTTGAGTTGCTCACCCATCCTGCCACCAAATTCTTTGTTCTCTTTCATCGAATCCCATGACCTTTCATCTGCAGGGGCAGAAAATTGTGCTGACCTATTCCGCCAGTCACGATTATCTGGCTCAGAATAACGACTCTGAGATTGAGTTTGCAACTGCAGTAGATTTAGAATAGCTTAAGATAATTGTAGGAGAAATGCCACATCATATCATCAAAATATACACAAAAAGAGAAGGGGAGAAAGAAAATTTCTAACATCAAGTCTGGTAGAGACTTACATTGCTTTCTGCACGACCACGATTGGCATCTTCACCAAAGAATTCAGCTTCAACCTCCTGTTTAGCTTTCAGAATATCCTCTGGGATGTTAACTACCTGGTAAAAAGTGAAAAGGGCACTTTAAAAGCAAAAGTATTTTTTTTTACAAAAAAAAAAAGGGCAAAATCACAAAGAATAGAACAAGAGCAATTCCTATTTGCAAAAACACTAGGATGATTTTAACCAAAACTAAAGGGATCAGTAGATATACTGCATGCTACAGGAAGGGATAATATCAATAACTTAACCAACAAATACAATTGTAATAAAGGAGTCTATCAGTCCTCTGTAACATGCAATAGATAACAACATAATTTAGGGTATTAATAGTGTAGGCAAAACAAATATTCTAAATTGTAATAAAGGAGTCTATCAGTCCTCTGTAACATGCAATAGATAACAACATAATTTAGGGTATTAATAGTGTAGGCAAAACAAATATTCTATATCAAATACAACTCATACAGTCATACCTCTCTCAGTTGAAGCAGCCGGTCACGAGTATATCGAATCCGCTCCTGGCCCTCAAATCGGGACTCTCCAGTCTACAATGATTAGTAGAATGAGATCACAAAATATAATGTGAAACAACAAGGCTTTCTTGATATAGATTGTCAACAGGATAAACTCTATAGCAGTCATCAGTGGTTTCAATTTATGAATTAATCATGGTAAAGGTATATTGCACAGATTAATTCCATGTCTGAAGGGATCTTTAAGGGCAATAAAGACTCTTTACATGCCCTCCTAAAGCCTACACATTGCTCTGCGTCCATATTTACAGCAGATACACATCTCTTAAGTGTGCTGCCAAGAATTAGGACGACAACATAAAACAGTTTTCAGTCAACCAAGAAAAGTAAATCACAAGCAAAAGTTAATATTAGTACAGACAGGTTATATAGACTATTAGTGTACAGAAGAGATAACTCTTCCAAAAAAATATAGCCTTGCCTCTTGAATCTTGACTGTAGATAAATACATTGACGGGCAACGACCGTTGGTTGGCTCACTCATACACAAGGACAAGTAGATAACATTTTAAAAGAAAGATTTGAACTTTAGTGGTATAATTGATGCACCAGTCATTCTTCAATTTCGGGCGATTTGGTGTTTTTTTTCTTTTTAGGGGTGTCTAAATACAAAACACATGGTACATTTTAGTAAAGGTGAAACTTTAGTATCAAATACATCCAATGATTGCAAACTCAGAAAGGTGTGCAATATGAAACAAAGTGGGTTGGATTTGCAACTATGAGGAAAAAAAATAGACACTATAAACCACATCAATCCTATATTTCAATCAACATCCGACTTGATTCCAAATACACCTACATATATGCCAGGCTCTGTGTGTATACACATTGCAGCATCGGACATCTAAGAAAAGAAGCAAAAGTAAACAAGTGGCCAGACTTCATTTGATCAGAACTCTATCCACCCTAAAAGCCCTATCCACATATAGATACACACAAAAACGAGTTTAATTCCTCAAAATCCAATGAATCAATACAAACACACAAACATTCCGAGCAACAACGAGGCACAGATAGGAAATACGCGGCAGATCCGGAAAACGGAGAAAAGAATCGACCTTGAATGAAGAGAGAGCAGAAGAACCGCCATGGGGGCGAAGCAGCGGGAGATCAGAATTGGCTGATAACGAGGTATCAAAGCGAGGGCCGAGCACTCTACTTCCTCCTCGGTTTCCGCCACCTGGTCTCAAGCTCAACCCTGTCTGATCAGACTGCATACCTCAATCCTCTCCGCTGCGCAATCAAACCTCACCGCCGCACCCAAAAATCGAAACCTAACCGGGATATAGGTACAGATCCGTGTATGTATCTATACCAGTACGTGAGGAGAAAGAGAGAGAGAGAGAGATTGGAATTGTTTTCCTCCCTCTGTTAGGAAGAGGAACAAGAAAGAGAGAGAGAGATGGAGGCTGGGGTTAAAGAGTATGTATGCGAAGTCGGCTAGGAGAGAGAAAAACCCTTCCCGGAAGGTTACGCCTCGTAATTTCTTGTTTATCGAAGGGGCTGTATCGGAAATTCAGGATTTTCTTACCAGTTTTACATGTACACATTTGGGTTTACGTTACTGTCCCACTCCCCAATCCCCATTTCAACCCAAGTAGAGTAACTAAATAGATGAACCAAGAATCAAATGAGCCAATGAGGTGCAACCTAGGTATTGATTTAGTGGATGAGAAACTTCATATTATGGGTGTTTAGTAGAATGTAATTGCAATTCAATTGTAATATAAATTTTTTTTAGATGGTCATGGCTGTCTGGGGATGGTCTCGGACAGCCATGGCCGTCCATGGTTGTTTGGAACGAGGGGGCGGCCATGGTCGCCGCCCTCGTTCCATGCCTTTGAGGTCCAAATCTGGATTTTATGGAAGTTCATATCTGGACCTCATTTTTTACAGTCATGGTTGTTCTCACCGGACAGCCTTTAACGAGGCAGTCACCAGTTGTCTTCGCCAGACAGTCTTTAACGAGGCAGCCATCGGCTGTCTTCACCGGACAGCCAGTGGCTGTTATGTTTTTTTTTTTTTGTAATAATGTAATAAATAAATAAAAAGTTAAAAAAAAAAAATTAAAGTATCACGCGTCGAAATGTGGATGATTTAACCTGCTATATAATATTTTTTGACTCAATTGTAGTATTATATTCTCTCTTTTTTTAATCACTTTTTTTTTAGTACTACTGAAGCACAACGAGTCAACAATTGCCTCCACCGAAGCTAAAACACACTCCCATCATTCATGTGGAGTGTTAATCAGAACACCGGGTGCCACTAAACCACAAGGTCTTTGGCTATTATATTCTCTTTAGATGTACCAAAAATTAAGGTTGGACTACCAATCCAAGATTTAAGTAGGCTGTGAATCCAATAATTTTGTTAGTTTCATCCCTTCTTCATAGCCCAACATTCAAAGCAAAATATTACTCCATAAGGTTGCCTTGTTATTGTGACTCATCCATAAACTTAGTGGGCCACACTTTTCAAGAACTGTCCTATATGCCTAATTATATGGGCTGAACCCCAAATTATTGTATCAATTTTTGGGCCTACGTTTAGTAATTAGTTGGGCCATCTGAATCCAATAATTTGGATGGGTTAATACCTTCTCAATTAGCCCAATATCCGGATGACAACCTTAGTATGTATGGAGGCAAATTATACCATGGACCAGGGTCTACCTTGTATTGTAGACTATGGTCCAAAAATAACTTGCAGATTAGGTATTTATAGCAAACACATTATGTACTTGCAGTTATCATATTATGTGTCAGCAATTATCAAGTTACTTGTTTACATGTACAATGTTATATGCATGTACAGAATATTTTAACTGAATGTACATAATTTTTGCATCAGGGTTCACAATGCAATATAAACTATGGTCCATGGTATAACAATTAGGTATGAGGTTTAATTTGATAGGAGTAGTAAACTTTTATTTCGTAATAACATTTTAAGAAAATATTTGATGCACCGTTTAGTCGTTAATATATAACTATTGGAGCATGTGTTTCAAAATTGGGTGGATCATAAGCCAGTCCCAGACGCGATTGATGGACTAATAATGGGGCATGGGAAGTACAAAGGTGTCGTGGGTTTGATCTAGTGAGAGAGATTTAGAGCATCCTTATCAGTATTGATTTTTTTTTTTTGTGGTTTTTATCAATCCTTATAGGAAAGAGAATGGAGAGGAGAGAGGTGCACAGAAAAAAAAATTGAGCAAAACGGTCACAAAAGCCAGAAAGCAGTTAGAAAAGAAACAAAGCAGTCAGAAAAGAATTACGCGCCAGTAATTAGGCGCTCAGCAGGTGCGCCTATGTAATTCATGTAAATTTCTCTTTTTCTATGCTCAAAAGGAACCCACAAATATACATTAACTTGCAAGAGTCAAAAACTTAAAAATAACCCCTTCCCACACTTATTGTAAACCCATTCCAAGTTATTTCATATGCAAAAACTAAATAATATCCACAAATGTGGATGCCTTTACAATACTTATATCGTGAACTAATATTTTAGATTTATATAGCAAAATGAATCCCTAGTATAGGTTCTGTAAGATGAACTTCGAGATACACGGTATAATTTGACAAGGTACTTGACTCGTGAGAGATGAAAAACCTAAGCATGAGGGAATATTCTAACTAGGAAGAAGGAAGGAAATCCACTTAGAAATATGCATGCTTAATTGGAACTGAAACCAAATATGTCTACCTAGACTTTAAGATTTTTTTTTTTTTCATAATTCAACTATGACTTGTATTATGTTCTTTTCTTGGAAAAAATAGCAAAAATGGCATGGTAAGTGGCTATTTTATGGTACAAATATATGTAGAGTCTACTCTCGAATGGATCGGATCCAAGTGGATTCGGATTCTTCATTCGTAGTGAGACGATGAGATTTATATATTGTACGCTCAAAACGGATAATAGGTGAATGAGAAATTGACTCTCAAAGTTAACCCATTTAAGTTGAAAAATGAAGGTGGAAAGATTCAAAACAAGCACTTGTCCCACATTGGAAAAAGAAAATGATTTACACTACTATATATACAATAATGATGTGAACATAAATCTATAGCATAGAGGCTCTCTCGTGAGCAGATAGGTTTTTGTCGAGCTTTGGGTTTCTCCAAGTAAACTTCTCAAGCTCATAAGGAGATATATTAAGTCACTATAATTTTCAAGGCTCAATACCAAATTGAACACTTATGCACCCAAAAACAAAAATTTAATCATACCCAAACTCTTAATATTTGTGACAGGAATCGAGCACCATTATATAATTGAAAACAAGCATTAAGTGAAATTTTTAAACAATATTTTTCTTACATCAATAAAATTATAACACATGACAATAACTTTTAGTCCGTATTAAAGTCTATTTATCATTTCCCTCTTTACACATGTATGAGTAGTTGCAGTACCACGAGACTCAAGCAATTGATTGTGGCATTTCAGGCAGATGCAGCCTTTTGGTGGGTCCTATTATCCTAATAGTACAAGTTGTTATAGGTGAGCAATTTAAAGGCGCAAAGGAATTAGTTTAGGTGAAAATCTATTAAAGGAAGATGTATTGCCTAACTTGATATTACGTATTATAATTTGATAAGTATTGTGAGACATTAATCGTTACACTAGCCTAATCATCAATTTATTATTCAAACTACATAGAAGCATGAAAATGCCTAATGATGTCCTAATTGCATTAAATAATGGGATAAGTATTATGAGAGACAGATCTGATAAATGAATAGTTATACCAAAATCTGACACGTACATTAAAATAATTATCAGTCTACTATTCAAATTATGTAGAAACAAACATTTGCCTAGTAGCCAACGTGTTGATTGTCATATTTGTTTAAATGATAACCCAATTGTGGGTCTCCCCTATAAAGATAGCAATTGGACGGACACCCACTTTGATTAAGTGATTTTGGACGATTTGTTCTTTGATTTTTTATGGAGTGTTTGTTGACAAAGGCATGTGGATATGATTTTTGAAAGAAATTTGAAGGATCAAATAATTATTGAGCAATTATTAATGGTGAAAATTAGATTGTAAAATAACTCGAACCAACAAAAAAAAAATCATTAAATTTTAATGTAATAACCCCACCTAGCGAAAGCCTTAGCAGTGAAAGAACCCTATCATGGTTGAAGGACAAAGGATGGCAACAAATAGAGATTGAGATAGATTGTCAAAATGTTTACAAGCTTCTAAATAACCAATCACCCGACTATTCTTATGTGGGTTGTGTTATTAATGAGTATAGTAAATTGGCAGACACTTCGAGTCAGTGTCCTACCATTTCATCCGTAAATCAACAAATGTGTTGGCTCACACTCTTGCAAAAGTCACAAATTCTTAGTCTAATTTCCTAATTAGTTACAATTATATTCCTTCTTGTATTCAACGTTTATTTTCTACTGTATAAAATATTGCAGTTATTAAATTAACCGTTTAACTAACTCAATTAGAATTGTCCCAATTCAGCACGGGATTTTTAATATATCACAAGTAAGAATATTCATTGGAATATACCTATATAAGATGACACATTATTTATTATGCCGTAAAACACGGCCCAAAGTAAGAAAGTAAACGAGTGAAAGAGACAATTGGTCACATGATTAATATATTTATCAAAATTGTTTCTAGACCCCTCGTAGCAAATTTTGTAATAACAGATCACATGGCACCTTAGTCCACACCACATGCAAACAAACATACAATAATAGAAACCCCTCATCATCGAAAATTACCATTTTAATCCCTTAATTATTTTCAAATTATCAATATAGTCTATAGTTTTCAATTTCAACAAACTTGATCATTAAATTGTTTAAACTTCGTCAATCCAACCCTTCCGATGGACCAAAATGGTGATTTTTCATTTTTAAATTTCGTCAATATGATCATCAAAGAGTTTAGTTGATGAAATTTAAAACAATTCGATAATCAAATTAGTTGAAAATGAAAACTAAAAACTACATTAACAGACAATTGAAGGACCAAAATAATGATTTTCTCTTGATTATACAATAGTCTTTAAAAAGAAAATACTAGTAGTCTTTAAAAAGAAATTAAAAAAAAAAAAAAAGAATTGAAAGAGCAACCATAAAATAGTTTTTTCTAAAACTTACTAGTTGACATGACAATAGGATGTATATAGAAATGTTGTGTTGTATTTGTCTACCCCAATTTTTCTGTTTCTTTTCCCTTTTTTATGTTCTTTCCCTTTCACTTCACTAGTAAACGATGGGTGACTAAGAGTATATGATGGGAGTATAGAGTAGGTTTATTCAATTCTGATTATGTATGGGCACTTCGCGGGCTCTAAGGTTTAGAAACTGGCCACCATAACTAGACGTTGTTTTAAGCTAGATCAATTTCACAACCATTACACCATACGATATATTAAGTCGGAGTGTCAATGTGGACTGCTCTGTTCTATTAAGTCCTCCCCACCGTTTTTTTTTTCACGGGCCTTTGTGGGCCGGCATATGAAGCCCACGGGTTAGTATTGTATCGTATATTGTATAAATAAAATCGATCTTTTGGTTTCGTATCAAGTTTTGGTTGTGATTAATTCTTCTAAATTAAATTCCTTTATATATATTGGTTTATCGACTTATTATTTTCACCTACAAGTTATGCACGAAGTGGCGGTTTTAGTACCTCGGGGACTATTTTTACCATCAATTTGTTACTTAATAAATTGAAGTGGCTAATTTAGTCCTTCAAAGACTAAAATCATCACTTAATGCATAACTTAGGGGTAAAAGATGGTCATGCATATAAATCAGGGATTACGTCTGTACCATGGTATAATTGGACGACAAAAAATGCAACTTTCTCTTGGTTTCCATGAACCAAACGAACTATAAATGTATTAGTCAATTAGTTAATAAAATAAGAAAAAACAAATGTAGAAATACTAGCACATATAGACAAAAATACGTTCTAGATATTCTGTAAGTGGTGGTCGAGCTGATGTAGCATGATTTTTGTACCAAAAGAAAGTTTTGAGTCTGAAAAAATCACTATTTTAGTCCCTCAATTGTTTCGTAATTTTTAATTTAGTCCTTAATTTGTAATTTGGTCAAATTGACCCTCCAATTGTTTTAAATTTCGTAAATAAATTCCCCTAGCCACTATTCTGTCAGTAAGCTGTTAGTTACCAAAACAGTGAGTAAAGGATTTAATTGATGAGATTTAAAATAATTGGATGGTTAATTCGACCAAATTAAAAATTAGTGACTAAATTGACAATTGAGGGATCAAAACAGTCACTTTCTCTACGCATTTTATTATTGTCAACACCCACTAATCCTTACAAATTATTACACAAAAACTGAATTTATCTAGTCCACACTTTTAAATAGAGACTACAAATTTCTCAATTCAAAAAAAACCCAAAAAATTGTTCTAGAAGCATTCAATTATCCTTGTTGGACCAGTAGCTATCTAGGACCACTTCATTTTTGTTTTTTTTTTTAATTTATGTGTATTTTGGGGACCATATTGAACAATAGGGGATCCAGCAAGTGCTCCATCATTTCAACCTTTTGGTGGCCAATCGCAACATTTTTGCGAGACACCAAAATAGTTGGGAACTAATAATGATGATATACATAAGGTAATAATCAATTCTATCACTATGTATGTTGAAGTTTTGAAATGATGATAATGTTCAATTAGATATTTATTTTATGGATGATTTTAGATATATAACGACGTAATATCATAATTTATCAAGATAAGATTTAAATGAAAAATTGGTAATGGTGATAACTCATGATTTTAATGTTATACAATTTTAAACTAATTGAAATCTACTGGACACTCAACTAACCTTTGTCATATATATACAAACTTATCATGCCGGTGAATAGTCAATTAGTCGTCTATAGAAAATTAATCAAATAATTTGTAGTATGATTTTGACATCTAAAGGTCCCCACGAGTTTGATTCTTAGCTAAGACTATTTTGACTTAGTCTATCATACACTCATACCAAATCTTTCTAGTGTAGTTCACATTTCTTATGTAGTTTGTTTGTTATTACATAAGAGCGGAGTTTACCTAATACAAATCATCCAGTAGTCGTTGGGAGTGAGGGTGGAGGGGGGGGTTCCTTCTCTCTCTCTCTCTCTCACACACACACACACACAAACCCAAATAATTTGTCCGAAATGGGTGGGCGAATGAATGAAGCATGCATGATCCTCATACTAGAGGGGTGTTGTGATTTATTTTTGCCAACATCCTTCTAATTAAGCCACTACACATCGCCACATATAGTGTTCCTAATGTTGTCTACTTTTCTTTTTCTCTTTCTTTTTCTTTTTTTAAATATAATTTGAAACAAGTACAGAAAAATAAAATTTACTCAATACACACTCTCGAATTTCCCTCTTTAACTCAACAAAAATTAACCAAATAATTAGCACACTTACATATTACCTTCAAGTCTTATTGCACAACTCTATAACCAATAGCCTTTCCACTAAGTGGTTGTTTTGTCAAAGAAATGTTTGCAAATTATGAATAGTATAATGTCCTCTGATCTTGACTCCATCACACTTTGGGTGGATATTTTCCCCCATTATATATTGTCATCATATATATTTGGTGCATGTTTCTTCAAATCATATCATTATTTTGAATAAAATAAAATGACATGGATTTCCTTTCTTCCAAAAAATGACAAAATAAGCCATTTGCATAACAATACAAAGAGTAGGAGCTTGAAGCTAGCCTTATATATTAAAAGAATAATTATAAAAAAAAACACACACACATTCTTAATCAAACTCACCACACAAACTAAATTTTTCTTAATGTAGTTTACCTATCCTATGTAGTTTGCAAGTAATTACAAATGAGTGTGATTTACTTAGTGTATACCTTTGAGTAATAGCTGTGAATTTTCTTTGTCATCACCAAAAAAAAAAAAACTATATTAAAACATATGCACCCCTCTTAATATTTACCGTAAGATATGGTACTATCTATTTGATTTTTTTTCCTATTTGATATTAAGTAGATTTTTAAACTCATGGTAATGTCAACTAATTAATTATAAACACTCAATGAAAATAAAGAGTTATATTGTCACGTCAAGAAGTGAACTTAGGATATAAACTTAAGAGGAAAAAAATTAAACATTATTCTTAGTTATTAGTAGTGTAAATTTACTTCTATAAAGTAGCATATTATATTCTTAAAATTAAGGTTATATTAAAATCTCAATTAAAGACCAAATTCATCATTTTACTAAGAACTAGAAGATTAAACTCGCAATGCAAATGATCGAGAGATCGATTAAATTTTCATTGTGTGATTGTAACTGAGGGATGTCATGTGCGTTTACTAATAGGCCGGAGAAGCCCGCAACCATTACCCAATAGCATATGCTAGGTAAACCATGCTCTTATATAATAGCTTGCAAATCACAGAAGATAAATAACTCGTACTATGAAGATCATATGCGATGGGTTCGACCGAAAAGTCATTAACAAGAATCGAACACGTAACTTTTAAGTACGAAAATGATGTTCCATCCACTACACTAAAGTTTTCAGGTCTAAAATCTAAATTTACATTTCTTGACATGTCAAACGTATGAACATGAATAATAGAGTTCTATTTATGGACTATGGAGTATATATATATTAAATATAAAATTCAAGTACAACCTAATTAATACGGTGCAATTTTTGGTCACATGATTATAATTGCCCAAATTTTTATGTCCCCGACATTCAATAGGGCCTCCTCGTACGTGTTTGAGTGTTCAGCAAGCTGTAAGCCTTCTAGAAGGTGGGGATAACAAGTCAAAGTCGTCTAGAAACTCTATCTCAACCGTCCACAGCGATCCACTACGTGTTTTCCATGTCTTTACCTTTGCCTATTATGCCAATCTAGAAGACTAGTACTGATTGCCATTTTTATTTGTTTTATTTTTATCTTTTAAAAAATATTATTATATGGAGTTTGAGTTTACTTCTTTTAGTTTGGAAGGTATTGTGAATGTCACTAAAAGTTTAATGAACTTATATTAGAAATATTCACATATGTGTTATATATGCTTACACTAAGTATAGGATGATCGTGATATGTATATGGAAAATATCAAGTTTGTTGAACGAGTTAAATTTTAGTAAAGTAGATATTGAGATGGAAGCTCATAATGTGTTTAATATAATGTTTTGCATGGAGAGACGGGGGAGTCCTTATTTCATCTCGCGATTATCTTTGATAGTCTGCATTTATTTGATCTTTGTTAAACGTTCTGTGAATCGTACGTGCTGCCTACTTACTTAATTGTAAGGTCCGTTTTTGGTTAGACTGAAAATTTTTGTACTAGAGTTAGTTGTCGTCCCTCATTTGGTTATGGATGTTTTGAGTTTTGATTATCAATAAATTCATTTTAATTATTTTCAAAAGAAAAAAATTATTTTGTACTATTATTGATAACACATGTGCATTATTATGAAATTGACGTACTAACAACAACTAAACTTGTTTTTGGATAAACTTTTCTCATACAAGGTTAACTTTTTCAATGATAAACCTATGAAAAGATAATGTCATAAGACATATAATTTTTTCTCAAACATAACTATTTCTCCACCTAGAAAACCACACAATCATGTGACAAGATAATAACGTCATGTTAACTACTTCATGTTAAAATTTTAGTATCTTGTATTTGTTACTTTGAGGTGCATATTATTATTTTAAGCGACGAGAAAAACCAACATAAGTAAATTGTACTAAGAAAATTCTATGTAATGGCTCAACCATTTATTGGCAATAATTAAATTTGTGACTATTTAAATACGAAAATCATATTCTACTCATCCGTAACTCCTTTTAGGGTGACATGCATATCATTTTGTATCTCAACTTTACAAACATTTATTTTATTGACAACTTAATTAATGTTAGGTCAGAAAGAATTGAAACTATATCATCCTCTTTAATTTTTTAAGTACTACTAACTCTATCTCAATTTTATAAATATTATAATGTTATTGACAACTCAGTTAATGTTAGGTCAGAAACAATTGACACCGTCTTTAATTAATATTTCATATATGTCAAGTTTTATTTTTAGTCCAACACGTTTGACATTAGACATGTAACACTATCAAATATTATTTATTATTAATTAATAAAATAAAATAAAATAATCCCTGCATGGAAGATGGTGGTAATTTTTTTAAATTAATTATAAGTTAAACGTAATATAATAATGTGATCAAATGATGTAAGCTGGGAATTGTGAACGGCTAATGTCAATATCTTGATTAATTATATATATATATATATATATATATATATATATATATATATATATATATATATACTTGCATGGGAACAAAAAGACAAGTAACATCAAAAATAAAATACTCTGTAATTATTGTCATGAGAAGATAACGTGTTAAATTTTTATCAACACTCACTCAGTCGAGTTCATCGCACATAATCTTTCTACCTTGATTATATTTACTGGACTATTATAGATGAGTAGCGTTTGTTTACTTATTACAATTTACACACCATTGTATAGTGATTGCGAGTTTCTCTCGTCGCAAAAAAAAAAAAAAAAAAATATTTACACATATTTTATTAATTAATGCATTTGTTTTATTTGACTCAATACCATGCGGATAGTCAATAGCTAAGGGGCGTTAGGTTCACATAATCTTGGATTACCCTAGGTAATAAGATTACTTCAGGAAGGTAATGCGAGATTTTGGGATGTAAAAAAAAAAAAAAAAAAAAAAAAAAAAAAAAGAAGAAGATTACGAGCATACATTTATTTTTATGGGCAAATTATACTATGGATCATGGTATACTTTACATTGTAAATCCTGGTCCAAAATAATATTCAGATTATATGTTTACAGTTAACAAATTATAAATTAAAGGCACAATACATAATATGTTAATTACATGCACATGCATAATATGTTAACTGCACATCAGCATATTAATTAGCTGTAGACATATAATTTTTGAACAAGAATTTACAATATAAGGTGAATCTTGATCTATGGTATTCACGTATTCGGTTTGACCTAACCATTTTGGGGTTTATTTTCCAAGTCTGATCTCTTTGCTTTGGCAACAAGTGGCTTCTAGCTAGGCTCCATAAGTTAAAGATCATTAGTTATTGTGTTTTGGATTAGCTAAAAAGTCTTCTTAATTGACAGCTCATCTACGCTAGTGAGTTGTCATTTGTTAAGAAATCAAACATTATAGACATAATTAAGACTCACATTTGATTAATCAATTATTAATAGTTTTGCGTGGTGAGGTAATCACACTTGCAACATATGTAATAACGTGCTAATCACACAAGTAAAGGAATATATACCATGTATGACGAACTTAATCGTGTTGGCAATAATCGAACTTGTGACCTTTAGATATGAGAATTATGTTTTCCCTACTTAATTAATGTTGTTGTTGGTGAATTGGAGGAGGAATTTTGGAGTATTTGAATTTTATATATGTACTTCTGTAACATACAATAAGATAAACCTTCAAAATATATTTTACTAGGGATCAATTTGGAGACTAAAGGTAACTAGGAGAATTCACAATTAATATATGAAGGTATAACAAAATTAATCCCGCTAATTCGTAAATCATATAAAAGAGATAAATCACACTAAGAGATCAGTCAATTATTAACTTAGATATGTTTGGAAATCCGAAAAAAAAAAAAAGACTTTCAGAAGTTATTTTTCAGATTTTTCAGTGTTTGGCTACTCAAAGAAAATAAAGTAAAAAGAAAATATCCATTATGTTCAATAGAAAAACATGATCAATTTGGTGAAAAATAACTTTCTAGATTTTTAGTCAAAAAAAAAACATTTTTTGGCTAGTTTTTTTTAAAAAAAATTTTCCATCTCTCTCTTCTCTATCGTCCCTCTTCAAGTTAATTTTCAGTTTATTATTATCACCATCACCACAATTTCACAACCACACCACCACCACCACAATCCCTCCCACCCCACCATTACACCACCACCACCACCACCACGACAACAACAACCACACACCACCACCACAACAACAACAACCACACACCACCACCACAACAACAACAACCACACCAACAACCACACACCACCACCACAACAACAACAACTACCAAAATCACTTATTATTATTATTATTATTATTATTATTATTATTATTATTATTATATAACAAATTAAATAATATATACACTTTTAATAAAATAAACCAAACAAAAAAAAAAAAGGAAGAAGCATTTTTGAACCTTCATCTAAACAGAAAAAAAAAACAGAAAAATATAAATTTTGACACTCAGCCAAATATCATATAAAAATAAAATAATTTTCAAAAACAAATCATTTTCTATAAATTATTTTTCGAATTTATAATTTTTTTTTGATACAAAACAACCCTTAGTTGTACGTGTATGCAACAACCATGGAACGAATTGTTTCTATATGCATCAATTATCATTGGATAATAGTCTCCCAAACGGCACAACATTTGAAGTTGACAAGCCCAAGTTGAGATTTATTTTTATATTCCTTCGTATCCTAAAATCCCAGTTATCCATTAATCTGTCGAAGTATTGTCGGCAAGCTTTCTTCCCTGGTTAACCCTTCAAGTATATCTAAGGATTTTTATTTTTTATTTTTAAAGAATTCACCAAATCTCGAGAGTTTCTACGGGCTCTGTCAAATTATATTTAGACTCTATGAATTTGCCGCTCTTAAAATCTTCTCTGCTCATACGCTATTATGCACAAGAGTTCGTCACCAATATTAATTGGTCAAAGTCTGTCAATGACATACTCATCAAACTTTTAGTGAAGCTTGAACTCCACCTTGCTAATTGAAACAAAACTAAACATTAATTGGGCAGCCACTTGAACTAGCCTGGTGAAAATTCTTTACTTATTCTTATTTTGATATTTTGGGGGAAAGATAAATTTTGCACCTCATGGGCTCATAGCTGTAAGTCAAAAAAAAAATTTAACTTTTCTTTTTGTGTATTTTCCTAACACTATTGGTGCCTTTTTTAAGCAGCCGCACCAACTGCATATTAAGGCGTAACTGCATTTGAGCTGAAGTGTGTGTGTGTGTGTGTGTAAACTTGCATAATTGGTCCACGAGTACTATAATTTCTTAGTGCAAATGATTCTTTCAATGAAATTTCTATTAATTTTTCACCCGAAAAAATACTTTCCCTTTATAGCAGGGATATAATAATCTTTTTCTTTTACCATTACGTTTTATCCAATAAAAGTCTAATTATAATTTTTCATTTTTAGTCCCACAAGTATTATAGTACTAACATTGTTAATTTACAACGTTTAAAAATTTCATAATTGATCTACGAGTATTAATTTATTAGTACAAATGGTCCTTTCTGTGGGGGTGATCCACCAACATCCTCCATAAGCATTCGCTATGCCGCCATCAAGGGGGATTTCATCCATCGTATCCTACGGCCATGATGGTTCAAGCACACGTCAAGGATGTTAAACTTTTAAAAATTTGACAAAAAATAATTCAAATTTTGGCAGTTAGACTTAATTTTTTTTCTTTCTTTTCTTCTTTCAAAAGGTTGAATTCAACTGAACATATAAGCTAGACATTTGCTCATTACGCACAAAAAATTTTTCTTTCTTTTCTTCTTTCAAAAGGTTGAGTTCAACTGAACATATAAGCTAGACATTTGCTCATTACGCACAAGAAGCCCCCTTTACACTGCTGCTGATGAGACTCAATCCCTAATCTCTTCTCGCAAATTGCACCCATGTGACTAATTGAGCTGCCCCGGACAAATGTTTTTCTTTCTCCCTACATCATTTTCTTATTCTTAAAAACTGAACAAAAAACTAATATTTTTAACCAATAGGAATGCTATTATAAAATTTATTATGCAAATAAAATTTTCCAATAACTATAAATCATAAATTTTAAAATAATTAAACATTGCATTCCACCGCATGTTCGCCGCAGTCATAGACTCCTAGTTACTAGGCGGCAACTTGCTTATTTTATTTTAAATACTTCAAAAATATTAAAGAAATATTTTAATATGCACAAAGTTGAGTACTTATATAAACTTCTTTTTGGAATGATAACAATTTTTATAAATAACTTGAGATTTTATTTTAATATTTAATTCCCTTTACCAAACAAGTTAAGTGAGCATGTAGTCATGTACTGGACCGGTTTGGTTTGGTTTTGCTCACCTAACTTTGTAGGTAGCACAACACCACCCCCATTTTGATGGATTGGATTCGACATTGAAATAATGCTTTAAAAATAGCCACACAAAAAAGTACAAATTAGGCATGATTTAATGGGATTCTTGTTCCCCACCTCAAAAATTATATATATAAAAATACCTTGTATTGACATAGTTTACATAGTAACACTATTATTTCTATAGATTAGTTGGGAAAATTGGAATGCCATGAATTATATTGACCTTGAATTCACAAATTTGACTCGTAGTTGGGGTTGCAAATAGGCTTTTTAGTTGAGTCGAACAGTCAGGACTTGTTTATACCTTATTATAGTCTTTTAATTTGCTGAATAGAATTTTAGAATTTTGAGAATGAGTTTTACCCGGTGTGTATCTTCGAATAACGACTATGAATTTTTCTGTTTAAAAATAAAGTGTATGCATTAGTGCCTCTTGCACCTAGTTCAGACCACAAAAATTTTTGCATGTATTTTAATAGTATTTATTTCAATATTTGGCATGTTGTGGATGGTCAAATACATCATTATAGGCTAATTGCTATGCAAATATAATTGTATCTTTATTATTAATTATAACTTTTGACGCGGGGTAAATACTTAATCTTAATAATTAGTGGCATGCTGAATTATATATATCTTTCTTTGTGACGAGCAAACTTGCAACAACTACCCAAGAATGTGCATTGGGTAAACGTCACTCACGTATAATAGTCTGTAAATTATACAAGAGATGTAAACCATATTAGGAAGACTACGTGCAATGTTCTGGACCAATAGGATGCTAAATGATGAATTTTCAACATAGTGATAATGAATGTTGAATTATAATTATATTATGACTTAATAGGATGAAGATGGGGAGAAGTCAATATATAATAACATTTTAAAATTAGGATATGGAAAAACAAAAGAGAAAAAAACCTTGGTAGGGAAAAAGGACAACATGCGAAAATGGAAGGCCCCAGCAGAAACTATGAAGGAAATAGAAAGGTGATATTTTTTATTTATTTATTATTATTATTATTTTTTTTTTTGAAAAACAAACAGGAAGGTGATATTTAGTGTGAATGCTAATAAATGATAGTTCTCTCTACGCCGACCAGCTAACAACGTCATCACACACCAAATTTATACACAACTAGGATACGGGGTTAACTCGGCCTAGGTAAATTGGTCTGACAATTAATTTGATAATTATAAGATTTTAAATTTTAATTTATTTTTATTTTAATTTGAGTCGATTAATTATAAATAATTTAATTAGTTTATGTGATATTTTGTTGACTAATTGCACATATTATTTTCAGTGAATATGAGTCAAGCATAACAAAACAAGAAGATTAGTTAGACAAAATATGAAAAGACGGTGGGTTATGATTTAAATATTTCATCATTATATATCACTTTATTTCAAAAATATAAAAGTAAAGATAAAGAATTAAACATAATAAGAAATATAACGTGATGCACAAGAAAAATGAATTATTGTTCAAGAACACCAATGATGAATTGTAACTTTTTCCACATCTCTCTCTGATGGCTTCAAAGATTAATCAGTCTCCGGTCCGCCAAACAAACTTACACTACAATATTATGGTAAAAATTTGGGGGTGGAATAGTGACATGTTGATATAATAATAATAATAATAATAATAATAAAACAAACATTTACCGAACACGAATACAAGTAATTTATCAAAAGCTTTGTTCGTTAACACCCTTATTTATTGGGTTCATCTCATGAGCTTCCAACTATGGGACTGGCACTCTTATTCTCAATAAAATCATATATTTTACTATAAATATAACCCTTATATTAAAAAAAGGAAAGAATTGATCCTGTAAAATCAATTCCGAATTAGTTTATGATGACAAAAATTTGAATTAGTTTTCAATTCACCCCTATATAAGATAACATGAACAACAATTCATTTATTTATGATACCATATATTTTCATCGATTTATTTTTCATCCCTATATTTAGTTCATGATTGTACAAATCTGAATCAATCCGTTATTTATATCTGTATAAAATCATGTACACAAATTTCATTAATGTATGACAAAACAAGTTTAAACTAGTCCATTACTCTCCTCTACATACATAAGGTAATGTAACCCAAAAAAAAAAAACAAAAAAACAAAAAAAAAAACAAAATTAATTCAGTAACTTATGACAACACAACTTGAATCGGTCCACTACCCACCCCTATAGGATAATGTAAGAAAAATGGACAAAGAATTGGGCAAATTAAATTGTGATATGAAAGTCACGAGACGTGTATGTTTGCAAATAGGTTGCAGCTTGCTTGCTTTTCCATGGCCACGTGATCTTATCATTGACACGCAATTCCTCCATGGATATGCATGGAGAATATTAACCATTTGATAGTGATAATACTCATTTATTGTTGGATTTTTTAACTTAAAATGGTATTTAAGTTGCTATTTTGTGGTACAAATATATAGGGAGTCCATTTTTTAATTGGATCAGTTATAGTGGATTCGAATTCTTTGCAGTGAGACGAAAAGATTGATATTTTATACGCTCAAAACGGATAATGAGTGAACGAGAAATTGATTATCAAAGTAGACCCTTTTGAGCTGAAAAATGAAGACGAAAAAATTTTGTAAAAGCACTTGTCTAGTTGTCTCACACTGATTTGGGAAGTGATTTACACCACTGTATATACAAGAGTCTTTTAAGACATGTTTAATTGTATTTGTATAGCATAGAGACTCTTTCTACGTGCGGGGCTGGGCTACTAATTTTAAGACCTTCTACATCACTCTCAATTCTTTTCTTCGAACTTATTTTTGATATATCAACTTATTGACCACTTACATTTATCTCCTTTGTTGAGGTTTCGAATATATGGTTTTAAAGAAATACTTTTACTCCTTCTTACTTATTATTCTTATCTTCATGTAATGGGATAAAAGTAATGATAAAGTCTAAAAAGGGAGGTATGCACGTCATTCCACTATAGTGAAATCTTTGAAATTGAAGACATAGCTAGCGCTAATGTCTTATATATTTGTAGCAGGTAGTGAATTTATTTTCCACAGTTATCATAAATGTATATTTATCCACCCACAACAAATGATGATGGTGAAACCTTTGATGGTGATGTTAAGCATTTACCCTTTTTTTTTTACAAGAGAAACACAAATGAACTATTCGAGCATTTGTAAACCCTGCATAGCTCATAAATCACACTAGGAAAATATTATGTAACAAGCTCGATGGAGAATATGTTGGTAAGAAAATCCCGCTCCTATGTAAAAATTTACAAACTGTTAATGAGAAGTAAATCGCACTATAAAGACCCTGTGTATCAAGGCTGATTGAGAAAATATTAGTGAAATCAAACTCGTAATCTTCTAGTATGAGAATTATCCTCTATATGACACTCTTTTGAGTAGTATTTGGTATGGAGTATATTATTAGAGCATCATCAAGTTTTTGAGTAGTTTTTGCAGGTGTGATTAGGAAAGTGAAGATAGGAAAGAAGAGAAAAAGGGGAAAAAACTAAGTCTTACAAAAAAACAGAAGCTTTTACGTGCCCGTTAGGCGCACAAGCTGAACAAACAGAGGTGACCGTTTTTCCACACGCGCCCCACATGCTCACTCAAAAACCTCTCATTCTGCAAAGACCCAAAAACTTCTCTCTCCTGCACATAAGTCTTCTTTTATAAAAAAAATACTATCTAAAAACTTCTGTTATGAGATGATTGAAAGTTTACTGCTTAAATTTACACTATCAATATATGTTTGACAACTATGCATCCATGGCTTTTTTATAATTGAAATAATTCATCAAGGGAAAATTAAATATAAAAAGAAGAAATGAAAAACATGGTCCAATAAAATAAAAAATAAATTAAAAAAGACCTATTCAAATGTTTATTATGTTTAGTCCAAAGAGAAGGTTTTTTCTGGCATGTCCATTCTATAAATATGCAGCTTCTACACAATAACTTCTCGTCCCAAAGGCCCCATCACACATTCTCCCCCTCTTGTAGTGAGGCAAGGTGATAACCAAACTCCATAGTCCATACATTTGTTTCTCTAATCTTCCATTTTGAAACAAAATATACAGAGAAATCTGTTCACAAACTTTGTGTCTTTTTTATCTGATCTTGATTCTTGGTCCATATTTTTGAGCAAATATGGCAAGTGAGAAGTTTAAGATTAGCATAAAGGAGTCAACAATGGTGAAGCCAGCAAAACCCACACCAGCCAAGAGGCTGTGGAACTCAAACCTGGATTTGATTGTGGGGAGGATCCATTTGTTGACTGTGTACTTTTACAGGCCAAATGGGTCCCCAAATTTCTTTGATTCCAAGGTGATGAAGGAGGCTCTGAGCAATGTTTTGGTCTCATTTTACCCCATGGCTGGGAGGCTGGCTAGGGATGGGGAAGGGAGGATTGAGATTGACTGTAATGAAGAAGGGGTTCTGTTTGTGGAGGCTGAGAGTGATGCTTGTGTTGATGATTTTGGGGACTTTACTCCTAGCTTGGAGCTCAGGAAGTTCATCCCCACTGTTGATACTTCTGGGGATATCTCCTCTTTCCCACTCATCATTTTCCAGGTACTAACACATATTTGAGTACCCTTTTTTATCATTTAGTCTTTTTGCAAGTTCATATTGTTATAGTGCTAAGAAATTCTTGAAATCTAGATAGAACCCACAGGAAATATGTTTATAGTCTTATAGATTTGTTAAAAACAAGAAAATTTTCTTTAAAGATGTGTTTTTTTCCTTGAAATCTAGCTCCTTATGAATCTAGTACTATGATTGGGTTAAACAGTCAAGATTATACCTTATGTTAAAACCACAAAGTCTCTATTAAAGTGTATTTAGATTCATAATAACCAAGCTCTAATGTTACCTAGAGCTGTGGCTATTGGCCTTCGAGATCTAGTAGTCTTAAAGGGAGAGTCCATTGATATTTCTCTCAGTTTCTTGCCCACAAAAGGTCAAATTTTCATCGCCCCACGCCCCGGTCAAACACGACAGTGGAGGGGTAAATCACGGTGACTCAGCGGTGTCCATGCCCAAATTCTAGTTTGGCCATCATAGGAATAAGAATAGTACTATTAAGACATTCATACTAAACCCACACCTATGGCAAAACCTTATTAGATGATTCTTGGATGAGTTTATTTGACAGTCCATAACATATTGGATATAAGCTTTACTTTGGATTAAGGATCCAACATGGTGAACTTTGAATAATTGATTCAGTTCAACTAGATGCCGATATCTGAGTCTTTGTCCAGATCTGTAGTTGTTGTGGCTCTATTCTAATAATATTCTGCACCTAAAACTTTTAAAGTAGTGGTATCGTCACTATCGTGGCTGTTGCAAATTTGCAATGGTGTAGTTATGAAAACTAAGTTAGTAGTTTTCAAATGGAACACGTAGTTGTTTGACCAGAAAACCTAGAAACCAACATATAATTGAGGGGAAATTCTACACGTTGTACCAAGAATGGAAATTCGGGTAAAACGAGTTAGGCAAACGAGATACGGTATTCGTTTTTGGCTTCGGGTTGAACTAGGAGTTTAGACACCCCGCTTTATGGTGTTGTAAGATATTTTCCATTTGGGTTGGTGGAAGTAGATGATCTAAAGTGAACAATGAAGAAAAAGAGTATTTTGTTTTTTTTTTAGTATGCCATGGTTGGCCATTAAATGAGGAAGGTACAGGGAAGGCAATAATATTGACTGTTGTATTGAAAGATTTTACGCGTATTAGTTTTCAAAGCATGAGGTTTCGTATCAAAGAAGTTGGCATAAATAATACTTAATGCTACTTGGTTAGAACATTATTGCAAACATATTAATGAATTGTCACAACAGATGTAGTAAAATAATTTATTGCCATTGACGAAACTCCTGTTAAGATTCTTTCTTCTCTGTCTCTCTCGTAGTTTGGGTTTTCCAATTAGTTAATCCATTCTTCAAAAGAAAGTCTCGAGGACCCCAACTAACCTCAATTGTATTTGCTCTTAATTCACAAGCGTTGACTTTGAAATTGCCCTGTAGGCTGTAGCATAATGGGGAAATTGGAAATATGCATTGTGTGAAAGAAGAATATGGAGAAAATGAAATGTAAACTAAGAAATAAACGAAGAATATTGTGTGTGAAAATTTCGCCTTTGTTGACTTTGATGGTTGTTGCTCCCCTCTTTCCTCCAAAAAGATGATAAACTTTAAGAGGAAACGGGGACGAAATTTTCAGAAACAAGGACAACAGTATGTCAAAATCATGACGTGTTAGGGAAGATTTTAACTTTAACCTTACACATACTGTCTTCATAAATTTGCCCAACCACTACTCTTTATGCACGATCTACCTCTATTTAATGTTCTTAACACTTGTCTAAATGCTTCTGGTAGTAATAAGCTATATATGATGGCATTGTTTTCAAAATTTAGTGTCGGGTGTCATCCTTTTGAGTTGGTTATGACTGCAACATAGCAATGTTCTCTAGTTAATCGTGAAGTCTTGGTTGCTCTCTAGTATGATATATGTCTTGAAAAGGATCGCCATGAAGTGGACCTTTACAGGTTATTTAATTCTGTTTTGTATGACAAGATACATTTTAGTCGCATAACAAACTAAAACGAGAACACCAGACAGTTTGATATTGAGTACTAAAAGTTCGTGTTCACAAAGATGGGAACGTAGATATAGCAGCGTTGTTAGATGATTTAAGGTTTTTGCTTTATGTTGTTTTCTGTTTCCTCGCTTTTGTTTTTAATTCAACACACATTGATTTTTTTCTTGGAAAATTTTCTGCTAGGTAACCCGTTTCAAGTGTGGTGGAGTGTGTCTTGGAACCGGGGTGTTTCATACACTTTCTGATGGTGTCTCGTCCCTTCATTTCATCAATACATGGTCAGACATGGCTCGTGGCCTCTCGGTTGCTATCCCGCCATTCATAGACCGTACTCTTCTCCGTGCTAGGGACCCTCCGACCCCAGCGTTCGAGCACAGCGAGTACGACCAACCTCCCAAGCTAAAATCAGTGCTAGAATCGAAACGAGGTAGCAGTGCCAGCACAACCATGCTCAAAATCACGCCCGAACAGCTTGCACTCCTCAAAACGAAGTCCAAGCACGAGGGGAGCACGTACGAGATCTTGGCAGCTCACATATGGCGCTGCGCCTGCAAGGCCCGGGGGCTCACTGATGATCAAGCCACCAAACTATACGTTGCCACCGATGGTCGGTCCAGGCTGTGCCCTCCCCTCCCGCCAGGCTACTTGGGCAACGTGGTGTTCACCGCCACGCCAATGGCAGAGTCCGGGGAGCTCCAATCCGAGCCACTGACAAACTCTGCTAAGAGAATCCACTCGGCCCTGTCGAGAATGGACGACGAGTACCTAAGATCAGCCCTCGACTTCCTGGAATGCCAACCGGATCTCTCGAAACTCATCCGAGGCTCGAACTACTTCGCTAGCCCGAACCTTAACATCAACAGCTGGACTCGGTTGCCCGTGCACGAATCCGATTTCGGGTGGGGAAGGCCTATCCACATGGGACCTGCCTGCATTCTTTATGAAGGCACAGTCTACATTCTCCCCAGCCCAAACAAGGATAGGACACTATCCTTGGCTGTCTGCTTGGATGCTGAACACATGCCACTCTTCAAGGAGTTCTTGTATGATTTCTGAAAGGAGCCATGAAAACTTGAGGCAATGGTTTTTACTAGTGTGACTGAATCAATTCTGGGTTTGACTGCAATTCTGGAATGAGGCTTGGTGTAATATTTTCCCCTTCCCTAAAAATTGTAGCTTTCCAAATCTCAATCCACCCTTTTGCAATAATACATGTTCTTCCTAGTTGCTTTTGGAAAAGATCTGTTTTCCATTTTTTGAGTGACGAGAAAAACCTGCAATCACTTCGAGGGTGTGTAGATGTATAATTGGCAAATTTTGTCTAAAGACCCTAACCAGTAAAGGACCACAAAGAACTAGTTTAGATTGTTCTAGTAGACCGATTCGGTGAGTTCTCTTTGTGGGGAAGTATTTTGGGAGAACCCGGATTCGATTCCCACAAGTGACGATTCCCTAGACCAACTCCTTTGCCTTTCAGAGCAAACACAGGTGAACCCGGACCGTTAAACGAACGGAGAAAGACCTGATGAATTTAACAAAAAAAATAGTAGACTGACTCAAATCAAGAGCAAACATAGGTGAATCCGGACCGTTAAACGAACGAAGAAAGACCTGGTGAATTTAACAAAAAAAAAAAAAAATAGTAGACCGACTCAAATCAAGAAAGTCAATATACGACTCTCACTAGGTAAATTTTAATGATACAGTTGATAATCTTAATTGGTAAAAGACAATAAAAAAATAAATCAATTTAAGTTATTTACTCCTTATAATTTATCGGTTGAAATCAAGAAATCTTGGTTTTGAGTGTTTTCCATTGTTTATGATTTCAACGTAAGTGGGATTGCTGGAACAGGCAGATGGGGAGGGTAGTTGGGGATAAGGCACGTGAATCCGACCAAACCACATATGACATCCTTGATAACATGCCAAAATAATTGTATTTCCCAATTCTTGGATGTGTTGTCGGTTGTGTGTGGCTATGCTCTTTGGTCATTGTGTTCTAGAAGCACTCTCCTCGTCCATCCATTCCCTTGAAAAAAAATGCACACCAATTTTGAAGATTCCTACCCACCATGTTGTTTATTTGCAGGTTTGGTAGAGGGATCCGTGGAAATATATGGAGCATATGTTGTTTGGACGACCTAGTTTTTTGGATCAAACAAGGAGGGGGCTCAAATGGGACCAACTAAATGGTAACTCTAACTCTAGAACTTGCGTAGCGTGCACAAGATCATAAGCATAAATCTCCTCACACTCCGGTGGGCAGGAGGTGAACACTTTCCAACCCACCGTCTGAGTGGTGCCTAACATGGCAAGGGCGTCAGTGTTACTGTTTTGTTCTCGGAGGATGGCTCGAAGGGAGATCTTTCAGTCTGTCACACTACCGGATAGCATCATGAACAAGCTCACGCGCTACACATCAGAGTTCAGCTTTCTCATGAATCCATCGGATAACTTCCCTAGCGCGCGTCAAACTGGATTTTGAGATCCCAAATGTCTCTTTTCCACGCTACTCCATGGCCTGGACAATAGCTCTTACTTTTGTCACAGCTGAGTCAATATATTTGGACGAGCTAATTAACTTCTCCAAAAGCCTTATTATTATTATTATTATTACTACTACTACTATGTCAATATCTCACTTGTCGGGCCAAGTCTAATAAATTATCATGAAAAGCTCATCTAAGATAGCGAAGTTGTACCAAATAGATACACGATTAAAGCCATTAGGTTAACAACAAGATGACAAAAGCAACGCATGGCCCAAAAGATAGTCTAAACCCCAAGACAATGACATGAATCAAAATATTTAAGGGTAATTTTAAATGGTGAAATTGTTTATTTTTTTAGAACAAATGGTGAAATTGATATAACACATGAAAATTGAATTCACAAGTTGAAGTGACATTAATAGTATAGTTAGATTAATCTATCGTTTCAATCATACGTTCTTACTGAGCCTTTGTTTTTAGAATTTGAAGTATGGTGCATTTCGAAACGAATAAATGTAATGAAACAAATAATCATATACAAGTTGTGAGATTAGTGTAATTAAATTAGTCTAGTTTCACCGCAATGGCTCCACTAAATCTATCACTACAACCGCTTCACTCTCAATGTTCTCATAAACGCGCTCAACCTCAACTAAAACATTTATTCGTATTTCATAACATGATTGGAGTAAACAATAATATTCAGATTAATGCATAACAAAACTAGTTTTTGTTGCCCAAAAGAAGTGTCTAAGTGGATAGATCAATCCTAATTTTCGTACCTAAATTTAGTTGAATCCGTCAGTGTAATATTTAGTTGAACCCGTCGTGTAATTTGTGAACTATTAGGCATGAATTGAATATGCTTTCTACTCACTCAAAATTAGCTTTAGATTACCAACACACTAGCTAATACATTACATTATTCTAAGGAAGTAAAAAAATTATCCTTAAATCAACCTAAATTAATTCATACATGCAGAGGACGCCACCCATCATCAATATCATGTCCTTGACGAACCACAATAGCATAAACAACATAGATTATTCCAGGGATATAACCTAATAAGGTTAGTAACAAGCATATCAAGAATTCACACTGCAAAATTACAGAAAAATAGTAAAACAAGATTAGTGACAATTAATAATTCTACCATCACATGTATGTTGTATATTCAATAAGAATGACAATAATATCTCTCTAATCTCGTGGGATTCATGATTCCTACATTCTTATTTTAAATGGGATGAGAGTTGTTTTTATTCCCCCATCAAAGAATGAAATAGGGATGAGAACGGGAACCAGAATAGCCAGTCCCCGCCTCATCCCATCCTAGGTACATGAATTTTAAATCGAATATAGTTTACATATAATGGATAGGAATAACGATTTCTCTCTAATTCTGCAGGAATCTCCAATCTGCCCTTCAACAATGACGGGGAATTGTATACCATTTCCCAACGGGTAATGGGATGGGGATAGGAAAAGGAACATGAATACCCTCCACACTTTCTCTTTCTCTACATATAGCTGAAATTGTGAAGGATTAAGTGCTTAAATATTGTAGCACTACTACAAAAAGCACTTTTTTAATATTTAATTAAAAAAACATTTGAAAATTATACTGGCTGTTATGCATAGCTATCAGGCACAAACACAAAGAGAGCAAGAATTCAAACTCGTGACCTGATGGATACAAGTGTGGATTCCTTGCTATAGTTTTAAGACAAGCCATAATTGATATAATAGCAATAGGGGTCCAAACTACATTATTGAAACTACAGAAATTAGTGCAATACATATTATTTGAAAAACATCCCCGAGGCAGTAGGTGCAAATTAAGTAGAAATTCCCAAGTCAAGTCCAGAAGGAAAACCCAACAAGGAAAAACACCCTATTTCAGCAGGGTACATTCTTTTATGATCATATCCCCTCCCATAAGCTGCCCAGTAACTTCAAACACTTGCATACATCCCACAGCCGTAACATGCACCTCCTCACCCTCAGGCACGCTCTCAAAATCATACAATTCTTCTGACTCATACTGTTCAAGAGCCAATTTACATATATCAATAATAATTTTGTACTCTTCAGGTTTTTCCTCTCTAATGATGTCAATTGATGTTTTATATTGGCTACAAGGCAAGGGACAGAGTTTTGGTTCCGATGGCCACTCCAAAGGTAAACTCTGTTAGTATTATTATTATTATTGTTATGTTATTCTTTAATATATAGTTTGTATTAGATGGCTGAGAATAAGTCTTTAGCTTATGTCTTGTAGAATAGGAGAGTTCAGTGTATTATAACTAATAGGACTCTCTCTTTTTGTAACTGTTCAATCAATCAACGTGATCGTTCCTCTAATCTGGTATCAGAGCGATAGGTTCCTCTAATCTGGTATCAGAGCGATAGGTTCCTCTAATCTGGTATCAGAGCGATAGGCTAGGGTCCTGTTATTTTTTTTTCCCTCACCTGCGCCGATGGCATCACCTCCTCCCACCGCCGATAATGCTATTACCCCAGCCACTATTCCACCGTCTTCCCCGATCACACCCACCACTCTTACATCTGCACACCATTTTGTTTCTTTGAAACTAAACTCTTATAACTACCTATTTTGGAGAACACAAATAATTCCATTCCTCAAAGGCCAGGGCTTGCTTGGGTTCATTCACGGCACCACTCCATATCCGCCGTCCACTATTACTGCCGCTCCGCCGGCTATAGGTGCGTCCGCTATAGGGTCGCCAGATAGTCTCTGAAAATTCTATAAATTCCAGAACGGAGGGGCCGGGTGGAGGATAGTGGGTTGGAGAAATCTCGGGTGGAACAAGGCGATAAAATTCGGATGGAAAAGAATCCAGTGGAGAAAGGTCGGAAGAAGAGGAATGAGAGGAGTCGGCCATGGCTAGGGCTTTCACTTCCCTATAGGGTTGATCAAGGGGGAATTTCACTTCCCTAAAAATTCTTTAGGGAGAGAAAAATGAATAAAATTATAGATTCTCCGGCTAGAATGGTGATGGAGACCAGAGCCGCCAAATGGGGTGGCAGGGACGAGGAGGGGAGTATATTTCCCGTCCCACCTTGCCTCATCTCATTCCCGCTCTTGTTCCACTACACCTTATTGCCATCCCTAATATTAGATCCAAACAAAAGAGATAAAGGAAAACATACACAAGGAACCAAAGAGGTTTGATGAGAGATATATGGAGTATATATGGTATCATACACTGCAGCAGCCATGCCTGAAGAAAACTCCCAAAGGTGGCAGAAAGACAGCAAGCAAGATCTCCACGAAGAGGGCACCCCTTGAAGCCATTATATTCTTTTAGGTTTAATTTGTGTTCTGATCTCTAATGCCACTTAACTAGATGGTTTGGTGATTATATTGCACAGCACCACAACATTGAAGAATATGCGGATAGATAAGTAATCAATTCAAGAAATAGGGATAGTTTGGTTATCTTAGCCATTACTCAAACCAAAGCCAACTGGACGCACCTCAATTGGCCCGAGTCTAATTCCTTATGTATGCATATATACTCCCAATTGAGACGCACCCCCAATGAGTAGAATAGCCCGAAGAATCTGTGGGATTAACTACTTGACCCACACCGGTATGTAAAGTAGACACCAAAACTAAACCAATATCAATGGTGGTAATTAATTAACTCGGCCCACACTGATACAGAATAATAATACATCAATCAGTGGAAATTAATTAACCCAACCCACACCAGTACATAATAATGATAAACCAATCGGTGGAAATGAATTAACCCGACCAACACCAGTATATAACATCCAAGGTACCCCTCCTCCCAGACCAAAAATATATTCGGATATATATATAAAGTCTAATTATATTTTTCAAAATCAACATAATCTCCAATATAAATTCAATAACCACCCATTTTTTTAGAAAAACAATTTTGTACACCATAGACATACACATATATGTTTTGGAAAAATACCATAATGCTCAGGGATTTAAATATACACACTCAAAATCCACAATTCCACTAAAACACAATGTTTACACCAAAACCAATTAAATAGTAAAATTTTTCAAGATATAATAATTTTGTAAAACACATAATAATTCATCAAAATACAGTGAGCATAAGTTAGAATATAGTGAAAGGGATGAGCATAAACCTTACCTCTTTTTTTTTTTTTTTTGAATACTACTGACTCTGTTATAATATCAAAACACTTGCTTACTTCTTCGTTTCTACTACTTTTCCACCCTACTCTCATATTTTCTGATTCATTCATCTCTTTTTCTTCTCCTACTGTTTAGCCTTTAAATAGGCTGATATATCACTTTCAAAAGAGATCAAAAGACTCCAAAAATACCTAAATATAAAATTCCTAAGAATTGCTAAGACTCCATTATTTGTAGACTAAACAAAGAATACATGCTAGCTAGAACCCTGCTGCTCACCAAAGGAATAAAACATGAAAGCCAAGCCACAACGCACGTGAACTCCACTTTCCAAGCCAAGCATAATTTATCTTCTTCCTCCACCAAAAAAATAAAAATAAAAATTTCTAGCTTGATTCCAATCCACCAGCCTCCTTAATTTGCTCTCTACCATTTCGTTTTGTCTTCTAGATGGACCTATAGTCCCATACCCATACCAACTTTATCCATATAATAATATTTGTCAAAATAATTTTAGGTCCTAATTTGATAAAATAAATTTAATAATAGCATAATAAATGTTGAAGGTAGGAGTTTCAAAATAATATTAACCAAAATACTTTTTAATAGAAAAATATTATTAATAAAATTTTCAGGTGTTACACAAAAAATTACAATTAAATCATCGAACTCAAAAAATTACAATTAGTTTCCTGAACAATGCAAAATCATGCAATTCAACTTAAAATAACTCGTTGACATAGTAATATGCTAACATGACGGTTACCGAATTTACGGTGAGAAGGAAACCTCAGCTTGCCCAGTCATTATGCGGTGGACCATGGTCTATAATGCATTGTGGAGCAAGGTCTTAAAACGCCGATGTTTCATTAAGTAAAGAAACGGCTACCGTCAGGTCTTAACGGAGCTCCGTAAATGAAACTACAGTTCATCTCAAAAGATACAACCTCACATTTGTTTTTATATTATCAAATAAAACTGTAGTTATATCGAAATGAAATTGTAGTTATGCTGAAAGGAAAGTGTAGTGTATATAAAATGAAACTGAATTACAATTTCGCATATTTAAGTATATTATCCAATGAAATTGTAGTTATATCGAAATAGTATTGTAGTTGTGTTGAAAGAAAACTGCAGTGTATTATAAAAGAAACTATAGTTGTGTTGAAAGGAAATTAATTAACAGTTTTACATATTTGACTGTATAATGTCAACGAAACTGTACTTATATTGAAAAAAAACTGTAGTTGTGTTGAAAGTGAATTGCAGTGTATATAAAATGAAACTGAATATATTATACGCGGAGAGTTAACGGCGCGGAACAGAGCCGTTTCATCCGTTTCTTTTCATTAATCAAAACGATGAACCACAATCCATTGTGGATCGCGGTCCACAGTAAAATTTGTGCAGCTCACCTTCTCACTGTCTTTTTTAATACTAATTTTATTTTAAAAAAATTTTTAAAAAAGAAATTTTAAATTCGGTAATCGCCAATTAGCATATTACCAAGTCAACACGTTATTTTAAATCGAATTACATGATTTTACATTGTTCGGAAATCTAATTACAATTGTTTTGATTTCAATGACTCAATTGAAGTTTGATGTGTAAATTGTAATTGGACAATTAATTTGACCCTTATTTCAAAAAATAAATTTAAAAAAGAAAAACATAATTCTGCACAGTCCCGAGTGGAACTGAATCACTGATGGGTAATTCTATTTGCACCACCCAAAATTCTATTTACACCACCATTTAATAGGTTTGATAGCTTTATAGGTGGTGTAAATAGAATTTGCTATTTACACCACCTTCATTAAAGTTGGTCAAACAATATGTTTTAAATTTATATTTATTATTTATTATTTTTTTAATATTTTTAATTGTTATAGTATAATAATTTTATCTATAATATTTTGTAATTAAATATTTTTATTATTATTTCAAATTGTGATAGTATATAATTTTGTGTATAATAATTTTTAATTATTTTTGTAGTATCTAATGTTTAATAAATTTTCATGATATTCTTTATAACTCAAATTTTTTGTATACATTATTTTACCTTATTATAATAATATAATAAATTAATTTTCAATAGCTAAAAACAGTAAAACACATTAACATCACAATAAAATATAAAAAGAAAATTTTCATTTCATTTCAATCCAATATAACATTTTCATGAGTATAACTAGAGCGTACATACTCATTGTAAGTATTGATCCCATTCAATTAAATTTTCGCGAGACATGAACGCCTAATAAATAATTATTTTTATTAATAATTAAATTACTATGTAAGTATAAAATATTCTTTTATAATTTATAAAATATAAATATAAATTATAATAGGTTAATTATAGTTTTACCATTTCAGTAGATTTCTATTGTCATCATGAAGTTCAATTGCATCTTCATTCTAAACAGGCAAACAAATAACGACTTTTAGTAATGATATTTGACAGTATATATAGAAATAAATAACAATTCATTAATAATGTTGAATAGAATATAATATAGATAATACAAATGAATTTGAATATATGATAAAATATATTTAAATCAAATAATACTTAAAATACCTCATAATGTCGTTGGCTTTGATTTTGATCATTGTAACTAAAAAAGTGGCTTTGATTTTGGTCATTGTCACTAAAAAAAATGGTTTTGATTTTGATCTTTGTAACTAAAAAAATCTTCTACCCAATCATCCATGGCTTATAGATTGTGTGATACATATACAAAATAGATACATATATATAGAGTCATATGGGTTCAGTTAATATTCTCTGCCGCCCAAATTACCAATAGTTTCATATCACAAATAACATTGTTGACTAAGAAATTTAATTACACAAAATATTAGGTATTAGAATTAGAATTTTTAAAAAAATGTATTGAATTAAATTAAATAAATATTTAAAAATTAAAAAACAAATATTTAAAAAAAAAAAAAAAACAAAACAAAAATGGAGCAACCCCTCCGAGAGGGGTTGCTTGTTTTGTTTTGTTTTTTTTTTTTTTTTTATATATATATATATATATATATATATATATATATATATATATATATATATATTAAAATTTTAAATTGTTATTCAATTTAATTTTTTCTAAATAATATTCATTCCATCCCAATAATTTTTTTTGAAAACTCTAATTTCAACACATTTTTCTTTGTGTAATTAATACAATTGACCATGGTGGTGTAAATAGCCATACTTATACCTTTATTGTTATTTGTACCACCTATAAAGTTATTGAAATTTGCAATTTTTTGTGAGTTTCAAGGTTATTTGCACCATGGGTGGTATGAATAGCAACACCCATCACTGATACTAAATTTGGTTCGGAGTTGCCTCGCCAACTCGCCAAGTACACTCCTTTTTTGAACCTTTCGAAACCCTAATAAAGCAAAAAATCTTTATCTGTAGACTGTGATGTAATTCTCTCTCTCTCTAAATATACTTCCATATCTTGTGTGTATCTGCCCGGATATACGTATAAATCTGCAATGAAGTACAACTATCGAGCACACGATCGACCACTTTCGCGGCATGTGCCAGCCCTCAGTTACTGCGCCGAGCAACCCATTTCAGGTCTCCTTAATCCCTCTGATTCTTTTGTTTAAGTTTTGGTCTGAAATGGGAGGGAAAATCCTAAGGAATATGTCTGCACTTGTATGAACTCAGATTTGTGTATAAATGATGAATGTGGTTATTTGAGTTTAGTTTTTTTTTTCCCTCCTTTTTGGTGTTAATTTGAGCTGTTTTTGTTATTGTTTTTGGAAATTTCTTGGGCTTATTCTGCAATCAAATGTATATCACATAAAAGACTTGATCTTTTTGTTTGGGGATAGGGATTGAGGGTGGGGATGGGTTGAAAGAAATGCAAGAATTGTGATTGCTATGTAGGGTGTGATGTGGTTTTCATTGGACCAAGAGCATGCTTTTTCTGTAGGAAAGTTTGCATTTTTGGTTCCTCAATTGTTATATGTTATGCAACATAGGGCCTAGGTTTTAATTTTTTGAAATGTGATCTCTCAATTGTTTAGTGTGTTGTCAATTTGTTAGTTTAAGGTGAGTTTGGTTGAGTGAACTGAGTTGGGTGATGTAGGAAGTTGAGGGAGGGAGATGGCAGAAAGGGAGAGTATTTGAAAGAGGAATATAGAGAGAGTAGTGAGAAAAAGCTAGAATTTTTAGTCTCAAACTTCTAGCTTTTTTCCAATGAGCTATTTAAATTATGAAAATACAGTCAAAATACATTGAATTTACCCTAAGTTGCGATCACGTTAATAGCGAATTTCCAGTTGCCAAAAGTTTAAATTCATTGACATTGTGACGAATTCACTTATGGCATTGACCACTTGCTTCAGTCCACGTGTTGCAGCGTTTGAAAGATAACAATTAAACGCCTCCAGTACAAACTTCTAAACCCAGCGTACAACCTCCTATAGACAGCTTGTAACACGATTTAGTGCATCTGGTAATGGCAATCGACTTAGGGTTCAGATGTGTTCTGAAAATCAATGCTTTTGAGAAGAAAATACACTAATGCTGTTACGGGAGGGAAATTTTGGAGGGCGATTGAGGGAGGAACTGAGAAACTACAAAAAGGACCCCAAGAAACCCTCATCCAGCAACTCGCTAAACAATTGAGGGATTGCTTTTCCAAAATCAGCAATTTTCCCTCTTTTGTATGAAACGTTTTTTTCTATGTGAAGGGTCAGTTAACTTTTCTTTTTGTTGCTAGTTTCAGCTGGTTATTTGGATCTGGATTTTGGACATTCTCGTGGGTACTTCCAAAACCAAATGGATTTGCGGGAAACTATCAGGACACAGATCGAGAAGGAGAGAATTAGGGAGGAGATTCTTGCACAAGAGATTGCTCGAAGAAGGATTCTCGAAGCAGAGGTAAGGATGGAGCTTATGAGGGAGCGGGAAGCTGCTATGCTAAGAGGGCAACTGCCTGACGAGAGGTCACTTGAGGAAAGAATTGTGAGACTGATTGAGGAGAGGTTGGGAGTGGGGATCTCTAGTACTGGAGTGGCTGCTCGAGGAGAAAACGGGAGGTCCCAAGTGGTGCCACTTCGCGAGTGGAGTATCGAGCCATGGACTTCAGAGGTGCCTTTTAAGCAACCGAGTGTGGAACCAAGATTATTTGAGTTGAAACCTCAGTCTGAGTTTCAGAGTTTGGAGCCAAATATTTCAGAGGTGAAACCTTCACCTGAGCTTGGCAAGGAGAAAGAGAGGATCGTTTTTAAGGTTAGTGTGCATTCTTCTCTGAGTGTTTGAACCTATTGTTTGTCTACATTTGAACTTTGGCATTGATGAAGTTTCTATGATTTATCCATATCGTATACGTCTTCATTTTTTCTCCTTGTGTATCACTTTTCTGAATTGAATCTGGATAGAGTATACCTTTCCATATTTGTGTTATAGCTATTAATTCATTTCATCATTTGCAGCTATGGGGAGAAGGCCCTTTAGGTTCTGTCTAGGCATGCACTGCTTGATAGTGCAAATTATACCATGAACCAGGGTTTACTTTGCATTGTGGACCCTGGTCCAAGTACTTGCAGTTGACACAATCTGTACTAGTTAACCGTTTCTGTACTTGTAAACAAATTGAAAGCACATCATATGGTAATTACAGACACATAACATGATAACTACAAATACATAAACTGTTAATTGCAGGTACGGAATATGTTAACTGCAAACCCATAACATATTCTGTAGTTATATGTTATGTGCCTATAATTACCATGTTATGTGCCTTCAATTTGTTTACAGTATAGAATTGTTAATTGCAGGTACAGAATGTGTTAACTGCGGACACATAATTTTTGAATCAGGGTTCACAATGCAATATGAACCTTGGTCCATGGTATAACAATTGGCTTGATAGTGGATCCATAGATATTTGATAATGTAATGTGCCTGATGCCCTTGCACATGGCAGAGCTATTACTTGCAAACCCACTGGTGAAAATTGAAAGGTCGGCTTGGGAATGGCCTAGTGGTTATGAACTCAAATAACTACTTCTGTAGATTGCCGTTTCTTTGATGCTGTGATGCCATGCCATCATACTAGGCATTGCCTCGGTATATCTTGGAAGAGAATTATCTGAGTTAATGCCTGCATTGGCCCTCGAGCTTTTTGATTTTTCACCGTGGGTTCACCTGCAATAGATCACCCTATGCGGGGGCACCAGGTTCATTCCGGCTAACTTTTGTTCTAGTAGGCTCATTAAAACATGTCGGCTTGGTGAGCTTGACCTTGTCATTTCTTTGATTGATTTATATATTTTGGTTGTCTAAAGCTGTGGATAAAGTATTATGGTCCTTCACTATCCATCAGAAGGTTACGATGTGATATATTGTCTTTGTTATGGACTATTTTTGAGTACTTTATTGCAGGCTAAGCCTGATGGAAACATCTCTGGAGTGAAGAGAAAAATGGAAATGCCACCAGAAGTAGCGATTAGCAGTGAGCTGCAAACAGGTGTCCCAAAGAAGAAAGTGAAAGAGGAGTGGAGTTGTGCGCTTTGTCAGGTTAGCGCCACAAGCAAGGACGGGCTAAACGAGCACCTTAGAGGAAAGAAACACAAGTCGAAGGAGGCTGGTTTAAAAGCACAGCGGAGTGCAAAGAACTTCAGTATCGGCCTTTTCCCAAAGAAACCTAAACCCGTCGTGCTTGCTGAAATGGCTGATGATGTAAAGTCCAAGGAAAGTTTATCGGGTGTAGTAGCAATGAAGGGATGTCCAAATGGCAACGATGCACCATCGCTGCAGATTGATCGTGCCGTTGATGACTCTAAGGAGAAAAACGCTGCGACAGTTCAAAACAAACAAAAGACTAATGCTAAAAAGAGGAAGAAGTATAAGTTCTGGTGCGAGCACTGCAAGATAGGCGCGTTCTCTAAGAAAGTTATGGAGGACCACAAGATCGGGAAGAAGCATTTGGCCCGGGTTCAGGGGATGAAAGGTGAAGGCACAGCTGCAACGCCAACTCAAGTGGAGGACACCACAACTGAAAAGCTGAATGACGATGATGCAAAAGGGACCAAAAAGAATCGCCATAAGATAGGCGCCTCGTCTGAAGATGTGAGCTACAAGATGTCGAAGGAACATTCTTCCCTGCCCCAGGAGATGAAATGCGACAGCACTGCAGCCGCAGTTACTTGGCTGGACACTGCCACTGCCACTGCAGCCGCAGTTACTTGGCTGGACACTGCCACTGAAATGGCGATTATAACACAAAGGGGACCAGAAGCACGTAGCGGTGGGTCAGCCATTCAGGCTGTTGATGCAGTCGACTAGAAGGCGATGAGCATTCGGGGACCAACCTGGGAGTTTTCATACTACAAACATCCTTAAACCTCATTGGTCCTAGGATTCATGAAAATGTTGTGGGGCAAATCATTCATTGTTTGGCAAAAACAAAAAACAAAAAAACATGGCAGCTTCTGTGCAAGCTGCATAGTACTGTATTATCGAATAGATTTCTACCTTTTCTTGTTCAGACTTCTGAAACCTTTGGAAGTTTGGAGTCCTTTGTTAGTTAACTTAATTCTTCATATCTTCTATGGAGGATGAAGAAATTTCCTTTCTATTTACCTGTCATATTTGTTCTCAACGGCTAATTATAAGGTTTTTCGTTCAAAACAACGTTATTTTGAGTTACTTAACCTTTTAAAATAACACCAAACTTGACTAATTGACCTTCTTCAGTTTATGCCTAAGCTTCTTCAATTTATGCCTAAGCGGTCACCTAGATCAATTTTTACAACCCCGCAATTCTCTAGGAGTGGATTCAAGAACATGACACAATTCTACTCGACTAAGCAAAGATTCAATCGCGATTCCACCTTTTATTACAATATTCAATCGTGATTCAAGAACCCATATTGCTTCTAGTATATGTCAATGCCAATTCAAGCTATTGTTTCTAGTATATGTCAATGCCAATTCAAGCTTTAAATGAGTGAGAAGGTAAATAGTAAAATAGATAAATAATCAAATGAGACAACATCTTCCCGTGAGACTGTGAGACATAACATGAATGTACATAGCCTACTACAGAAATGCACACAATTTAATGTGTGCATTTTCGTAATAGACTGTTTGCATTCATATTGTGTCTCACAGTTTCACGGAAAGATGTTATCTTGAAACATTAGCCTAGTAAAACATGTCTTTAACATAGACTATAAGTTATCTAAACTATCTTTAACATATACTATAAGTTATCTAAACTACTTGTATACGATTATATTTTGGTAGTATGTTGTGGCAAAGCTGAACTAGGTGGGCCAGGTTTGAGCCACAAGAAAAGACAGGACAACATAGAAAACTCCAATCAGATCCGGAATCTATGCCACTCACTCTTCTTCAAGAATGAGTCATGGAAGAAAAAGGCATCAACTTCAATTGGATTCCCATTAACAATAAGAAGATTGCCAAAAGAGACAAGTAGGAAAAAAAAAAAATTAATATTTCCATTTAATCTAAAGCAGAAACTATAGTGTATCTGTTTCTACCAATAATCAAGATATTGCATATACCAAACATCATATCATATCATAATATATATATATATCTCTCTACTTGTCCTTCGGGATGGAAAACGCAGGACTGTACGCGAGGGAGAGCCCGAGGAAGAGCTTTTCTAGCACGATTCATGTTATGGCAGTTGAAGGATAGAGGATCAAACGCGGAGGGCAACGGGGTCTTGCCATGATATTTTCGGCTTCCTAGCTCGAGACGAGCCTTCCCCGGCATTTCTACATAGGGATATCCTCAAGTCGTTGTGTTGGTCTTCGTTTAGGCCTCTTGTCATGCTTTTTTCGAGCTCCTCTGGTAACGTTGGATCAATGTTCCACCTCGATTCTTCCTCGGTCTGTAAGTGAAGTCGTTGAGAAAATATGTTAGGGAGTGGAGTATAATGTGAAGACGAGGAAGTTAAGATTTCAATTCGGTCTCGAGTCATTTACCGAGATCACGTTCAAATCAAAGGCGGGAGCTCGAGACAGTGGCGAGACTTCTTTCCCGCAATGACTACTCTCGTTTAAATCGAACAGTGGGGTTGCGCAGCCCATCATAACAGCACCATTTCCGCCAAACAATCTTTCGTTTTGGTTCAAATCAATAGCTTGTTTAGGCTTCTCAAAGCCCACGTCCTTCCCGCTATAAACCCCGGAATGGTGATTAGCATCAGAAACGGAACTCAAGCGCATAACACCTTCCTTCCCGTTGTGTGTCTTTTGCCGCTTATGCTTCACACCCGTGGGAGCTGGAAATACGTCTTGAGGAGCAGTTTCCTTCAACATTCTTCCCTTCTGTTTCGGGCCAGGTAGCGGTGGCAACTTACGCGGGGCGGCATCTTTCTTGTTTGGCCTCGTGCCCTTCACCCCGGTTTTAGGATAGATTTCTACGTTTGGATGTTGTGCTAGCTTGTGCTCTTGCTGGCTCTCCATAGACTTCGCTTGCAAAAGGTATTTGTGCCTCCGACGTAAGAAACTGCAAAGTAAAACCGCCATTACACAACCGCAAACATAAAGATAGCAACATTTGAGTAATTCGAACATAAACACAAACGACACAATCTATGCAACAGATTGAACCCTCGAGATAATTTCTATTAACCAAACACTCGAACAAGTCAATAAACGGATATAGAATACCAAAAATACATGATTGCTTCAACCAAATTTTCATTCAGTACTCAAACACCATAGCGGAAACATGAAATATATGTAAACACCATACCGAACTTCAGCAAGTAAGATCATCTTCCGCTTTTTAGCATCCTCCAACTTGTCTTTGATGCCATTTGTTTCCTATTGAACACCACAAAAACAAGTAAATTAACTGAGGCCTACACAACTCAAAGCATTCACAACTGCACCAATTCTCCTAAAACCATTTTTTTATAGAAATCCCATGGAATGTATAGAGCAAGACAACACATCATTAAAAAAAAATCCTATATAGCATCCAAAACACATCATATAATCACTGCCACTCTGCCAGCAACATATTTTGGAGCCACAAATACTAGAAATAAACCTATCAATGTCAAATTCTGAAGTAAAACAGCCTAAATGCTATATTTTTAGGTAAAACTGAAAATAAATTTTGTGCTATATGGCTCAAGTAAACACAAACAAGGAAAAAAAACACACAAACACCAAGAGGGGTTCAAGCTGTTTAATCCCAGATTGTCTGGTTTGCAGAATTGCAGACTCAAATCAAAGACAAACATAGGGTATGTTGAATCACAGACACTAATACTGGCAAGGGTGAAAGTACACAGCAATTCTCATAAACAAAATTAAGCTATAACAAAGCAGAACAAAACTATGTATTAAAGGAACACAAGGACTTCGATTTCACCAGATAAACTTCAAAATCAAATAACAAAACACCCAATCAGTGACCTAAACCTAAACAGTTTTCATATCAACCACAAGATAATAATAACAAGAAACCCAAAGCGAAAATCAAATCAAGAATCAAAGAGAAGCCCTAAAAAACACAGATCTTGAAAAAAGAGAGATCAACAAGAAACCAACCATTTGCAGTTCTTGAAATTCCTGGAAGAGAGCCTGGTGCTTCATCCTGGCCTTGGCATCCTCATACCCACCAAAACTGGGCGATTCCATGGAAGCCCTTTTCATCTTCTTAGACATCAGATCGCGAGAGAATCAAGAGAGAGGGGGAGAGAGAGAGAGGGGAAAAAAGAGGGGGTAGAGAGAAGGAGGAGAAAAGGATAAAAAAAGAAAGGAGAGGCGTAGAGGAGAGAAATAATGAGGGTATGGAGAAAGAAAGGAAAAGACAGAGAGATAAGGGAGGGAAGGTGTGAGGAGGAGGTGGTGAGAAGGTTCTTTAGAGCTTTCCTGTTTTCTCTGTGAAAGAAAGAAAGAAAACTCTGACCAAGACAAAGCCCAAAAAGCCCACATATATCGGGTGTGAAAATATTTAAGAATATAAAACATTGATTGTTGTTTTGGAAGAGGCTGCAAAGGTGGGGGGTGATGGATGATGATGATGATGATGAAGATGGGGGGAATTTTGCCCTTGTAGCAGCAGAAGGGTATTTGTGGCAACATATCTTGTTTCTCACTCTCTCCCCCCAACAAAATTTTTGGTTTTGAGGTCTATGAGGTGGGTTTGGTTGGAGGACATTTGAAGACACCTCTCTCTCTCTCTCTCTCTCTCTCTCATCTCTCTCTCCATGGTTTCTTTTTTGTTTTTCTTTCTTTCTTCTCACACAAATCTTGGTCCAGCTGGGCCATTACAGAGGGGCGTGGACTCTTTCTTTGATTTTGATGGGTTTTGTGCAGTTTCTACAGTCTTCTCTTCCTTCTTGAATTCTTGGCCTCTGCTACATGGTAAAGATTGGGTTTTTCTTGCTTTTTAGGGGTTCGGCCGTTTTGGGCAGACAGGGCTGGACGGTAAAGATAAGAGTTTTTAGTGAGAGAGAGAGAAAAACTCATCAACATGCTGAAAAAGCAGCCATGAGAGAGAGAATAGAGAGAGAGAAAGAGAGTGGGTGCTTTCTGATTTGTTGCAGTTTTTGGTAGTACCTTGTTTTTAGGCTTTGATGGCATGAGGGTGATGTCTATCCACATTATTATTATTATTATTATTACTATATTCTTGTGAAATTACAGTTATACCCCCCTTTCTTGGTGTTTTCCCAATGTTCTATTTTCAAACTTGCATCAAATGGGTGACCAAAGATTCAAGACTTACCATTTTGGTTGTGTGGGAAACCATGACTGGTTGTGGAGATTTTCCCAGGAGGGTAAATTAAGTTTCAGGACCTCCATCCATGTCTCCATTGCAGGGGTATTTTGGTAATTTCACTTGGAATATTTATAATGCATACAAAAAAACATTTTAGGTTTGGGAGAGGAAGTCCATGTCCACATCCTCAACCACACCCCATCTTTTTACACCTAACTTCACCATGCCCACCTGCCTTCAAAACCCACAAGTTTTTCAATTTTGCCTATAGATTTATTCATATAAAATATCTTTACTATTACTAATTGGTCAAATTCGTTCAATAATTCTTAATTGTGTCAACTATACAAAATTCACAGCCTACTGAAGCACAAAGAATCAGTATTTCCATTGGAGTTTGAATTTATGACCCCCTATTTAAGAGTCACAAAGATGTCATTGAGTTATAAGCTACTAGGCAACGTGTACATAGTTGTTAGAGTAGTTATTGATTTCATGGTTTGGTAAGGGAGAACCCAACCAAAGTGCTAAAGACCCACAAAGCACAATCCATGGAAGTGTTGGTAAGAGTGGAGTTGTGCCTAATCATCATGCATATATAGGTTACAATTAACTCAAAAGTATGAATCTTAACAAACACAAACATCATCAAATTAATACCATGTTGTTGATAGTATATAGTCCACCAGTAATGAATTCCTTAACAGTGAAGTTTAAACCCAGATTTGGGATTATAGATGGTGGACAAAAAGGACAACACAGAGAAAGGAAGAAGTAGGAGGAAACTTGAAAGAATAAAAGAGGAAAAAAAGGTTTGGTAATGTAGTACCTGCATCACTCATTTCACACATGTAAGATGTTGAGGGAAAAAGGTTAGGCTTAGTTACTTAAAATTAAAGTTTGGTTTCCTTAACCTTAGGGAACAGTTTTGTCGCCAAATAGCTTCTAATTTGATGAGACACTTATAAATGAGAGATTACAAATATTACATTGTAACAGAATCATTAAAAAATAGTAACAATTTTGTCTCTCACTAGGCCCCTACCAGCTTCCAGTATTTATGCATACATTTATACATATATGTATGCAGCATGTATCTAGAGAGAGAGAGAGAGGGGGGGGGGGGGGGGGGGGGGTTGTTAGAGAGAGAAGGATCTGTATCCAGCAGGCTAGCTATTTTGTTTGGCGCATTAAAATTGAAGTTGGAAGCAGGAAAAAAAAGGTTTTAACTTTTTAGACCCCTGAGGTTTTAATATGATTGATTTGACCCACTGCTATTTTAAGAATAACACTAACTGACCCTTAAGACTTCATGACTTCTATTGTCCTCCCACTCACTCATGTAGTTAGGTGTTTATTTAAGTTTGAACACTAAAACTACTTATGTCCTATAGACGAATAAATGAGGCAAATTATAAGAAGTGGAAAATATTGGTCTACATACTTTTTTTTTTTTCTTTTTAAAGTAGACTAGTGGAAGAAGTAGTCGTATGATGTGTCTCAATTAACGGGTTTGTACTCTGCAACGTAACTACTAGCAAAGTAAAGTTTATAGAACTATTTTGGATTGGTTACTTAGTTGACTAATCGAGGCCAATGGGATAGCCAGGTGTTTAGTTGTGGCATACTGAGTATTACTCCGTATTTTATTGTAATTTTGATTGTAGTCACGAAAATTTCTCTCATGTGCATTAAACAACAAAGAAAAATGATAACAGTGTAGCTATTTGAAATGCGATTCTGACTTATTTGTTAAGTAATTAATAAGGGACATGTTTTGGGATTTTGTGTGAGTATTCTTGAGACGTGTAAGCAAATAATGAGTCATCAAATGGACTATCAAGGTGAAGTATATCTACATATAACAAAATAGGACTGTGGATTGTCACATAATAGCTGATAATTATAGGTACTTTATTCTTTACTTAAGCATTTCAACATATCATACTACTCGATGATTCCATGTTCATCATTTGAGAAGGGTGAATTTTCTTTGTATTTTAACATTTTTATTTTGAATTTTACCTTTCTTAGAGTGTTTGGTTCATAGGTTCTAACTTATACATTTAAAGTTGATTTCGATATAATTGTTTTGTTTACAAAAAAGTTATCTTTTACTCTGTAATTATTAAGTAATCGATTTCAATTTGAATTTTGATAGTTCAACAAAACATGTATACAACAATACTATTTACGAGTATACTAGGTAGTTAGTGGTTGGAGAACTTAATTTATTTGTATAATATGTATTAAGAAAATAAGACAAGGGGACCTATAAATAGAGTTGGGAGAATGCATTTAATGCAACATCATAGTGAAGCTTGACTTTGGTTTGTGGTGTACACTAATTAATTTACATTAATTAAATTACATATAATTAGTATTCATAAATACATATCCGGTCTATTTTATGGGTATTGATTCAATTAATAAGGTTTAGTTTTAAACTATTTACAACTTAAATTTTTTTTAAATATTTACTGTAGTATTAATATATGAAATTTATATATATTTAGAACCTATGTTAAAAATACAATTAAATACAAATTTTTAAACTATGAAAAAAAATTAATGAAAACAAATCAAGAATGAAATTTTGGTTTGACTAGTAGTGGATAATAAACGTGACAATTAAAATTCAGCTAATTACCCAACTTATAAACATTTAGATGGCGTTTAGTAGCTAGGAAAATTCAAACTTTTATGGGAATGATTGATGCAATATTTGATTTATAAAAGTATAGGTGAATAGGAATGACATTTCATGATATCAATGAAAGTAAATCACACTTAAGATTTTTTTTATTGACCTACTGATAATCTGTCAATTTTATTCAATTACATATTTATCATTTTTAGTGCCATACCATCATGTTAAGAATCTCTTGTACGGTAAGGATTTAAAAAAAAAATTGGAAAAGTTTTTCCAGGTAACACTAAACATGTTAATTAATTTCGCAATAAAGTTATTCCCATCACATATATTCCTTAGCAACATTTGTTCGGGAATTTAATTGATGAAAAAGTATCAAACATCCTCTTAAATTATACCACTATTTTCTTTTTGCCAACATCTTCTCGGTTATGACCGTCACACAAAGTATTTATAGTACGATTTATATCTATTATATAATTTGTGAATTATTACATAACTTACCCGGTGTACAACCTTAAATATAATGGTAAGCCTCATCATTAAAAAAAAATCTATAACAATTGAAAAATTCCAAATAAAGTGAAAAAAAAAGAAGAAAAATATGTATGCTTTAAGATATTTTATTTTAATCAGACTTATTATAACAGAAAACCTCTATCCTCTTTTCAAGCTCAAGCTCTTCACTCCTCCGTCTTCCTCTCCCTCTGCGCGGCTGTCGAGATGGCGTCAACGAGTGCTCTCACGCCTGGGATTTCAAATCTTCAACGCTCTTCACTCTCATTCTGTAATATTTCTGTCGCTTACCGTTTCGTGTGTGTTTGTGTGTCCTACTTTAGCATCAAACGATTTCAGCTTTTCGGACTCTCTATGACTCTATGTGCTTAATAATTAAGAAATATTGAGCTTCAATTCAGCATTTTCATTTTAGTCTGGTTGAAACTTGAAAGGTTCTAATATATACAATCTCTTTTTTCTAATATATACAATCTCTTTTTACTTCTTTAATCTATTGTTATTTTGCTCGAGTATGTGAAAAGCCGATTGCCAATTGTTACCAACGATACTATTTCTATCTTTCATTCATTGTTTTATGTTGTAGAAAGTTTATATGGTTGTCAAAACTTAAGATGTTACATTTTAAAAATGATTGCTTATATTACCTAAATGGATTGGTGTTGAGTTGTTATAGTTTACCTAACTATGAGGAAACAATTGTTGCTCCTGGAGTTAGAAAGGAATGGAAAACTAGTTTTGTTTCTCTGGAGTAAAGAAGCTCATTGGAAGTTCTAGAATTATGGATGTATTAGCTGATAATATTATTGATTTAACTCCCATCTAACGAACTTTATAGTCCAGGATGATTTCCTAAAGGATTTTTGTAAGAACACGAAAATCAGAAAGGAAAGGAGGTTGTTCAAACTTCATTGATCCATAATCGAGACAAATTTAGCTGCCACTAGGTTACTGTTCTAGAATAATTTCAAATATTCATAGGCACTCAAGTTAAATTTGATATTTTGATATGCGTTTTTTTTTTTTGTTAGTCTTGATATATATACATGAAAGCAGATGAAACATTCGAATCCGCCAGCTTTGTTTCCTTTTTTCTTGAACATTTTAAATACTTGAATCTTGAGATTGACTTTGTATGAAATTATGAATGTTGGAAATTCCAAAATCATTTCTAAGGATTGTTTTGGAATTCAACACCTGATATTTTATTGTTTCTGCAGACAAACCTATTCCCAACACAAATCAAGTAGGTGTCCGGACGCAATCACAAGTTGGTTTTACAAAGGTTGTAGACAAGCATAGACCTCTTAGAATCTATGCACTATTTGGAGGAAAGAAGGATAATAATGACAAGAGCAATGATGGTTCTTCTAAGGTATGTAGTTAGAATATTAGAGTAAAACAGAATTTCATGTTGTGATAATCATCATAATATGGATTGCTTATTTGCAAGCTTTTGACCTATCACCTATTCATGTCTCTATTTTCCCTTGAACCTTTCTATGTTGCTAGATGGTTGTCCTGTCTATCCATGTAATAGAACAAGACATGTTTCAATAATTAAATACACTATCCTAACCCTTACTTAAACTGATAGGCAGGTATTTTGGGGAACATGCAAAATTTATATGAGACTGTGAAGAAAGCACAAATGGTTGTCCAAGTTGAAGCTGTTAAAGTACAAAAAGAACTTGCCGCGTAAGTTTCCCATTGTAAAATGAATTAACCTTCTTATGTTCTCCTTATACATTATAAATGACTCAAATTGATCTAAATTTTGGTTGCACATTGGGATTCATTTTTGCAGAGCAGAGTTTGATGGTTACTGTGAAGGCGAGCTAATCAAGGTATGATATTTCCTTTATTTATTTAAAAGGTTAAGTTCATATTTATACAACAGATGCTAGAAATCTGACTTGGGGCACAAAATGAGGCCTGGTTAAAAGGACCACAAAGATTAAGCTTAACTAAACACTATATAATTAATTAGTTATGAGAGTCCTTGAGCTTGGCACGATTTTGTTTATAAACCTGAAGTTAATCAGTTTGTTTAGTTTAATTTGGTATAATTGAAGCTAGAAACCTGGCTTGAGGTACAAAATGAGTCACAATTGAAAAAACAAAAGTACAAAACAATCAAGCTAAGTTATATTCTACTCCGTATATGTTTATACAATTATGAGAATCCTAAAACTTGGCCTGATAATTGCTTGTGTAGAGTGTAGTAATCTATATACAGCTTAAAGTCTACTCTAGCCATTCTTACTAAAATTTTATGAACATCAATTTAAACTTATTGCTTTCTAGATCATGATCTCCATGTCTAGGATCAGTTTACAAATTATGAAAGAAAAGGTTTTGTGGGGTGGTGAGATCATATAATCACTTAAAACTGAGCCATCCATATCTGAATTTATTCCATGAAGCTCTCAACTAAAATTCTTTGCAGGTAACATTATCCGGTAATCAACAACCCATACGCACTGAGATAACAGAAGCTGCTATGGAATTGGGATCAGAAGTGAGTTCACTTGTTTGTACTCTTTTAAGTTTTACTAATATAATCTGACTTTCTGACTCAATAGAAAGACATATTTTTATCATTTTACATAGGGCTGCAGCATGTGTCTGTGATAGTAATATTTGATACCTGATTCTTAATCACTATAGATGCTCTAAGGTTATTATATCAGTGTACCATATTGCTTCAAGCACATCATAAGTTTTGTTAGAGCAAGTAAACCTGGTATTTACACAGCCTAAATCTTATTGCTATCAAACCAAATTTGTTGTCTGGTTGACTTTGCATGTCAACGACATTCTATAGCTTAACTCATTTCTTTCCCTAAATGAAAAATGTGAAAGAAGGCACATTATTTTACCCTTTTCTCTGTACAGCTGGGGTGAGGAGGGGGTCTCTGGAAACAATTAGTGTATTCGGAGTGGCATGTGCTTTAGGCCTCTCTCCTTTGCCGTTAACAAGTAGTATGACTATAAAGGATGCTAATAACTTCAAATATTGGAAACAATTTCCGTTACAAGTGTACCATATTAACAGAGTTGCAATGTCTTTTGTTGTGAAGAAACTCTCGCTTCTGATTAATGAGGCATACAAGGATGCACATCAAAAGAGTGTCCAAGTAAGAATCTCATACTGCTGTGGTTTCCTCTGCAACTCTTCCTCCCCACTTTGCCTTTCGTTGCCTTTTTATTTTATATTATTTTTTTCCTTCAATGATCTTCTACGTTTGGTTGGTTGATCATTTTATTCCTGAAAATGACCCCCTGTTTTACAGGCCATGAAAGAGAGGATGAGTGATCTTGCCCAAAGCTTGGGGATGCCACCGGGTCTAGGTGAAGGATTCAAGCAATGATATCTCTCTAGTTCTTTAGAATGTTTGAGGCAAAATGTACTGTGATGGTCTTGTGAACATGTTTTTGTTCAAATCTTTAATTTCTGTTATAAATACCAGTTTGATATTCTTTTTCCTTTCCTTTTTGTTATGGGGGAGGTGGGTGGTGGATTCAAGAAGAAGTCAGTCTGACAACAGTTCTTGATAAACATCAACCATTTGATCACACACACAAAAGGATTATTAATGCTTACAAACTGTTTGTGTTAGAATTAAGAATGGATTGGAGGTGATGAGTAGCTACTTGAATCCATAGCCATTATAAACCCATTGCTTTCTCTCTGATTTTGCAATGTGGGACACACTTTATCTCATCAAATTTGGGTATTGACTAAATAAATGGTTCTCATAAGAGTCATTTCTTTTATAAAATTATGATGGTTCGTTCTAATACAAATTGAAATGAATGAATTTTGTTCTACTTTGCTAGTCCCATAACTTTCATGGGACCAATGAATTGCATCCACCTCAGGCTGCATTCTGTCTTTCCTTCTGAGCATTGCGACCATTCGTCATACTTGTCAAGATCTTGGTAATTCCTTGCCACCCAAGAATGACTGGAAAAGTATAAAAGCTCTCCTTGGTTGAAATAGAGGTACTTCATGGCCAGCTCCTCTGACTGTGGCAAAGGTGAGTCCATCATACACCTCTGTCCATCCTCCCACCTATGAGTTTATTTTATATTTGATGTCAGTGCTGAATTTCTTTTTTAATAACTAAAACTTGATTACTGTTGCATGGATAGTACAAATGTTCTTTGCACTCACCTGTCCACCAGAGTACCAGGGGTACCATTGAGTTTTAATTTTGAGATTGAGATGGCTTAGAGAGAACCTTGTGGCTGTCACAGGAACCACTGAATCTGTATCTCCACTGCATTAAAATGTAAACAATTACTGCTATACTTAAGGAGCTTTTCTCCACAGATACTAGTTAGCAATTAATTCTATGAGGATCTATCTTTATTGGTTTGTTAAATTTTGGGTCTAGCTGATTTAATTAGCTGTCTTGTTACAGTGACACTGTGATGTTCTTATACTGTTCTGTATGTTGATAGAAATTGTCCATAAATTTGAATCTGAAACTTCCTACACTTAACAACTTATTAGGTGATGAACCATGAGGTAAATTAGATTAGTGGCAACTATGATTTGTTTTTCCAATAAATTTGTACAAGTCCAGGCTTATGTGACTGAGAAATTAATGTTAAAGTTCATGAAAGGCCAATAGGCATGTATTTATATACCTGAAAACCCAGATTCTAAGACCAGCAGCCATTAGCTTCCTGTACGTTGGTAGGATTGAGAATTCAGAATCCTTCCAGTTCTTTATCAATACTTCGCTGTTAAGAAATAATTGAAGAACAACTGTCAAGAGAAAATTTTAACATATTTTGCTTTGTTCTGCTATTAGTTTATTTCTCATTCTACCATGATTGGGAGATTGTATTAAGAGCAAAACATGGAATTTTAAGATACAAGTACCTGCAAGCAGTCCATTTGTAAGGAATTCCTGTAGTGTTTGCATGCAGAGCTTTCTGTACATCTGGCCGGTTATAGTATTTTTCTGCATAATTCTCAGTGCATGGATCATAGCCTGAGAATCTTCGGTGTATAAGGGTGTTCTTGACCCTTATGAGGGTACTATTCTGTGCTACCTTGCATGTTGGTGTATATATACTATACTGATCAATGTCCCCAAATTCATGGTTCATGGCATAATCCACAATGTCATCACACTTCTTTGAAGATTTATCTGATGTGAAGTTGCATGAATTTAGGATGCTCTTATATGTCTTGTCTGAAATCATCGCATGGCTCCACCAGAATGCTACAGTTCCGATGTTGTCATATTTGCTGTCTGTAACAGCATTTCCAACCTGCTCATTAATGTACTCTGTTTAGTTGACTTCCAGTTTACTTTATATTCGTTAGGATGTTTGGCAGTGAATTAACATATGGAAACACTCACAATAAACCCTTTAAGGTTGATGATTGGCTGGGATAATCCTTTGTTATAATCAAAGATTTTGTTTGCTAACTGGGGAACGTAATGCCCTAACAAAAATAGCCTGCATGTTAGATGCTAATATTCAACCGGGAATTCTGTGGAGATGTGGAAGAGGAATTATCTTTATCTACCTGCATAACTTTCTCCAGAAATATAGAAATCTCTGTATTTGTATTGTGGAAATCTTGACATCCATCTTATGAGGAAATTTAGGGCGTCATTTGCTGCCAGAAACATCAGCTTTAAAAATCAATTGAGGTTTCAACAGAAATAATTCTTGTTTTGTGCACATGTACACAGATATACCTGTTCTGTTATCCCCAGAGTCCTTCAGATCAGAGCTTGTATTCGTGTACGAGAAACCAACACCAGCAGGCGACTCAAGGAACAGAATATTTGCCACTGTAAGCATTAAGCATGTTACTCGCATTTTTGTTTTGTTTCGTTTATTAAAACTGCAATTTGAAGTGAACTGCTGCTACCTTTATTCCATGAATATTTGTTCAGATATAGAGAGGAACCGGTTTTGTTGATCCGAAATGGACCTATTTCTTCCGATGCTCCATAAGCCACTGATGAACAACCTGGCCCTGCATTGCCATCTTTACCGTTAAAACTTATGTGAATCTTTCATATTGGTTAAGCATGACTTACCTTACCTTACCTATCATGGTCCACTCGTTTTCTATGATATTAAATGCATGTGTTAATGTTGTGGGGTGAAGTGTGTGAATCTGATTGACACAGTGATACACTGACATGTGTCTGTCCATGTAGGTGTAGGTGAACCACCTCAGACTGAATTCAATTCAACTGCACATGACATGCATTTGTGTTTCTATTCCTGTTCTTATTTCACATTGGGTTGCCAAATACCGTCACTCTTGCATAAAAAGATTGTGTTTTTAATTTTCCTCACACTTTGTTATTTTTTTAAAAAGAAAGAAGTAGAACTGTCGGTGAAGTACTGAAGTTTGGGATGGAGTATGTGTTCCATAGGCATAGATGTTGAGGAAGAATTAATGTTTTCCATCTTAATAATCTGCACTACTGTGGTGCCATAAGTGGACCTCTGCACCTACCCATCTCTTAGAGTCATTTATTTCTTTGCTATTTTTCTTCATGAGCAGTCTTCTTCACTTATTAAAACTCACAAGACAACAAGAGCTGTTATTTTATGCAGACTGATGCCTACATTCAATTTGGTATAGAGCTACCTATACAAACTAACTGCTTGACCTTTTCTTTTGGGTAGTAACATTAGAAGAAGAATAGAAGAAGAAAAAAAAATTTTGATTATTTTTTTGGTGGGGGGTGGTGGGTGGGTGGGGGAGGGGGGTGGGAGGGTTAAATTTGAGATTGAGTTAGAGTCTATAGTTAAATAAGGGCTCTGCTAGGGATTACAACGGGTCAGGTAATACCGGCTACTCAACCCTCCTAAATCCCTGGCTTGAGTACTTGATAATCGGGTTTGGAATGGATTCCATTCAGATAAGTAATTAATACCCGTCATGGCTTCGGGTAAGTTCTGTACCCGATAGTGTGTGTATAATGTGTATATATGTATATGTATGTATGTAAAATATGGTATTCATACTTGTGAGATACAAGATTTTACACTATTAATTGTTCACTTACCAACTACTCTGAGTTAAGTATATTGATTTTTTACTTGTTGGATGAGTCATTTGGGACAAACTTTTCTCTCCAAGTTGAGTATCTATCATTGGCCTGCCAGAGCTTGGGGCCATGAGTGTGAAGATTTACTATTAGAGCTTTTGCTGTACTGATATTTCAAATTGAGTGCTCTTTTGCTATAATTTGTATACACGGTACTGAACAGTGATTTTATCTCTTTGGTAAGACTGAGTACTAACCTGAGACAAGCCATACCCATCATCATCATCATCACTGCCTCACATTCACCACTTATCTTAGTTTCTCAACACGCGTGGCTTTAAAATGATTGCAGAAAACAGTAGGCTATACTACACAGCTAATTATTTCTCTTTTCTTGGCCTTCATGTTTTTCAGAGTTTTACTGAAGTTGAGACATGCAGATGTTCAAATAAATTTTTGACAGTTTTTACTTTTTGGGCAGAGAGGAAACCACAGTCACTATTTGGGTAAATTCTATTCTTACGTAATAACTTATAAACAACACAAGGTCAATTGTACTAAGGGTGTAATTTCTAATCAAGTTGGTCAGACAGTTAACTTAGTAGTCATTAAGTTCTAAGTTTGACTTTCTGTAGGAGTTGTCTATTGGTCTTCTTGATTTGAGCCGGCGAACTATGAACAACTTAGGTTGATTTATCTCCTGTGGTCTTTTTTTGGTCTAAATCATAAGATGGGCTTCACTTAGAGCACATTTTTGGGTAGTGGGTGAGTTTTTCCGTAAAGAGAAAAAAGTAAATTGTACTAAAAAGACTCTTTATAACGGGTTTGACTGAGAGGGTGTTAACAAGAATTAAACTTGTGACCTTCAAACACGCACCAACTCATCCACTTCTTTTGGGAAAATTTTTGACACTGTTTTGGGTGATGGGTGAATCCCGCAACCACTAAAGTAACCTTCATTCAAATAACAAAAGAAAAGAGAAAATTTTATGTAATGAGTTTAACTAATAGAGTAATTTTGTAGAAAATGATGTCATACCCACTTAGCACCTCTTCCGAGGCAAATTTTGACAGTTTTGGTAAACAAGTCAACATCTGCCAGGCTAGATTTTCTTTGTGGAAATTGGGCACAAGAGAGAGAGGAAAAGATAAAAATCTGTATGTATTTGTTTGTTTGTTAAAAGGGTTTGACGGGGAATATGAGAACTACAGTACAGAAAGAGATGTTCAGCTTTTTTGGTGTTGCAGATTTGGCATTATTGTTTCATTGCACATACAAACAGGGAATAAACGCAGAAGAAGAAGGTGGTGGGAGAAGGAAAACAGCCTAAAAAAGATGGGGGACAGACTGGGATCACGAGCACCTATGTGGCTTCTTCTTGGCTTTGGCACTGAGATATAATGTAGCAGTAAATATTTTCACACCTTTTTTCTCATGCCCTCACTTGATGGGGACCTTGGCTGGTTTTTGTGTACCCCTCATCAAGTGGTAGATCTGTGGGTGTGAGAGAGAGGGGATATTGTGGTTGAAGACAAGTGGTTAGAGGCTTAGAGTATTCGGTACGGTATAAAAAAACCCGGGGACAAGTGTTCATAATACTTGTATGGTACGTCGGTACAATAAGGGTCTGGTTGCATCGTATTGTGACTGGAGACAAGTGTCTACGATATATGATCCAAACATAAAATGTGTCTAATTGCACTACATTGTGGTTGGGAACAAGTGTTTATGTCGTGTCATGGTTGGGGACAAGTGTTTACACTATATTATGATCTGGGACAAGCGTTCGTGCTACTTAATATAGTACAAAAAGAGTTAATTACATCGCATTGTAACCCAAGACAAGCGCTCACACCGTATTGTGACTGTGGACAAGTGTTCACACTACTTGATACAGTACAAAAAAGTCTAATTGCACCGTATTGTGGGCCAAGACAACACAATACAAGAGGTTACACTATGTTGTGATGGAGGACAAGTGTTCACACTATGTTGTGATGTTTGATGGCACGAATCCTGGGATAATATTCATAGTAATGGCATTCATGTAAAAAAATTTCCTATTTTTTAGCAAGTTGACTTTTCTATATTCTTTAATCAACTAATTTGAGATTACAAACTAGAGTTTACTGTGTACATAATTTATCCACTGAATTTGATTTCTCACATACATATATATAGCTAGAGAGAGAAAAGTTTGGGTAGGGGTGAAGGAGTACGACCTAATACTTTGAGCTAAATAACTAAATTATGATCCAAAGTACAAACCTAAACCTAAACCTTAATAAATGAAAGGCCTAACTCCTTGAACTGTAGCATGAAAGACATTTAATGAGCGGTATTAATGCACTAAAAGTAGCATAATTAATTTTTTTTCACTCACTCAAATTTCAAAATAAACAAATAACCTACTATATAATTTTTTTCGAGTGATAAGGAAACAATAACCACTACTCGAGGTATGTGATTTTCTGGTAAGAGAATTATGTTCAATCCACTTGTTCACCCCTTTCAGGACAACATATATGTAATTCTACCATATGATATGATGCTCTAATAATTAGTTGAATAAAAAATAAAAATTGGGCCATTTGATTATGTTAACGAACACCCCATATTAAACCTTAATTATTGGAGTATTATTACTATGAAACAACTATGTATTATTTATCCAAGAAGCATGAATTTTCTATGAACAACCAGAAAATTAAATAATTGCAAGCTAAGAAATAATATAAATATGGGCTAACCTCCATTGAGCCAAAGAACAAGAGGCTTCTTATCTGGATTGGTGGCAGATTCAGTGAGCCAGTAAAAGAGAGCACGGCCGTGGTCCTCGTTGACGGTGACGTAGCCGGAAAACTGGGAAAATCCGACCGGAGGCTGGCCGGGGAGGGATGTGATACGGTCTAGCTCTTGCTGTTTGGTGAGAGCGACAACAACGTTGGAGAAACATAGGAAAAAACACAAGAAAATTATTGAGGTTTTTGTTGCAGTTTGGGAAAGCAGTAGTGATGCCATTACTGCAATTTCACTACTCTTCACTCTCCACAATATAATGCTCTCCTCTCAGAGCAAAAAACAGTACAGTGGCATGTTTATATATAGGGAGAGTAAGTGGCCGTTGGGTTTAGATTAATTTGCCATGTATGTTGATGGCAATAATAGGACACATGGTTTGGGTTGGGGTGGTTGGGGGGAGGTGATCTAAGGTTGGGATTGGAGGTTATATTATATCATGGACTTACATAAAAATGGTACTATAACTTAACTTTAAGTAAAGTCGCACCTCTGAGGTAATTAAACTGTTCTGATTGTTCATAACTCAAATCAAGAAAGTCAATAGGTAGTTCTCATGGAGAATCAAACTTAGAATCTTGTTATTATCAAATTTCTTTGAGCTCCTGACTAATTTAATTGGGGTTACCCAACCCACATCTAACTGGACTTCATGAACTTGTCCTACGATTCATAAAGGAAATAAATCTCTAGTTGTCAAAGTCATTCTAGGTTCTCTGATCTTGTTGCCCTTCTACGTACACACGAAGTGTTCACCACCACTGATTGGTTAAAATTTCTTCCTGACTCCTCAGGTTTCCATTGAGGTTAAAATCCTATCCTCAGGTTTCCAAACTAACGGTTGACCACTTGAGTTACTTGGGTGGCAACATTGATAATCTAACCACAAGATTTAAAGAAAGATTGAATTTTTGAATATCCACGCGAGGGTTCACTTCTTTTTCAAGTTTTATCAGTTTAGGGAAGCATTTATGATGATGCTTATGATGGACTCTTACCAAGTTGTGTGATGTAGGTTCAATTCACTTTGTAGGACCATCTCATCCCCCCCACCCCCCCCACAACCACTCCCACCCCACCCCAACAGCCTTTCTTCAAGGTTGTAACACATTAAAAGTGGTCCTATATTTAGAGGAATGGATGGGTATGTGCATATATACAGTCTTGAATTGGATTCTATGAATGTGAAGCACTCTGTAGGTCAGATATGGAGGGCTGAACAAAGGCCATTTTCATACTATATATGTATAATATATTTATTATACCAAGTATTAATTATTAATATTTGTGCTAATAATACCTGATACAATATATTTTTTGTTAAAAGAAAGTATGCGCGGCTATATATGGAGTACACACACATATACACAAAAGTTTTATCATGCCAATTAGCATGATAATTCTTTATACTTTATTACAGCCCAAAGTTATAAATGACATCGAGTATGTATCGAGCACTACCCCTATAAAGTCAATATCATTTCAAAATTAAGAGACACGATGCTGATTGACACTATAGGCACGATACTGATCAACACTCATTATATACAAATAATCAAAAGGTAGGGCTTTGACTTCAACTTACATACGCTTTAAGTTGTCTAAATATGAAGTTACCAAAAGCGTATATAATGAGTTACATACACTATATATATCCTTAGGATGAGGCTAGATACCTGCAAGAGTTGAAGTCAAAGCCCTTTGATTATTTGTAATATAGATTTGTTAATAATGTTTTACAAATCCTTTTTTTTTTTGTTCGTTGAATGCATGCTGTCATTATTAATTAAGGTAATATAGTTGTCATGATGCTGTTTCGTTGCTGAAAAATCTCCACTTTGACTGCAGACCTGCAGTATTAGTGTTGCATCACATCAATATATATTAAAAATCAATATATATTAAAATACTATATATTAAAAATAATTAAATATGATTATTGTACCAGAAGAACACATTTCGATTCTTATTAATACCTTTTTAGTCAAGATCGTTGCACATGATTTTTCTAGTGCGATTTATCTTTCATGTGTGTTTGTGAGCTATTACGTAAACAGAAGTGAGGTTTATTCAATGTATACCCTTGCATAGTACGTAAAAAAATAATTAATTAGAAATATTAAACTTGGTAGAATATAATATTTTTAATTTGTTTTCATACAAGTGGAAATAAATTACACATATTTGCCAAGATCTTGTGGTCTAGTGGCACCTGGTTGCACTCCCATATGGAAGAAGGTGTGTTTGAGTCTCAGTGAAAACAATATTGACTTTTTTTTTTTTTTTTTTTGGTGATGAGAAAACGCATAGTCACTATTTGAGAGTGTGCATTGGATAAATTCCACTTGTATGTAATAGTTTACAAATCAAACAGGAGAGTAAATTGCACTAAGGAGATCTTGCACGATAAACTCAACCAAGAAAAACGTTGAGAATAATCAAATTCGTAACATTCTCATACGAGAATCATATTCCATTTATTCAGCAATCTCTTTCGATGGAAATTAAAGTAATCATGTTTTTTTTTTTTCAAATGAAGTGGTTAACTTCATTAACAACTTGATTATTTATGCAAGTGTTAGTGCATTATTAGTTAGGTTGGGTTGGTTCTAAATTAGTTACTAATAATTCATGTGAGTTAAATATTTAGCCGTTATTTGGGAGAAGCTAGAGTTAAATAATTAGCCGTTATTCTCAACGGTAAATTATTAATTAATGATGAGCATATTTCAGTAAGTACAACTCCATATAATATTGTAGGTTGTTTAACTGGATGTGGTGGCTAATTAAACTTGAATTGATGGGTTTATATATATGAACACACATCTTTTAATTTGATATTAAAATTAATATCATTAATAAGGAATATACTAGCACAATTAGGTATATTTGTACAACACCAGTCATATCCGACCATATATCTTCGACCACTACTAATCTTACTTCCCAACCGGAGTTATTCCCGATCTCAAAGGTACTCTCCGGATAGAACGACTAGTCATATCACTATCACGTCAAATCTGATCACCGTTTCAGCCCTGCTAAACACTTGCCATGATGATTATGACCGCCCAAACTATGTCCAACACATGTTAGACGTGTTGGTAGTCCGACATGTTCGCCATGCCTTGCCTATAAAAGGCATATTATTTGGAGACTTTTGGACCTAAAATGACAACAGACACCTCCGACCATAACAACTTATTTACCGACCCCCTAAGTGCTCAATAGAGTAGAGATACAAACTCAGTCTAAGGCTCGCATGATTATAGGATCGCGTCTCTGACAGCATATCTTGGAATAAATCGTAACAATCTTAGCCACATAAGCTTGAACATTTGTGCTTAACATATCAATCACACAATATATAAATAGTATGTATACAATTTAACTATATACTCCATATAGACGAAACACATACATATTTCAATTGATTTCAACAACCTAACTAACGTTTGTATATTTATTCACATATAAATCAACATTGTCGGCAAGATGTATATGAATCCAAAATCCAAATTACAAGATGGAAAGTACTTTGATAGAAACATAGATTCAACTTTATTATGTGCAATTAAATGCATGGATGTGTACATGCATGCGTGCATTAATCCCTCAAAAATAATGGCCGCTACAACTCCTGTTTGCCTGTCCACTTCACAAGAAAAAGGTGATATGACACCCATGGCAACCTAAACTTTCCTATATTTTAGTAATTTCACTAGACTATGCTCGAGTATATACCATTTAATTTATAGGTTCCTTGTACAAGCTAGGGTAATACTATACACATTTTTGGTCGGTAAGATAAATTTACTTTATTATCCGCATGGACAACTCAACTGGTCACAAGAGTGAAATTTAAGAGAAGAGACCAGGTATCGAGTTTCACCAGCGGACGGCAGTGTAGGAGCAATCTCTCAAAGTGAGGGGACTTTTTGTGCGCAGTGAGCAACGGTGTAGCTCTGTGTTCAGTTGAGTTACCATGATTTACATTCTCCTAGATGCTGTTTTAGGCCTGGGCCCTTGGAGATTCAACCTTTTGAGAGAAGAAGAGATAAATCTAATTTTACTAGACATATTTTGATTAATAACGGTGATTCTTTTTTTTTTTTTTTTATTTAGACCCATCTCAAAATTAGATTATCAGAATAAATGAACAATAATCACAAAAAAATAACTATTTTAGGTTCAATTTAGACCACGTCCCGTGCTTTTTGAGTCAGGACTCCAAACCTTGTCGAGTAGATCATTAAATCATACAGATTTTATCTTGTCATACTTAACAGATTTCAACATGCATATATGCATAATGTCATGTGCATTATAGGTTTATCAAATTAAAAACCATCTTGAGTGGTATATAATTAGTGTATTGAATACAAAAATATAAAGCATTAAACATGCATATTTGACAATTGAGGTTTGAGGAAGAGGATTATGCATGCATGCATATGCATATGCATATTTGACTCATCAAAATTCAATAATTCAACACAATGCAAGCTTCTCTTGACCCACAAGGATTATTATATTCGTGCTTGGAATTTTGACTGTTGACAATACAATGCCGTGACAAATTTTAATTTTAAAATATACCATTAATTTAATAATTAATCAATCAAAATATATTCCGTTGATTAAAATATAAAATATCTCAAGTATTTTTTTTTCTTATATATAACGTAGTTGCAGTTTTTTCTTTGGCTATTAAATAATAATAATAATAATAATAATAATAATAATAATAATAATAATATTATTATTATTATTATTATTATTATTATTATTATTATTATTATTATTATTATTATTATTATTATTATTATTATTTGTAGGAAGATGAGATCTGTCCATGATCTCCGAGATGCTGTTTCCTGCTTCAAATCAGCCGTTTATTTTTGTACTATGTACTCCCTCTAACTTCCTTGAAGTATAAGTATCTACTTTTTTCCTTTTTTTTTTTTTTTGAAATATTATTTTATCTGAAACTCTTTCGTGTTTTTGTCCATCAAAGATATTTGCGAAATCATAATTCGTTAATTTTTGTCCACCTATCAAGTGAATGGTAAAATGAATAAAGTTTTTCGACTTAGTCAGAAATATTCTATCGTATTTTATTTTTTAAGAACAATGATATAATTTTGGACGTATTTTGACAATAAACAGAAAGATGAATGACAAAAATTTAGATGAACAAAAGTAACGGACAGAAATTTATATTTTTCTAATGTGATATTATTTCATATAATGTGACATAATAAAATCAAAGTATATGAAATAATAGAAGATCAAAAATTTGATCCTATAAGCAGAGGCAAATAGAGGACATGACCTTGTGTATCTAATCCCACCATCACTTCCCAACGACCATTCTTCAGGCCCACGTGCATGCAGGGCCATCGACCACTTCCATTATGTTCATTGGCATGGCGCTCTGCATTCATTTGACATCTACTCCGCAATTCGGCATCTAGTGAAACCTAAACTGAAATACATTAAATCCACACAAATGTACAAAGCATGATTCTTGTATCAGCACGTTATGAGTTTAAAATTTGTGAATATTTTCTTTGTCGAGTATGCTATATGGGGTTTTGTTATTTTATTTGTGTGTACAATTTACTTTTTAATGTGATTTACATATTACTCCGTATTATATAAGAGCAGAATTTACTCCGTGCACGCTCTCCAGTAGTGACAGTAGGTTTCCCTCATCATAAAAAAAAATGAAGAAATTAATTTTAAAAAATGATAATGATATAGAGCATATTATATATTGTTAACAAAAAATAAGGAAATTTTTGTTTTGTTCATAGCTCAATTATCAGTCCATTGTTGACTACTAATTTGATTGTAGACAGCCTTGATGTGACCTAATCATAAAATGATTGCTTGGTATTGTTCAACCGTTTGATTTTTCTTATTTAAAATAAATAAATAAATATAAATATAAATACCCCATTGTCATTAGTCAAAGGATGTGTTGTGATAATTGGACTTACTATAATAATGATTGCTTAATTGGTTATTATTCAAAGCTGTTCTTTTAACTATACTGTTATTGATATCCCCATCATTATAAGATTATCTGAATTTGATTAAAGTCGTGCCAACAAGTTTGACTCTTATCTGAAAAAAAAAAAAAAAAAATTACCTAGAGATTTTAATTAAACATAACATACAAACATTCAACCTTTGTCAATTTTTTTTTTTAATATTGTGGGAAACCCATCGTCAATATATATCGACTAGTATAGTGTGTATTGGATTAATCTCACTTATGTGTACGTAATAGTCCACAAATCATACAAAAGACGGTCTGATATGAGAATCCTGCTCTATTACTTGAGTGACTTGACCACCCTTATTGGCAATTTAAACTTTTAAAATTATATCTTAAAAATATTTATTGTAGGGAAAATATCCATATTGTTTGGTTGGATGATACAATTAATGTGGTCCTTTGTTCTGAACTCATTTAATTTGCACTAACGAAAGCCAACCACATTGTATTCACAATGGGTTTGGAACTATCTTATCAAACAATTAATACTCCCAAAATTTTTTGGATATATATATCATATCATATCATATCATCGTATGTAGCATTTATACATTATTAATGCATTATATATATATATATATTACTATGTTATTATTGAATAATGACCAGTCCTTTTTTGTAGAATAAGATTTTTCTCATGGAGAAAAAAAAAGATTTTTCTTTTCTTTTTTTTAGTGATGTGGAGACATTTGGTACACGGGTAATGCATAGAGGTTGCACACAAACAATACATAAAAGATCTCTAATAATACTTTTGTTACCACTTATCAACTATTGCGTTTTTGGAGTCAATAGTACTACGACACATAAAACAAGAGTAAGAGAGTAATATATTTAATATGGTTAGCCCGTGGGTTGGCCAGCAGGCCACCCTGGCTAACCAGCATAACCCGCCAATCTGTGTAGGACAAGCCCACGAGGTCGTCATTTTGAAGAGTCATAAATTTTAGACCCTAATCCGCTTCATTGCGGGATGGTTTAGAGCTCACCCACGAGCTTCGGCCTATTTTGACACCTCACACGCAACGTCTAGGGTATGCCCATTCTATCTTCTTCCATGATTGGGCTGGATCTTTGGTTCATAATGTGTTTGTAAGGTCATTAAACGTGAAGATATCCAGCCCATTCATTTCCCAGATTTAATCCATTCATATACAAACAAAGACGGCCCAAAAACATTGTTAGTATACATTATACATATATGGATATAGTCATATAGTGTGCGGAAGAATGTGAATGACGACTCCATCATTTGTAATATATCTCCGTTATAGTTTAGTTGGTTAGGATATTCAGCTCTCAACCGAAGGACCCGGGTTTTCGATTATGCGATATAATAAATGTAATAGCCTTTTTATATATTTTATGGATTTTTTTAAAAATCAAAATGGTGAATATTACAAAGTTGCACACTTCCTAATGCAACTTTATGACATATAACGTGATCAATTCAAATCACTCGAATGCAATTCGCAATCATAACTAGACTCGTAACCTACCAGGAAGGGATAAACAAGCTCGGTTGTTATTGTTACTAGCTCATTGATTGCAATTTGATCACTAAGCTCAATTTTTATTGTTACTAGCTTGTCAATTGTGACCCAGGCGGCACTATACACACGGATTCACATCACGGTCTACATGTTTAACAATGCAATTGTAATTCTTCAATATAAGCTTGTTAATAGCTCGAATCAAATTAAATTTGTATCGCTTTCTAAAATAAAATTATAATTTTAAGATTATTACTAATAATATGTGTTGAAGATCGCCTTGTGGGCTTAGCCAATAAATCAACATATTAAGTATAAAAAGTAGGAAGAAAATCTTATTTCAGTTACCCAGTCTGGTGCGTCGACAGTATGTATACTCCCGCCTAGTCATTTCTACTTTTGTCTAAACCCTATGCATTAAAGTATTAAACCCCAGAGCCAGATTTTAGTGCAGATTAATAGAATGTGCAATATGAACACATCAAATAACTGTGAACAACCAACCTTACATGGTATGGAAAATTGGGCATTCATCCACACAAAGTATAGTTGTAATCGAAAAAGGATTAGTTTTTGTTTTAACAAAATCCTAAATATTCTTCGTAATCGCAATGCAGACTCGCCTGCGTTCCTCTCAAAATGTTTCTCCATGAGAAGTTACAAAAGAAACCTAAAGAAGTATATATCCTGGAGAGGAGGAGGTTGGTTACAATCAAAAGCAAATTTCTACACAACCAAAACTCTTAAACAGTCTGGCAACAATATTAAAAATACAATTTGATCCACCTATGAGAAGAAGATACTTTGTTGATGAGTTTTAGGGTTTATACAATGACCGACAGATTTAGTCAATCTTCACTGATGAGTAGATGCGCCTTGTGAACCAAAAGCATGCATAGAATCCAATTGTACCCGTCAGCACAAAGAATGCGTATGAAGCAATTAGCATGTACCCAAAGTAGAGGATACCAGAGACGGGCTTTGTGATCTCGAGCTTAGTGAAGAAGTAGAATGCGGCATAAAGGAAGAGGTAGACGGCTGAGGAACCTGAAGTGAGGTACGACCTCCACCACCAAAGGTAGTCCTCGCTGCACAGCTGGAAGTAGCAGAGAACGATGGTGATCTCTGCGCAGGTGATAATGAGGATGACAAACACGATGAAGAGGAAACCGAAGATGTAGTAGAACTGCTGCAGCCAGATGGATGTGAGGATGAAAAAGAGCTCAACAAACACAGCACCGAATGGGAGTATGCCCCCGATCAAGATGGAGAAAACTGGATTCATGTACCAGGCCTGCTCTGGTATCTGACGTGGAATTTTATTCGTTTTGACAGGATCCTCAATAGCTGGCTTCTTAAATCCTACATAACTACCTACAAAAACAAGTGGGACAGCGATGCCAAACCACAAGAGCACCAATGCAAACATTGTTCCGAATGGCACTGCCCCTGATGATTTCTCACCCCAAATTAGAGCATTCAGCACGAAGAAAATGGCAAAGAATACTCCAGGAAACATGAAAGCCGTCTGAAGTGTGATTTTCTTCCATTCAGATCCCTTGAACATTTTGTAGAGACGGGCAGATGCATACCCAGCCAACACACCCATGAAAGCCCACAGAAGAAGCATAGCTGTCATTAATCCTCCTCGATTTGAAGGAGACAAGAATCCCAGAAGAGCAAAAATCATAGTCACTAGTGTCATCCCAAAGAACTGAACACCCGTCCCAACATAGACACACAGCAAATCTGAGTTTGTTGGAGGTCTGAAAACATCCCCATGGACCAGCTTCCATCCGGTTTCCTCTTGAGCTTCTTCCTGGGTCTCCAACTGGTTGTATTTGGAGATATCACGATAGAGAGTTCGTAACATGATCATAGCCACCATTCCCGAGAGGAAAAGAACAATCATCAAAGAATTTACAATTGAGAACCAGTGAATCTGATCATCAGTCATCAGAAGATAGGTGTCCCATCTTGATGCCCACTTTATTTCACTCTCCTGCAAATGGAGAAAAATGAGGTGGGGGGTATTAAACCACCTTGCAACATAACACCACCAACTTACTCATCGCTCTCTGCATTAGGTAATGACATCTGTTACCTCGAATTCGACATCATATGTGAAAATTATTTCCTTCTTATCATCAACTTCTTGGGGAGAATCAGAGCTGGTAACTGTGCGTTTGGCATGAGGATCACAGGTTGTTAGTCTTGTATGTTTGTCATTCCATTGATCCTCATATTCATGTCTCACACTGAACAAAAAAAAACATAAGCTAGCAATTAAACAATGTAGAAACTAACAAAGGAGAACAGTAAAACAGCAAACATTGGTTTGTATATCATATATATGAACACACATATAGCTGACCTGAAAGGTTTGACTTCGAATCCAACAATTCTTGCCGCATAAGTTTGTGCATCGTTGTGAAACTTGACAGTGAATGTCAAGTGGTTGTGGATAAAATATTTCTCCTCCTTGCTCTGTGAAATGATAAAGCCCAAGAAATTAATTGAAGAAACAACCCTAACATTACAAATGCCATTCACCAAAAAAAATTGAAATGGAACTTAGGTATACCCCGGCATATATTCCTTTAAGACCAACATGGAAACCATGTTGATAGATGATAGATTCCTGATCAGGCCTCTTCATGGGCATAACAAGAGGAAGATTATCCAAAATCCTGTTAAATTCAAATACTAAATCAGAGACTGTTGATATCAAATAGTTAGCAAAACAGCTTCAAGAGAGCACTTAAAAGTGTTTGGTACATGTTCACCCGATATTCATCATCTATCTTCTCCTTAAATTCTTTGGCAGTTTTTGAATTAAGAGTAAGACGACATGCAATATTGCACATATGTGGTTCCCTCATACGAAACTGCAAAAAACCCTCTGTTAGAACTAAGTTCCACAAATTAGAAGGCAAAATAGGAATTCAAATTGTATCTGTGTATCCATCATCATCCAAGAAAGTAATCCACCTCATAAACAGAGTTCTCAATGCGATCACCACGAAGAACTTCACCAAGATTCTCTGCACTGTCCACAATGCGCCCTGGCTTACAGTAAGGAAGGGAATAGTAGGAATAAGGAAGCTGAGTTCTCGTAGAGGTCAGTTTGTTAACTTTCACCTTGAGAAGATCACCCTGCCAAATGAAGGATACAATTAACTCCTAAGACTCCAATGATGGAATAGAGGCAATTACTAGGTTTATAAACAGACAAATTATAATTGTATAATTTATAACTATGAAATCCAGTTTTCGCACTGTTCTCTACAAAAAATATTTACATGTTTAAAACAATGATTGCCATGCAAAAATATATGACAAAAGAACCCATTGTCTGCAACACAAACTTTCATCAACTGGAGGGCTTTCACACGGAAAATAACCCAGAGAAGCATTATATTCATTACCAAGCATTAGTTCCAATATAAATCTGATAAAAATTGGACAGTTATTGTTCATCCATCTTCCATAATTTTACAGCAACCAATTTCATATTAACTTGAGAATTCTCAGCAGAGGTTGTATACTTGGGCACATTCAACTCAGCAATGAACCAGAATTTGTAGACTCATATACAACCATAATATTCTGATATCATAATTGAACAATGAGATTCATGTCTAATACAGTTATGCACACTTCCAGAAAGGGTATGTGCATGCCTCTAGAAATAAATAAATGTTTATCTTAAGAGCTGTCTATGAATCTTTTATTGCAGAATAATAGATAGAGTTCTCATATTCTAGGCATGTATTTGTATGGCAACAAACAGAATCCAGATCATAAACACAAACAATTCAAATCCAGACTTGGAAATGATATGAACAAAAACTTTCAGGTCGTCAATGGTCATCATGCCACATCTAGAAAACTTGAACATACCATCCAAACAAAGAAAATTACAATAAGCTAAGCTATCTAAAGGCCTCAAACTAAGCCCCTAACCCTTCCCCTCTTTCCAAAACACAACAAGGCAAAATATAAATCCATCAGCTTTTGTTAAAACAACAAGCCACTTCCTGCATAGATCGGATAGAAAGAATCCAACAACCACAAAACCTCAGCAACCAGGCACGAATCATAACACACACACACAGACATGAACGACGAGCTAATGATCACAAAATACAAGTCAATAAGCTGAAATTAGACCGACACAACCATAGTTTCCGTATCACGATCTATAAACACACTCAATTCATCCATCACTCCCTATGGACTACACACAATTTTGAAAAAAAAAAAATCCTACATATTAGCGTAACAATTACCTTCTGGAAATCCTGAGGCGCGACACCGGGGAGGTAGAAAGAGCGAACCTCGGCGAAGAAAAGGAAGACAAGGAAGCAACACGAGATCCATCGCGGCATCGCCGGAACCCTCGCGACCTCCATAGCTCTCCGATACCTATCTCTCTATAACACGGCAGCTCAGCTCAGGTCGGCTTCCCCGCAGCTATTACACTCCTCCGAGATCTAGATTTCTCGATCTCCCTCTCACCGCAGCCTTCTCTCTCTATACATACATATAACTAACTGTGTAGTATTATGCATAGATATAAGTTCCAGTGTGCGCGCGTTCGGACTTCATGACACGAGAAGAACGGACGAAAGTGGTGATTGCGATTTACGATACCAGAGAGAGAGGAAGAGAGAGAGAGAGAAATGCTGTGTGGTTTAGTCAGTGGAGTATTTGGTACGGACTTGATCACAGCCGTTGATGGGAGTAGAGTTCATGGGATAAAGGGTGGAGATTGAATCTTCGGGTTGACGTTATGGGATGAACCGATAAAGGGTGAGTGACTTACGAGTATTTATTCGTTGCCGTCGATGAATGTGTTCATTCTACGTTTATACTTTATACTACAAAAAATTTAAATATATATAAGATCTTATTCCTTATATCATGGACCTGAACACACTGTGCATAATAGACCCGATGCATGCGTATGTATTTTATGTTAGTTAATTTTTGCGTCTTGTGTTATAAAATTCTAAATTTTACTAGTATAAATTATGTACTTAAAACAAATTAGGAATTACTTTATGTTATTAATTTATTTATCTTGTGTTGTGAAATTATGTGCCTATGAACACCAGGGCCGGATTTTAGGACGTGCAACATGTGCGACCGCACAGGGCCCCAAAATTTTGGGGGCCCCGAGTCCAGCCCAAGCCTAATAGTTAATATATGTATTTGTGATTATATTGGCCCAAAATTAAATTTTTTTACATTTTCTCTTTGCAATTTTTCTTCAATTCACAATTTATTTATATTTTGATAGAGCCTCACTTAGTTATTAGCACAGGGCCCCGTAAATCAAAAAACGGCCATGATGAACACAAATTATGTATCTAAATCGAATTCCGAATAAGTAAACATATAACATGTATATTTATCTTGTGTTGTGATTTTTTGCGCCTTGTGTTATAAAATTTTATACTTTACGAGTATGAATTATGTATCCCGTTGTTTTAATCCATATGCATGGTACTTCTCGACCCTGTCTCCGAGGGACAATTGAACGAGCGACTCATGAATGCTGTCAGGTCGGACGAGCCAATAACTCGAAGGCGTTCATAATGCTATGTGGACACTGGTTCATGATATAAATTGCTATCTTATTCTGGTTCTTACAATGTTATAAGACCATCTAATTGATAATATGGATGTGCCGTCTAACATCGACCACCTCCCCTTATCAATAAGAACACATTACGTTAGCCTCACTTATTACAAGTAATCAATATTAAAATTTAAGCAAATTGAATCTCTAAGCTATTGATAAGCTAGTAGCTAATTAGCTTTGCTTGGGAGATAATTGAGCTTAGGTAAGATAGATTTTCCACTCACATGGATGAACACAAGATGATCAAGCAATGTCTTTAATTGGTGAAAGGTCTTCCTCATGTGTAGTTTGCTAATCCATGTCACTATCTTATTAAGATGCAAATAAATGAATAATAAACTTTATCAAAGATGTAATTAGTCGAGAAATACAACCTCTTTCCATATAAAGAAATTATTAGATTTTTGGCCTAGTTGAATTAGTAGTTCGAGCAAATGCATTATTTTTAATCCTAAAAACTTCGGGTCCAGAGCCCAACCCTTTTTTTAGGTGTACTCAAGTTTACATAGTCGAAAACAATGACTAATTCCCACCTCTATAGATGGAACAGCTGGCATGGAGATTTAAGGCTACTCCACACCTAAAGCAAAGGACCGAACCTTTGACGTTTGGTTAAAGATGAATCAATCATTTCAACTCAACCACGCCCGAGGTTATAAGATCCCAAATCAGATCACTCAATCAAGAAAGATGCCAAATCAGATCACTCAGCAGATAACAAATTGCAGGTGGAAGAATTGACAGATACCAAGAAATGTGCACTACAAGAAGGGCAAGATTTACCTAACAACATGGACATTATATTGCAACATGCCAGCATATTTTTAAAGAAGAATTTAATTTTAAAAAATAAAAATAAAAATTCTGAGGCTCAACTTGATAGAATGATAGCTCAGGTTGGCATAATGTTCCAAAAGGTGAAGAACTATAAAGAAAAATGGCAGCCTTGGAACCAAAAATAACATCATTTCACACTATTGACATGAGCAAACAAAAAATTTTAAAAACAAGGCATCCCCGTAGAATCGAAGAGAATGCTGGAATGGATAAACAACACGAAATGCACATGAGCACATCAGTGGTTTAAGAAAGACGAAGAGGGAAGGAGGAAGAACGTTTTAGCCTTAGTTCCCGTCTTCTCGGGCAGGTGTTTCGATCAATCTCACTGAACGGGGAAGCACAAACTCGGTAAATATTGGGTAGTGAGATGACGGGTAAAATCCATCTATGTTGTCGTTCACCACTTCACATGAGGCGGGTATAAGAGATCTACCTCTGAACAGTATCCAGTCTACGTGAAGATCTTGAGTTTGCCGATCCCAGCAAAGGCAGAGCGCTCTTAGAATCAGCTTGAAAAATTCGAGAGGCCCCTGTTTGTCACCTGTCAGAAACAAATAAGTAGGTGAGAGTATGAGACTGAGAGCTTATATGCTTCTCTCATATCCAAAATCAATATGATCAGCACTTTGCCCCTTAATTAGGCCAGTCCAGTGCAAACGGGAATTAGTCTGAGCATGGGCTTAAAGATGTCTCCTATAGTTAGGGCCTACTCTCAGGACACCTCGTGGTCTAACAAAAAAAAATATTACAGTAATGGAACTCGAGAAGATGAGTACCTTTGAATCCATGATAAGTGCGTATAAGGGACATGTTTTTCCTTACACGAGAATTGGGCCAAGCATCCCTCATGTCACCGACAACCCCATGCTCTCTGTACGATGATAACGCCAAAGAAGTCAGCATGTACCACACAAAGGAAATGGCAAAACGTTTTTCCCTTGCTGAATTAGGAGCTCATAGCCTCATGATTGCAATGAAACTACATGAGCATTTGATGATAATAATGATGGTTTCCAATGCATAACAGAAGTTTGTGCATAAACGAGTTCATGACAATGAAGATAAGTTAAACAAGATTTTTATGGCATTATGTATGCAAGACGCCAAGACCGCAGGGTAAGAGACAAATGACTAATCCTGCCTCAAAAATGTAATGCAATATGTTCAACCAAGTGGATTTGATTTATTTATAAAAAAAAAAAAAAAAGTTAATACCTAATTTAGTCATCCACTATAGTGGTTTTTCTCGATTTAGTCCTAAACGTCTTGTTTTGCTTAATTGGGTCCTCGACTTCGATGCTTTTTCCTAATTGAGTCATCTGTAACTGTAGCTCAGTAATTTCCCCTCCATTAATACCCAATTTAGTTTTTGGTTTTACCCAAATTAGTCATCGACTATAGTAGTTAATACTCAATTTAGTCCTCAACTATAGTGGTTTTTCTCGATTTAGTCCTTAATTCGAGGACTCAATTAGGAAAAACCATCAAAGTTGAGGATCCAATTAAGCAAAAAAAGTCATTTATGACTAAATCGAGAAAAACCACTATAGTCGAGTATTAAATTGGGACCTTCAATAATAATGAAACGTGGGAAAAAGATTTATAATTTCAAGAAGATGATGCTTGAGAAGGTAGCTAGTAAACAACACTTTTGTATGGATTACAAATCGAGTTAAATGGTCAACAGGAAACTAGTGAAGAACCAAGATAAAAGTGCTAGCACTGTCATACCTCGATCTCCCAAGAAGAAAACGGCCTGTAGTTGATTCTTTCTGCGTGTTAAATCCTCCACAATATACAACAGACAAGCTAGGAGGTAAGGATGCAATGTGTTGCCATGTGAGCAAAGCACCTCGCCTTCTAGCACGTGCACTGAACTCGTCCATGTTTGTATTTACAATCTGAAATGAAAAACCTGGTGGTTCAACTCCTTTTAGCTGGAATGTGTACACAACTTGTCAAGGGAACAAATCTTCCATTGCGTTTCCAAGCAAACAAAAGCGATTATAGACTAAAAAAAGCGTTGGAAAGCTTATAAAACAACAAAAGGATATCGCCCAAGTCGCAATGCACGGTACTGTGGACCCCCAAGACATGCTTCCGGGCACTGACGGTGACTCTGACAACCAAAACGTTCCACCTTCCAAAAGCTCCACCTTCATCCAGAACAAGGGGAACAAAAATAGTTGGTATCAATTTTAATCGTTAAAATCCATTGTTGGCAAATAGTTCATATAGAAAATGTTCTTGCTCACTACAGATAAAAACTAGGGAAAACGATTCTACCTTTTCCTTGTCATAAAAAATGGTGCAGTGCTGATCTGAAGGGTCCTCAGCTCCTTTTCTTGAAATTCCAAATTGATCGTAACCTAAATGGGATGAAAAATAGGTCCAAATATCAGCTAAGGTTGCATATTATCTACCCTAAATGGAAAGAATGTCAATGGTCCGCAACAATGAAGAAACGAAGAGAAGAAATAAGCATTGTCGAATTTATTCAGACTACAATATTAACTTTATAACCACACAGGACTTGAAAATTTATAACTAGGTTTGCAATAATACAATACACAATCTCAAAAATTTATAACTAGGTGTGCAAGTGAATCAATGCAAATTACATGTTACTCAAGCTCGAGTATATACACTATTACACACACAGTTCAAGCTTGATATCAGCAATCATATACATTTTAAACCTAATTTATCAGCAAAAGGATGTGTCATGTCAGTGCTTTTTTTCTTAATCTGAAATCTATTAAAGAAAGAAAACAAATCGGATATATAGCCAATTAGCCACCTTTCTATTCATCATCCCTTTTCCCTTCTCTTTGCCAGACTACAATCATCTCATTCCGCCATTTCCTAACAACAATTTCAAACACCCGCCTTCTCAAATCGTTCACGCTAGCGCCAAAATGGATATGCCATCATAGTCTTAAGCAAGTTGGAGGATAAACATATAAAACCTATCCTCTATGCTTCCTCTTAGTTCATTTCTAGGCAATTCCACTACACAAGAAGCTGTACTTGGAGGGTAATTTCATTAATCCTTCTAAGTTAGGCCATCTCACTAGTAGATTTTCTGCACATAACATCCACTTGGTGCACAACAATGACAAACAAACAATTTTCTTATGCACACAGTAGAAAAGCCTGATTTAGCCTGCAGGCCAAGAATGGTTAGGCATCTAGAAACTTGCAGAAAGTTACCTGTCAAGCATTGTTGAAGATAGTCCAACTGTGACTTCACACCTAACACCAAAAAGTACCATGAATTTAAGCATCATCATACAAATTAAAAAAAAATAAATAAATAAAATAAAAAAACTCTTCTTTTCATTCCAAGGAGGTGGCATTGATCAAACACAAGTATAATAAATTGCAAAAGCAACTAAACCACAATTATAAAGAAAATCCAAGATCAACCAAACACCAAGATCCAAGCTACCTTGCTGGGTACAAAGAATCATAGGAGAATAGCTAGTGATGACACTGACACACAAATCTTTCCTCTTATCCCACGAATTGGGGCTATCTTCTGGCTGATCTTCAAGAAGATTGAAGGTCATTAGCGTTAGGGAAACACTCATTTTCAGCAAATCTCCTGGCAACCCAAATCTCTGGGTTACATGGTATTTGATTCTGGGAACATTGTGAGATTACCAAGGAAAAAAGCTTGAATCTTTGAACATGGTTTGCGAAAAGCAATGGTCCTTGATTGATTGCGTGCGCAGGAGAATTGGTGCAAATAGTGCTGCTATTCGACAAAGCACAGGTGGGGGCAGTAGACGCAGTAAAGAACAGCGGAGAGGACGCTGTAGAATCAAATAATGTCTGAAACCGAGAAGAAAGGTTCTGGGCTCGCACGTGCCGCAACAAAATTTAGCCATTGCACGTTCAAGAGAGTGAATTTTAGTCAAAATTTATGGCTTCATCTTTTCTTTTTATATTGTTCTTCTTATCTTTATTATTTGTTGGGAGAAAGATCCAACAACATGGTTGCACATTTTTTTTCTTTGAATCCTTACATTTTTGTGTTTATTTTATTTCACAAAATTTAATTTACAAGGAAAGTTCGCTAGGAGTGGACTTCGTATTGATCTTGATTTACTGATCACCCGTTAACACGATAATCACAAAATTATATGTTCAACTCTAAGTTATGGGCAATTTTATTGGTCTTATTATTGATTTATTTCAGTCAGCTATGAATAATATAGATTAATTTACCTCAAGACGATGTATATCCAATTCCCTTATTATTCAAAAAAACAAGTCATGAGTTCGATTTTTAAGCACACTTTTGATCATAGACTATGATTTGTCTCACTTCTAAAAATGTTTCATTTTAACCCAAAATGCTCTAATATCCGATAGAATGACAATTGGTATACCATGAATATGATAGTTACAAGTACAGAACTATCAACTACAGATACAAAATGTGTCAACTATCTGAAGGTTATTTTTGAACCAGGGTTGCATACCATGGTCCATGGTATAATTTGCCATAGAATGAGGCATCAAACTATCTTCATTTACACAACTAGTGCACATGTAGAAGCCACATTAGAACAAGCCAAAATGAAGATGTAAATATGCAATAATCAAAGGAAAATGCCCAATTCTTGATTCATATGACCCATAAAACCAGCTTGAAAATGTCAATGTCAAGACTCTTGATCCATAACCATAAAACCAGCTCAAAAAACATTTTGATCTTTTCCAAGGAACATGAGCATTTTTATTCTTTAAACAAGGTTGTAAAAAAACCACTTCTTCCTGCCACAGGCCGCCACATTTTCAGATGAGGCAATCACCAGTCTCGACATTTTTAACTTCCTTGTCAGCGCAGAACCTGTTGTGTGATCTAAGACGAGTTTTTCTGCACCCATTCGACGAGAGTAGTAATGCCAAACCCTGTTGCGCTCTTCTTCTTGTCACTCCAAACTGGCCCGGCCATGTCAATATGCATCCACTGTACTTTCTCGTCAACAAACTGCAAAATAATGGTCGAAATCTCAGGTTTTTTGTTCTTGCTAGAATGTCAAAGATGCTCTAGATTCAAAACTCACTCAGGCAGGAATGCACAATGAATCTCTATAGTTGTAGATCTTATAAGACAGAGTGGTTTTTGTAACATTTTATAGCTTTTTTTTAGTACTACTGATTCTGTTACAATGTAATATCTGTTCATAACTACTTTCTCAGCCTACTAAAGCACAACCACTGGGGCTCGAACCCATGACCTCCCATATTGGAGAGCCACTTCGTGCCACTAGATCACTTCATGTAACATTTTATAGCTAAGTGTGCACACAACATTATTGGGGAAAAAGACACTTCGTAGATTAAAACAGGTTCGGGGTGAGTCATGAGAGCAACATAATGAGGGCAACGTTTATTTATAGTACCTGTTTCAAGAAAAGAGCTGCAGTGATGGCGCCACCTTGGCGACCACCTGTGTTTACCATGTCAGCAACTCCAGATTTCATCGTCTCCCAGTAACTCTCCTCTATGGGCAACCTCCAAAGTTTTTCACCGCTGACATCCGCTGCTTCAAGTACCTCCTTCGCCAGGTCATCGCTAGGTGTGAAAACCCCTGGTTTTAATATAAAACATTTATAACCCCTTGTCATGTTTCCATACAACTTCGGGTTCAATAAGCCCTAAGAGACCAAAATGCTCCAAAAGTAATTGCCACCGTAACTACAAAATCTACAAAGACATACCAGCAACAGAGGGCCCGAGAGCAACTATACAGGCACCAGTCAGTGTAGCCAGATCAACTACCTGCATGGTTAATCATGTTATCAACACGGGCATTACAGCGAGCCAACTTAAGTAAAGAGTAGACAATCAATGCAGTGTTAACTTTTAACTAATTTGCACGTTGCTAATTTACAAGGGAAAGTGAAGGAAACATAAGCTCAACCAACCCAAGAGAACTTAATTGAAATGTTTGTTTCGTAGAAAACAAGGATGGCGGAGAATGGTGGATTTTAGAGTATTATCTCACGAAGAATAGGAAGGGAAGCGCTGCAAATATCTAGAAATGACAAGTTTTGAAAATGTGATGTATGACTAACGGTAGGGTTTAAATACCTTTTCTACACCCTGTTTGCAGGCATAAACTAAAGCATCTGCAAGCGTAAGCCTTCCTTCAGCATCAGTGTTGTTAACCTAACAAAAGAATGAATAACAAAATATAATCAGATCGAGATGAAATTGCAGAACAAAGATGGCATTCAAACACTTGAAACTCAATGACTGAAAGTTAGGGCCTAGTTATTGTAAACAACTTGAAACTTCGGCAAAGATAACCGTGTCAGTCTATCCTATGACAGGATTGACAACAGCGGTGCTGCATAAGTTGAAGAATATCACCTCAATTGTCTTTCCATTTGAAGCTGTGATAACGTCTCCAGGTCTCATGCCTGTCCCACTAATCATATTCTCACACGCAGCAACAATGAAATGTACCTGCCATATCCCAACACTTTTAGGGTACGAGACGGAAGCAATCCAAATTCATGCAAATTTAGAAACTCTAAAAGAAAATATCCACTTGGAGCAGTGACAATAAGACTTACTTCCACTCCAGCAGGTTTTATTTGCGCAATAGCTTTTGCTGCACCTAAGACTGCTGCAGCACCACCCATATCAATTTTCATGATCTCAATTGAGCAACCTGGTCCGGTCTTAATGTTGTAACCGCCACTGGAACGATAAAACCAATTTATTCAAGAACTAAACAAAAAACTCGCAACAGATAGAAATGTAGTTACTTTATCAAGGTCCATCATCTTCACAAGCTTAAGTACAAAGTTGTGTCTTCTTTTTTGACAAGTAAAGATTGGATTGCATTGTCAGTGAGGAAAAACCAAAGCATTTAAAACATGGATTACCTGTCAAAAGTCAATCCCTTTCCGACTAAAGCCAGCTTGGTTTTGACTGATCCACTCGTAGGTTTGTAGCACAAATGAATGAAATGAGGAGGATTGGCAGAAGCCGCAGCTACACCTAAATAAGATCCCATTTTCAATTCTTTGCACTGCTCAGCATCCAAGATTGTTGCGGTAAGAACATCACTGTACAAAGAAGCAATATTTTTGGCCTCTTCGGCAAGTACCCCTGTAGCATAAGAATGCACATAAAAGTGATGAGAAAAATTCACCTTGCAAAAGAAAACTAAAACATCATAAAACAAAGAAAAGATGAACAATATACAAAGTTATGGGCTAATTGAAAAGGATGTTAAACAAGGTTCTGAAACTACTAACCAGGGGTAAGTACATTGGCAGGTGCATTTACAAGCTCTTTCCCAAATATCACACCTGAACAAACATCTTCTGCGTATTTCAGTTTCTTTTCAATCTCAGGTCCAGTTCCAAGACCAAGAATCTCAACAGATTTGAGAGTGGGAGTTTTTGACTCTGACTTAAACCTGTTATCTTCAAAAATCCCCAGCACAGTTCCTATGGCAATTCAAGATATTTTACCTAGTTTAATGTCTCAATTCAGAATGATATGATAAAGTTTAGCTCAAACAAAGTTTCTCGAGGATACCGGTAGCTATTGCTGAGGCAGTACTGAGCTTTGATTCCGAAGAGAGGCCTTCGGCTGAAGCAAGTGTAACAGCAATACTACTTGCCTGAGCAGATTTAGCAGCTGCAGCAATAGTCTCACCAAGAGTCCGATAAGCAGTGATTGAAGAAACTGCTGATCCAAGCCCAACTAACCCAATCCTTTTAGAACCAAGACCAGGAAGTCTAAGAACAGTGGATTGCCCAGATTTTCCAGAAAAATCTTCCTCGGACGAGGCTTCAGACAGCAAACCACCCAATTTTGAGTCCAACTTTTGCAAGATCAAATTTTGGAACTTGGAACTTTCGTCTCTAACCATGTCCTTCTCTGTTACACCCACTGCAAGGATGTCTCCTTTCCATTCAACCAAATCAACCTCTTTTGCAGCAAATGATATCTTCCGTAGCCCATAATAACAAAATTTTAGACTTCAGTAAATATTCTCTCATAAAAAAACACTCAAAAGCATATCAATCTTTGAATTAAATCCACCAAATAGACACATAACATATCACAATCAGAAAACGATCACAAACTTTTTCCAACAATCTCAAAGATTAAACCTTGATTGCTCGCTGACTTCGAGTGTAAAATTTTAAAGAAAAGCAAAATCTACTTAGATTGCCAAAACAAAAACAATAAACCCATTGGAGAAAACATCAAAATATAAGCAGATTTTTACTTCAAAAACCAAACAATCGAACAAAAAAAAAAACTGAGAAACAACTAATGAAAAAAAACGAATGAGTTTAAGAGAAAGAAAGAACCTTGGGGCGTTCGATTTGATTGGGATGAGTGAGGCCAAGAGTGGCCCGAGCTATGGAGTGAGCCATACGCCTAGGTCTTCTACAGCAAAGAGGCGAAACCGAGAAGGAAATAGCCCAGGCGGAGGTAGATCGGAATTTCAAGAAAATCGAAGAAGTAGAAGTCGAAGTAGATGTGGAAGCGGCAGTGACCGCGATATTAGTAGCCAAAACTGAGGATCTCAAACTCAAAGCGGCCATTTTGAAGCGTGTAGGACTCTGTATTTATACACTGCAACAACTGAAACGTGAGGGGAGGGGTTTACCCTGTAGATGATGATGATGATGATGATATCACGGGCGCACCGAAATGTATCCGGATTTAATTCCTGATTTTTTTTTTTCTAGGAATTTTTGTCGAGAATTGTATTCTACCCACTTAACTAGATTACGGATAAAAATAAAATTCTATCCCAACTTACTTACTTAGTAGAGTAATTCCTAAATTTTGTATTTTAAGATTCTGTAATTCTAGTAACACTATAATTTCTTCTCCTGAGACTAGGACTCTTTGTATTCTTATAAATTGAGTGGTTAAGCTTGTCATATCCTATTTTTAATCCAAAAACGTATCGAATTGGTTTGACAAATAGATTGGACGTTCTTTATTGGCATTCTTAGTTTGAAGTTATGATCACAATTTTCGTGTAGCGATTACATGCATTTCTATAAATAAAAGTATAAAATGTTTTAGAAGCAACTCCAATCGAATTGGTGGGGTAGTTGACTTAATAATTATAAGGTTTCAATGTTGACTCTCCATTAGTGTTATCTATTGGCCTTATCCTTATAATCATTTGTCCGCTGAAATCACAACTCAATTTTTTCACCTAAAGTGCACTTTCATATAGCAATTACGGCATTTTTTGTAAATCAAAGTATAACATGTTTTTGGAATAATTTCAATTGAATTAATCAGATAGTTAAGTTGCCACCACAATGTTTAAAATTTGATTCTAAAATTATCTGTTAGCGTTCTTAATAAACCGAAGAACATGAGGGGTAGGATTTGTCATTTCCTCTTCTTAATCAAGCTAACTTCATTTACAACTAGTGGGCATGAAGAAACCGCATTAGAACAACCAAAATGAATCTAAGAAGAGTGTTTCAGCACCCATTCCACCATAGTAGTAATGCCAAACCCTGTTGCAATGTTCTTCTTGTAATCCCACACTGGACCACCCATGTCAATATGCAACCATTCCACTTCCTCATCAACAAACTGCAAAACAATGGTCAAAAAATCTTTAGGTTTTTAGTTCCTGCTACAATGTCAAAGACAAATGCATAGGATCTGAACATGCTCTAGCTTCAAAACTGCAAACACAACATTGTAGTTTCAAGAGCAACATCTAATTTCAGCTAAGTTGGTCAGGCTGTTGACTGGGTAACCACAAGATACAAGTTTGACTCTCAACGGGAGTAGCCTATTCGCCTTCTTGGTTTGAACCTATCAGCTATGGCAACCAGGTTGGTTTACTAGTCATCTATCACTGTTGCAAAAATTGGCCAACGCAGCCGCCTAGGCGCTAGGCGCCCCTAGGTTGTGGCGATTTCCCCCCTAGGCGGCCGTCTAGGCAACTGGCCGCCTAGGCGCCTAACTCGGCAGAGTTAACTAGTCCAATTCGGCCGAGTTAATATGACATACATCCATACATGTGCACTGTTTTTTTTTAGTTAGTTGCCTAGGAGCCGCCTAGGCCATCTAGGCGCTACTCTAACGCCCGACTAGCGCGTTAACTGCAATCATGTCAACTACCTCCTTGTGTCCTTTGCCAGCTAAGGTCACAAGGTGGAATTTACGCAGTGCACAACCTCAGCTACTGATCTCACCCCAAAGAACAACATTTATAGTACCTGTTTCATGAAAAGAGATGCAGTGATTGCATCACCATCAAGAGAACCTGCATTTATCATATCAGCAACACTGGATTTCATGGTCTCCCAATAACTCTCCTCCAAGGGCATCCTCCAAAACTTTTCACCACCAACATCTGCTGCTTCAAACACCTCCTTTGCCAGATCTTCGCTAGGCGTAAAAACCCCTGTGTTTTTTCCCCCATTGTCATATATGTTTTTGTTAAAGCCTTAAAGGATTCAAGAACTCCATAAATACATAATCTACAAAGGCATACCAGCAACAGATTGCCCAAGAGCAGTAATACAGGCACCAGTGAGTGTAGCCAGATCAACTATCTGCAAGGTTAAACATGTTATTAACAGTTATGCTGCAAATCTGCAATCTGCCATATACATATAGAGAATATAATGGTAGATAGATACCTTTTCTACTCCCAATTTGCAGGCATATACTAAAGCATCTGCAAGTACAAGCCTCCCTTCAGCATCAGTGTCGGTAACCTATCAAAAGAATGGACCGATAAACACCCAAAGCGACGATATAATCAGATCAAGAATTCAAGATAGACAACAGCAATGCTGCATAAGTTACCTCAACTCTCTTCCCGTTTGAAGCTGTGATAATGTCTCCAGGCCTCATGCCTGTCCCGCTAATCATATTTTCGCACGCTGGAACAATGAAATGTACCTGCCATATCACAATAGTTTCAGGATACGAGGCAGAGGCAATCCATATTCGCAAATTTAGCGAATCACAATACGACTTTTTTGAGTACTACTGACTCTGTTACAATGCAGTCAGTATCTGTAATCACAATAAGACTTACTTCCACTCCAGCAGGTTTTATTTGGCCGATGGCTTTTGCTGCGCCAAAGACTACTGCAGCACCTGCCATATCTTTCTTCATGAGCTCGATCAAGGAATTTGCTCCAATCTTGAGGTTGTACCCGCCACTAGAACAATAAAAACGAATTTATTCAAGAACTAATAACATAGCAAGAAACAGAAATGTAGTTACTTTACTAAGATCCATCATTCTTCACAAGCTTTAAGTGCAAAGTTGCCTCTTCTTTTTGGATTGCATTGTTAGTGAGGCAAAGCCAAAGCACTTAAATCATCGATTACCTGTCGAAAGTAATTCCCTTTCCAAGTAAAGCTAGCTTGGTTTTGACCGATCCACTCGTGGGCTTGTAGCACAAATGAATGAAATAAGAAGGATTTTCAGAAGCTGCAGCAACACCTAAGAAACATCCCATTTTCAATTCTTTGCACTGCTCAACATCCAAGATTGTTGCAGTAAGAACATCACTGTACAAAGAAGCAATCTTTTTGACCTCTTCAGCAAGTACCCCTACAGCATAAGAAATTAAGAATCCACATAACAGATGAGAAAAATTCACCTAGAAAACAAAAACTAAAACTAAAAGATGAGAAAACCAAGAAAAGATGAGCAATATATAAAGTTATGGTTCTGAAACTACTAACCAGGGGTTAGTACATTGGCAGGTGCATTTACAAGCTCTTTCCCAAATATCGCACCAGAGCTAACAACTTCTGCATATTTCAGTTTCTTTTCGATCTCAGGTCCAGTTCCAAGGCCAAGAATCTCAACAGACTTGAGAGTGGGAGTCTTTGGCTCAAACTTAAACCTGTTATCTTCAAAAGTCCCCAGCACAATTCCTATGACAATTCAAGATATTTTACCTAGTTTAATGTCTCAATTCAGAATGATATGACAATAAAGTTTAAGCTACTAGGGAAAACAGGTACCGGTTGCCATTGCAGAGGCAGCACTGAGCTTTAATTCCACCGAGAGGCCTTCAGCCGAAGCAAGTGCAACAGCAACACTACTTGCCTGTGCAGATTTTACAGATGCAGCAATAGTCTCACCGAGAGTACGATAAGCAACGGTTGAAGAACCTGCTGACCCAAGCCCAACTAACCCAATCCTTTTAAAACCAAGACCAGGCAGTCTAAGGACAATGGATTGACCAGATTTTCCAGAAAAATCTTCCTCAGATGAGGCCTCAGACAGCAAACCACCCAATTTTGAGTCCAATTTTTGCAAGATCAAATTTTGGAACTTGGAATTTTGGTCTCTAACCATGTCCTTCTCTGTCACACCTACTGCAAGGATGTCTCCTTTCCATTCCAGCAAATCAACCTCTCTTGCAGCAATCGATATCTTTGGCAGCCCAGAACAACAAAGTTTTGAACTTTAGTAAATATTTCCTCATAAAGCACTCAAAAATACTAGTATAATGTAAATATGCATGCAAAATATCAGTTTGAATGAAAATCCATGGAAGAAGGGATATATATAGTCTCCTTTCCATTCCAGCAAATCAACCTCTCTTGCAGCAATCGATATCTTTCACAGCCCATAACAACAAAGTTTTGAACTTTAGTAAATATTTTCTCATAAACCACTCAAAAACACTAGTATAATGTAAATATGCATGAAAAATGTCATTTTGAATGAAAACTCATGGAAGAAGGCATATATATAGTCCAAAACAAACAATAGAAGAAAAGAAGAAAATTAAAGGGATGAATTGTTAGAATGGTTGAGATGAGAGAAAGAAAGAACCTTGGGTCTTTGGATTTGATTGGGTTTAGTGAGGCCAAGAGTTGCTAGAGCTACGGAGTGAGCCATATATGCGCCAAAGCTGAGGATCTAAGAGCTGCCATTGTTAAGGTTCTGCAAGTGTCCATTTATACAGTGCAAGAACTGAGAAATGGAAGACAGGGAGAGGGGTTTAGATGGTGATGAAGTTGGGGAAACCTCTTTGGTATCATTTTTGTTGAGAAACATGTGAGGGAATTAGACATTTTTGTCGAGAAACGTCTGAGCAAATCCAATAGGAGATATTGAGAATCATAGCATTAGCATGTGTAAAACATGAAGGCTTGTTGATAAGCCCTTCCCTGGGTTGGGTGTCCCATAAAGTTTTTGTCCGGCGAAAGGACAATTATTGAACTATTGATTAACAAATAAAAAAAATTCCGTTGCCGGGAATCGAACCCGGGTCTCTCGGGTGAGAGCCGAGTATCCTAACCAACTAGACTACAACGGATTTGTTTATGGTTTTGTGTTTTCTAGTTTTCCATTTAGGCTCCAAACGGATTTGTTTATAAGTTTCCTTTTTAGTCCCCAAATATTTTATGGTTTCTAAGTTTCCTTTTTAGAGCATCCACAATTGTGGATATTAGGAAGTTTTTCAGATCAAAAAATTAAAAGTAAGTTTTTAATTAGTGTGGAAAGGAGATTTATTATAGTTTTTAATCCTTGCAAGTAATGGATCTTTGTAGGTCCCGCTACTGATGCTTTAAACATGAAAAAACAAAACAACGCAGGTTTCGCGCATCTATTGCGGGCCTAGCTAGCACGTGCAATGCATGCGCAGCTAGGCACGTAAGTCTTCTTTGCATTTTTTTCCTGAGCAAGTTGTCAACGTTTTTTCTTTATTTTTTTTCTTTTATCTCATCTTTCCTCCTCATTCTCTTTCCCACATGGCATAACAAAATCCTTCAAAAAACTTACATTGATATTGATGCTCTTAGCCCCCAAATATTTCTCTTTTTTTCTTCTCAAAATGTTAAATCTTCAACCTCAAGGGTCCCCATGTCCCGCCCCGACAGAGCATTTTGATGACTCTAGACCTTTGGCTCGATCTTTAATTTTTCTTTCCAAATTTTACTCATATGACCAATTGAGCTGCACATGCGGATAAATCCAAATATTTCTCTTTTGTTAAACATATAGTTGTCTAAGTGCTTGCTATGAAAGCCATTTATATATAACTTACCATAAGTCCATAATGTGTGATTTTTTGTAATCTACCTCACTGTAAAAATAATTTAAAAAAAAAAAACAAAAACAAAAAAGAAGAATAGAAGATAACTTGATAAACAACCCCATTGCTTTGAGGAAGAAGACAATAATCAGAAGCCTTCTTCATACAAAACTCAGAAACCATTAGCAACTCCGTTGTAGTCTAGTTGGTTAGGATACTCGGCTCTCACCCGAGAGACCCGGGTTCGATTCCCGGCAACGGAACTTTTTTTTAATCAATTCGTTAATCAATAGTCCTTTTCGCCGGACAAAAAGCTTATGGGATAAGCCTTCATGTTTTACACATGTATGATTCATTGATTCTCAATATCTCCTATTGGATTTGCTCCGACGTTTGTCGACAAAAATGTCAGATTGCCACCGGTGCCGGACAAAAGATTTTTTGGGACACCAACCTAGCTAGATAGGGAAATGTTCATGTTTTACACATGCTAATGCTATGATTCTCAACATATCTCATATTGGATTTGCACCGATGTTTCTCGACAAAAATGTCTAATTTCCTCACATGTTTCTCAACAAAAATGATACCAAGCTAAGATTATCTCCAACTTCATCAGATCCCTCTTCATGTCTTCCACTTCTCAGTTCTTGCACTGTATAAATGGACACCCGCAGAAGCTTAACAATGGCAGCTCTCAAATCCTCACCTTTGGCACATGGCTAACTCCGTAGCTATGGCTACTCTTGGCCTCACTAAGCCCAATCAAATCCAACGCCCTAAGGTTCTTTCTTTCTTTCTCTTAAGTCTTAACCATACTAAAAACTCATTCCTTTTTCCTTTCTTTTCTTATATTGTTTGTTTTCATCTATGGCCCTGTTCGGTAAATGACTGTTGGGTTAGAGGGTATAACTAGTCGATAAAATTAGCTTATTGTAGAAAGGAGTTTGGTAAATTAGTTGTTTCTTGATAGCTGTTTAGTATAATTTCTTTTCTCAAAAAGCTAATTGAAAAAGTTAGTTTGAGCAACTTTTTGAATTCTAGTATTTTGGAATTACAAAAAGTTGATTAATCAAACATTTATATTGATTTTTTAATCAAGTCAAATAGTTAATAGTAGTTAAATAAGGTCAAATTAGCTTATAGGCTAACTATTTTACCAAACAGGGTCTATATGTGTTCTTAGCTTACATGGTTTTTTCATTCAAAATGATACTTTTCATGCAAAAATTTGTAACTTTAAGGCTTTTATGAGAAAATATTTACTAAAGTTAAAAAGTTTGCTGTGAAAGATATCGTTTGCTGCAAGAGAGGTTGATTTGCTGGAATGGAAAGGAGACATACTTGCAGTAGGTGTGACAGAGAAAGACATGGCTAGAGACCAAAATTCCAAGTTCCAAAATTTGGTCTTGCAAAAGTTGGATTCAAATTTGGGTGGCATGTTGTCCAAAGCCTCATCTGAGGAAGATTTTTCTGGGAAATCTGGTCAATCCACTGTCCTTAGACTGTCTGGTCTTGGTTTTAAAAGGATTGGATTAGTGGGGTTTGGGTCATCGGTTTCTTCAACCATTGCTTATCGTACTCTCGGTGAGACTATTGCTGCAGCTGCTAAATCGGCTCAGGCAAGTAGTGTTGCTGTTGCACTTGCTTCGGCTGAAGGCCTCTCGGTGGAATCAAAGCTCAGTGCTGCCTCAGCAATGGCAACTGGTACCCGTTTTCCCTAGTAGCTTAGCTTAAACTTTATTATCGTATCGTTATCATTCTGAATTAAGACATTAAACTAGGTAAAACATCTTGAATTGTCATAGGAATTGTGCTGGGGACTTTTGAAGATAACAGGTTTAAGCTAGAGCCAAAGACTCCCACTCTCAAGTCTGTCGAGATTCTCGGCCTTGGAACTGGACCTGAGATTGAAAAGAAACTGAAATACTCAGAAGTTGTTAGTTCTGGTGTGATATTTGTGAAAGAGCTTGTAAATGCACCTGCCAATGTACTAACCCCTGGTTAGTAGTTTTCGGGACCATACCTTTGTATATTAGTTGCTCATCTTTTCTTGGTTGTTTCGAATTTTTCCTTATTTGTATATGTGGATTCTTAATTTCTTATGCTGGCCTGCAGGGGTACTTGCCGAAGAGGCCAAAAATATTGCTTCGTTGTACAGCGATGTTCTTACCGCAACAATCTTGGATGCTGAGCAGTGCAAAGAATTGAAAATGGGATCGTTTTTAGGTGTTGCTGCAGCTTCTGCACATCCGCCTTATTTCATTCATTTGTGCTACAAGCCCCCGAGTGGATCGGTCAAAACCAAGCTGGCTTTGGTTGGAAAGGGGATTACTTTTGACAGGTAATCTATGTTTTAAGTGCTTTGGTTTTGCCTCACTCACAATGCAATCCAAAAAGTAGAGGCAAATTTTTCACTTAAAGGAGTTAAAGCTTGTGAAGAATGATGGATCTTAGTAAAGTAACTACATTTATGTTTCTTGCTATGCTATTAGTTCTTGAATAGATTCCTTTTATCGTTCTAGTGGTGGATACAACATCAAGGCCGGGGCAAATTCCGCGATTGAGATAATGAAAAACGATATGGGTGGTGCTGCAGTAGTGTTTGCTGCAGCAAAAGCGATGGGCCAAATAAAGCCTGCTGGAGTGGAAGTAAGTCATATTGCCACTGCCCGAAAGGGATATTTTCTGTCGGGATCAAAGGCTTACCACTACGCCAAAACCTATAGCTAGTAGCAAATGTGTAACTTTATTTTCTTATACTTCTGTCAGAATCAAATGCTTATCACTATGCCAAAACCTATAGCTAGTAGCAAAGGCATAACTTTATTTTCTTATACTTGCATAGCACTATAGCAGTCAGCGTCACGTTTCAATGGCAGGATGCTGGACTCGCCTTTCCAAGCTGTAGCCTAACGTTTTCTTTCTAAGTTGCTAAATTTCGAATTTCATAGGGATTGCTTGTCTCGTATCATGAAATTGTTGTGATATGGCAGGTACATTTCCTTACTGCTGCTTGTGAAAATATGATTAGTGGGGCAGGCATGAGACCTGGAGACATTCTCACAGCTTCAAATGGGAAGAGAATTGAGGTAACTTATGGTTCTGCACTCTTTGTTCTGCAATTTCATATTGATCTGATTGTATGGTGGCATTCATTCTTTTGATAGGTTAACAACACTGATGCTGAAGGAAGGCTTGCACTTGCAGATACTTTAATATATGCCTGCAAACTGGGTGTAGAAAAGGTATAGAAATGCAACCATTAGTCATATATCACATTTTGCAGATCTTTGCAGTGTTTTCTTTTGGATGACAAGGGAAACCCATAGCCAATTAGCCACTACCCGATGGTATGCATTGGGAAAACCCTGCCTTGTGACCTTAGCCAACAAAGGACCACAAGGAGGTAAACCAACCTAGGCTGCCCATTGCTGATCGGCTCAAACCAAGAAGTCGAACTTGGAACCTTGTGGTTACCAAACCAACAGTTTGCCCAACTTAGCTAGGGTTGCCCCAGTTTTACAGTGTTTTCCTTCATATTCTACACGAGACAATACTCTAAAATAGTAAACTCCACCATTCTCTAAATTTACTGACCGGCTCAAACCAAGAAGTCGAACTTTGAACCTTGTGGTTACCAAACCAACAGTCTGCCCAACTTAGCTAGGGTTTCCCCGATTTTACAGTGTTTTCCTTCCTATTCTACATGAGACAATACTCTAAAATAGTAAACTCCACCAAATCTCTAAATTTACTGACCAGCTCAATCCACGAAGTCGAACTTGGAACCTTGTGGTTACCAAACCAACAGTTTGCCCAATTTAGCTAGGGTTGCCCCAAATTTACAGTGTTTTCCTTCCTATTCTCCATGAGACAATACTCTAAATTAAATAGTAAAATCCACCATTCTCTAAACTTACATAGTAGATTGCAGCATGACTGCTAATAACATTCTTAACCATGCAGATAGTTGATCTGGCTACACTGACCGGTGCCTGTATAACTGCTCTTGGCCCCTCTGTTGCTGGTATGCCTTTGTAGATTTTGTGTTTATGAAGTTATACAGAATCCCATGTTGTATATAGGAACATGATAAAAGGGGGGTTTTCTAACTTTTCTTCTTCTCTACTTAAATCTTGATTAAAAACTAGGGGTTTTCACACCTAGCGACGAATTGGCGAGGGAGGTGCTTGAAGCAGCACAAGTTGGGGGCGAAAAGCTTTGGAGGTTGCCCATGGAGGAGAGCTACTGGGGGGCAATGAAATCCGGGATTGCTGACATGATAAACACGGGTCCTAGACATGGTGGTGCAATCACTGCAGCTCTTTTCTTGAAACAGGTACTACAAATGTTGCTATGGTGTGATTGGTGTCTCACCCCAAACATGTTTGAAACTACATAGTACTGGTTTCTCTTTCCCTAGTATTCTTGTGTCTGCACTTTTGAAGCTAGAGCATGATCAGATCCTTTTTTGAGTACTATTGACTCTGTTACAATGTAGTATCTGTTCATACATACAGCATGGTCAGATCCTATGCATCTTTCTTTGACATTGTAGCAGTAACAAAAAAACCTAAGATTTTGACCTTTGTTTTGCAGTTTGTTGATGAGGGAGTAGAATGGTTGCATATTGACATTGCTGGTCCAGTGTTTGATGAAAAGAAGAAACTTGCAACAGGGTTTGGCATTAGTACTATGGTGGAATGGGTGCTGAAACACTCTTCTTAGCTTTACATATAATTCATTTTGGAATTTGGATGTTCTAATGTAGCTTCTTCATGTGCACTAGTTGTAAATGAAGTTAGTTACTTCTCGAATCGAATGTACCGGTTAATATCGAGTAGTATAGATATAAGACTCTTTATAAGAGGTCTCCAAAATTAACTCACAACGCACTGCAATGGCTAATACCCTCCAACAAGCACAACATTTTGCCCCAGGACTGACTTAGTAGGTTCAACCGATTACCTTAAAATCTTGCTCTAGCAAGAGTAGGGATTTGAATCCCACTGGGAACCTGAGAGGTTATTGAGAGACCTATACCAAAAAGAAGACCCTCCAACTTTGCACAACATTTTGCCTCGCAGGATTAGCTTAGTTGGTTCAACTGATTACCTAAAAATCTTGTTCTAGCAAGAGTAGGGATTCAAATCCCACTAGGAACCTAAGAGGTAGGTTATTGAGAGACCTAGACCAAAAAGAAGAGATGAAAATTCCACGGAACCTAAGAGGTAGGTTATTGAGAGACCTAGACCAAAAAGAGATGAAAATTCGAGCAGAGGTGAAAACCTAAAGACTAATTAAACGACTTGCAATTTACCTATTCCAACATGCTTTGAGGGTTTAAGATTAGTCTAGCAGGATACTTAATGTATCAAAAAAGAAAAGGGAAATGAAATATGCATGCAGCACTCAACTGGCACAAAAATGAGACAAAAGCACAATCTAACACACTATGGAGAGTTACAATAATCTTTTAATCTGCTGCCATAACAGATGAACACCCTACAAGGGATTAGGGCAACTTGTCTAATTCCAACATACAAACTTCCAGCCATCTCAGCTGAATCTTTAAAGGCCAAATTTAAAATTTAGCGAACAACGTTTTTTTTCCCTTGGAATTATAAAAGTTTTACTATAGCAAAGGCGGGATGGGATGGGAAGGGAACGAAACTGCATAATTAGTTCTTCCCGATGTCCTTCAGTCCACAAATCTGCTCTTCTCCCATTGCAGACATGACCGACAGAATAAGATCCTTTCCTTCATTAAACCCGTCTTTAATCTGTGAACAAGCCAATACACCAATGGTCAATCACATTGCAAACGCAAATCGTCAAATCAATGACAAAATCATTGCTAGTTCCTATTTCCCTTTTCCTGTTCCAAATCGCTTACCTGAGCAAGAAGAGCTTCATCGGTGGGAAGCCTCAGATCATCTTTGGTGCCCCCGCTTTCAGTGAGAAGAGACACCTAAAACAGTCCCAGGACAAGCGTTTCATAGTGAGCTAGAGTACAAACTTCAATAAGAAAATAATATACGACATACCATTTCACTATATAGCCAAGAGCCATGATGACCATGGTTATGAGTAATGAAGACTGAAATTAGTACTTTATCACAAGATCATTGCAACAGCCAATAAATACGCCAAATTAGTCATGAAATATAGAGTGACTATTTCGGCTTCCATATCCATTGTTCATACATAAGAAAAATTATAGAGCGGAGGAATGTGCTAGAGCTTAGATTAAAATTTCTCGCTTAATTACTTAACCCTTTCTCACTTTCAGCATAGGATAGTTCATTGAAGATACTAGATAGATTGTTATTCTCTTACTCGGTCCTAAATATTAATCATATTCATATATTTCAGCATTGAAAGGTAATGATGAGAGATAACGTACAAAGCCATCCTCAGAGATGTCAATCAGCTGGTAGTCAGTGCGACTAACATGAGGCACCTGAAATAAAAACGTAAGAATGAGACGAGCCAAATTTCAATCATCTATAAAGCATATTGTACAAAGTACACCCCAAAAAATGGAAAAGAAAATGCAGAGTATTGAATTACATCACAGTTGTGAGAGGAAGGAACAATATCCTCGAGCTTCTTCCCATTGAAGATGTCAATTGCCACAAAGTGACACTTTGCATGCCCGTGCTTGCCAGTTTTGGAAGTGGAGACTTCAACAACCTATTGACAGAAATATTTAGTCATTACTCATTATAAAGAATCAATAGCAGAACTAGAGTACAATAAATTAAGCCATAGCTAACATAATAAAAACCTCACATTTTTCCCATAAAAATATTACCACTTTCTCCTATTAGGCCACTATGAATGAAACATCAATCAAATCACCAACCATTTGATCCATGATGTGAGATCTCTTCAATATTAAAAATTTTAAAGTACTTACCACTCCCACTAAAAATAAAATATTGGTTTAAGCCCCATGAGGCAATGATGGGATTTCCTTTGTACATTTAACAAGAATTCAAAACCACCTTTTTTTCAAGAAATCGGAGGCATAGTAAAAAGAAACATCCATCTTTTAAAATAAACACTCCTTGCATATTCATACATGTGCACAAAAACAAATACATACATCATACATAACAGACGCATATGCACATACACAGATTTAAACAAATGGACACACGAGTTACAGATACATACACCAAATGGAAGAAATTTACTTGTACCATAACCTGAGACCTGAGTTGCAGTTTATCTAAGTAAGATGATAGTTAGGAAGAAACAAATGGGCACACAAGATACATACACCAAATAAAAGAAGATTACTTGTACTCCATAACTGAGCTGCAGTTTATCTAAGTAAGATGATATTCAGCGAGATGAAAACCCTAGGATGAGTGTGAAGGAATACAAGGCAGAGGAATAGGATATCTAAGGATTTCCAACAAATTAACCTAGCATACCCTACAAGATTGGAGCTTTGTGGTGTATATACAATAGGACTCAACCCCAACACCAATTGACAAAAATAAAACATCATTAAATAGCATATGAACACATCACATGAGCTCTAGCACTAACAAGAAAACTACACAGGCAGCTCATTTGGTTCCTGAGCAGTATATTGTGGGCAAAGGCAAGAAAACTACACTGGACACACACATACACACAAGGGCACCTAAACCAACCAAAGAAATTGACTTGAAACCTAGAACTTAGTACAAACAATTCAATACATTTATGATTTAACATGGTAAGATGATAGTCAATGGAACACAAGGAAGATATATGACCAAAAAACAGTCCAAACACACACTTCATTAAAACACCCTAAAATCACAGGATCTTTAGCAGAAACAAGGAAAAAAGCCACACACAAACAAATAACAATCAGGAACCATAAAAACACATCGAGATCTAAATCTATAGGCACCAACCCACACCAAATCGAAAGGGGAAACACACGAAGGGCACCGATGGAATAGAAAAATTTGAAATCTTTGAGAGAAGAGAGGCGGATGGGGAGAAAAATGGAAGACCTTGCAAGGGCGAGCTTTGATGACTATGTAGCCATTCTTGCGGATGGTTCCAGCTTGCTGAGGGTAGGTCTTGGAGGCGCCGGCATCCGCTTTCGACTCGAAGTGGTGCTCCTCGTCCGACATGGATGGTAGCTTAGTAGCTTTCTCTCTCTAAAGAAGTTTGAGGGATTGTTGGGGTTGGGGGAAGTGGAAGAGAGAAAGGACTTTTCCGGAGATGACTCCAACGATAATCCCTAGTACATACTACTACTACTATACCATTTTTACTTTTCTTTTTTTCTTTTTTCTTTTTTCGGATGAGATTTTTTTTTTTAAATAAAAAAAAAAAACTCTCTTTTTTCTTTAATTCTTTTAAGAAAAAAATACTTTTTTATCTATAAATTATTTTTAAAATAGTAATTTTTGTGCCTTAATGTTTGGTGATTCTCGTGAAATAAGAGGGAAATAAAAATAACATAAAAATTACAGTGTTTTCGTTAATTTAGCGGGTACGTGCAAAGAACGTGCTTGCTTCTGTGCGCTCTTCTTTCTTTTCTTTTCTTTATTTGAAATTTTTTGTTCTTCTTCACTCACTTTTGCACGTGTCCGCTATGCAGTATCTGTGTGCAATTCTTTCTTTCTTTTTGAAAAACTTGGGTTCTTCTCACATGCTTAGCATATGCGTGCAAATAACGTGTTTGCTAGGCAATGTTTGTCTGCTCTTTTTTCTTCCTTTTTTTGGAGGGAAAACCTAGGTTATTCCGTAAGAACTCAGGTGGCTAAATATTGTTATGAAGGACAAGAGAAGAATTAAAGAAGTGATATAAAGATTAAAATGACATTGTATACTAATAATAACAACAACAACAACAACAACAACAATAATAATGCTATTCAAGGGCAAATATATCATTTTTTTTTCTTTTTATTGTTTTCTTTTCCTTCATATGGCTGAATTGCAATTCATAGGGAGGGGCTATGAATCGCAATTTATTGAATTGAGAGAATTGCAATTCATTTATTTGTGTGTAAAGATGACTTTTAACTCAACCCTAAAGACAACTCGGACGATCAAGTTTGTAAAAAGTGTTTGGTGATTCTAGTGAAATAAAAGGAAAATAAAAAATAATATATATAAAAATTACAGTGCCTCTGCTAATTTAACGGGTGCGTGCAAAGCACGTGTTTGTTATTATTCGTGCGCTCTTTTTCTGTTTGCAATTCATTGAATTGAGGAAATTGCAATTCCTCCAACCAAATAATGTAGTTTCTCCTTCCATATAATTACATTGGCATTAAATTTCAATTCATGCCAATCAAACACCTATAAGGGACTAAAAAAATATTTTGCAAACAATTGAATAATGAAAAGTGATAATGGGTATAATTGAATATACAAAAATGACATTTATATATAATCTATGGACGAAAGTCATTTTTCTCTTTTTTTCGTTGTACAACATCTTGTGTTCTAAGAAATTTGTTCAAATATGATATAGCATCAACACAATTTGACTCTTGCCCAAACAACAATTTGACCCAAAACTTGGTATATATATAATAGTTGATATTCTAATTTTGCAGTTACAAGATAACCAAGTAGTTCGTGCGCAGTTTGTGCGCTTGCAAGAACTACCGGGTTCCAAGCGTTTGTCTCGTGCTGAATTGGTGTTTTGCTAAGTATCGTGCGCTTTTCACTTCGGTTTAATGAAAGTTTAGTTCATGATTAAAAAAAAAAAAAAAAAAAAACTTCTTATGTGGATGATTTAATTCTAAAAGATTGATCCAAATGTTTTATAGTTGTCAATTACTATATAGTGTGACACTGTGATGATACATCTGTTACCATTTCAAATGGATGGTTATAGGATTGAACTCCGGTAAAAAAAATTGTTCCATAGCTATTTTTTTTATATTAAATAGTCCAATAAGTAAATATATTTTACAATTAATATTCTTATACATTATATTAAATATGAAAATATATAAATTTTGAAATTATAATAAAAAGTATCAAATAAAATAAAATATTTATTAAAAAAAAAAAGAAAAAAAAAAGAGCAACACACGATGGAGTAACGCTTTTCCATATTCTTTCTTTGACTTAGATTACTTTTATTATTAGTAGTAGTCTCTGAAGAAAAAGTTGTGGCCTTGTTGACATAATTTTCTTTTTCATCGATGGCATAATTATCCGTGAAGAGTTAGGTGTAGTTGTTAATGTTGACTTACAAGTTACATCATATATTATGCATTTATGTTTAATTTGGTGCATAAGTTTAAAGTATGATATACATATATACTTATTCATTAGACTTAATCTAAAAAAAGTCTTGTACAAAAAATAACAAGATATTTACATTTTGATCGAAACGTAAATAAATAAAGTGCAAGCGTGAAAGAAGATCAATGATGGAGGATTGGGTTTGGGTCCATTGGGCCGAATAAGTAGAGGTGTGGAAATTAATTAGGTCCAGAAGATGATTGAAATTCGCATGTAAAGTTTAGAGACCTCTTTCTTTCTCACTTAGGTCTCTAATGGATACGTCTCTAGCGAGGCAACCCCATCAAATCCTCCGTAATCATCTCCATTAGTTCAGGATTAGGTTGCTCGATATAAGTTTGCAAGACCAATATATGCATTATATACCTTATAAGAATCGCTCTATAATATTTAAAAAAAAAAAATTGTTGTTGTATTAATTTATTTTGTATTTAATTATTATGTTAGTTTTTTTTTTTTACTTATCTCGTGATAAATTAATAAATTAATGAGTAATTAAAAATATAAATAACTCGTATAAGTAATATTAAATAGTGATTTTGATGGTGGAATAATACTTTCCAACTCACAATTATGTTAATAGAAGATGTGACCATAATGTAGATGGTGAGTTGTGTTGACTAAGATTATAAGAAAACAAAAGAAAATCATGTTGATGTCATTGTGAAGTGTGATTAGTGCACAACAATAAAAAATAACAAAACAAGTTTGCTCGGGCCATAATCAATTAGTCCACAATAATTTCATAAGTTTTGCTTTGTTAATAATAACAAAGTGTATGGTTCGAATTGTAACTAAAATATCTGAACTTGAATTTCGTTCCCATTCAGCAGAGAAATAAAGCTTACATAATCTTGTAAAATTGATGATATCTTTTGTAACTTTTAACTAGAAAAGACCAAAACATAGTCATTACGAATAATTGAACTTTTTTATTGAATATTTTTTAGCAATATTTTGAAAAGAATACTATTTTTATCAAGTGCATGATAGCGTGAGAATAATACTTTAATTCTCAGCAACAATCCAAGATTCCATGTAGCATTGAAGGAAATGATGATGACCCTTAGCTTGGCAATAATTATTCCTCCACAATAATTCATCCACAACACAAAACGTTACTTTCAAGTTTCAACCCTACCATTGCCCTCATCATATATATATGTTTGGGGTGTAAATGTAATCGATAATGTGAACAGGATAAATTTTATTGACGTCAATCAATTGAAATTTGTATTGTTTTTTATAACTAATAGGATTATTTAATGCGATTAATATCTCAAACAACCAACCATACTAAAAATTAAATTAAACTAACAACACAACAACGTCAATAGATTCTCTAAAATAGAGTAAACAAATACGGTTGAAAATAGCAATATTGTTAAATGAATTTCTCAATATTCAGTTTAGCGACAATTTTTTTTCTTTTCCGTTACTATTTTCACCCTTAGCTTTTTGTATTGTCCGTTAAATTATCAAACAGTTTTCCACAATCCGCTAATACTAATAGCTAGTAAAACCAACTAATACAATTAACTATTGTCGATGCCCTAGTGTATGATGTCCTTGATTTATTTAGTTGGAATATAATTTTTTCATTTACCCAAAAAAAAAAAAAAAAACTATTGTCGATGTGATAATCGAATTGGTTAAGGCTTGATGTAGCTAAAATCAATAGTTATATCATGGAGCACAATATATATTGCTACAATGCTACTTGAACCCAATATGTTCCCTTTTTTTTTCTCCTTAATTATTTTTTCAATTTATTTATTTATTTATAAATAAAATTAATGCCCATAAGGTGGGGCATAGCATGATTGAAACCAGTGGCGTGTATCTTCTTTCATTTATATATTTGAATTTTATTTGGAAGTATCAGAAAATTTCGAGTTTTTTAAAGTTGTTTTTCAGTCCATCCTGGTTTTGCTCAAACTTCAGATTCTGACATTTCATTTCTTTAATTGAAAATTGAAATAAATATAGTTTATAGCTGGAATGGACTGCAATTTCTTCCCATTCTTCAATAATCAAGAGCTATATTGTGGTTTTAAGTCTGCATGAACAACCCAGTTGTTTATTAAGTGGTATATTGTGAACAAAGACATATAATCGAATCCTGACAGTCATAATGTGAAAATGTAAACTTAGTCCAGTTAGTTATTGAATGGTATATTATGAGCAATAACACATGATCAAGTCCTGACAGTCAAAGTATGAGAATTACACCTAATATAGTGTACTCATTGTGGGTACCAAACACTGATCCTCCTACCTAATAAACTGTTGAGCTCCTCGACTATACTATCGGGCAGAAGTATTAGGCCTAGGCCGAGAGAATTTCTCATTTTGTGGGCAATGAACGAGACCTCAACAGCAATCATAAATGTTGACATTGTTTATCTTAAAACAACCCCTCCCCCCCCCCCAAAAAAAAAAAAGAAGAAGACATGATTGATTAAGCAAGCAGTCAAGCTGACAACTTGGTACACTCAAAACAGTTGTGTCTGCTGCAGTGTATTTTTAATGAAGCCATGACAACAAATCCAGTCAAGTATCATGGAAGCCCACATGACAAAACAATAAAACAGTTATGCAGTTTAGTCAGGACAGCATCAAAATGATTGAGGATGTTGTGACTGAGGGAAGATCATGGGAACCAGGCATTTTTTTCAGAAAATAACCCATAACAGAAGAAGAGAAACAGCAGATTAATACTGCGTAGTTCTTTGTCATTTTCAGGAACTACAAATATTCTCTGGCATTGGACCACTCGCGTGGTCCTCCATGGTTATTATGCTGCAAATCGTGTTCTTTAGACCTGTAACGTTATCCTCGTTCTACCAGCAGTTCCACTAGAATTGATAAGAAAAAACGACGGGATTAAGATAGAGTACTAGTTCGAGAAGTACCTTGAATGGTGTTCAAGCCCTCCGCGTTATAAATATGAATTTTCACTGCTAGAATTATATGGTGAATGAGAAAAACATTGCAAAATCCCGAGATAAAAATCTTGGACTACTGTACAATCCCCCTCGGGGCAACATAGGGGATTAGAGGGGACTTAAAACGGGAAAAGAACAGATAAGAAAGGTTTAACTAATAGAGTTTTACTGTTGTTATTTCGCTGTGGTGCTTTCGATATCCTTGAGGAGACCAACTATCTGCTGCATACTTGGCCGCTTTGAAGGATGTTCTGCTGTGCATAGATAACCGATCTTCAAGGCCTCGACCATTTCTGTTTCGGGTCCAGTTCCACGAACTTTTGGATCAATAGCTCTCGAGGCCTGGCTCTTCTTCACTAATCCTCTAACCCAGCTAACCAAATTGCTGTCTTTATCTTCGGGATAATTGTCTCCAATAGGCTTTTTCCCGGTTATTAGCTCAAAAAGGACAACTCCAAACCCGTAAACATCAGATTTAGGCGTAATTGCGTTTGGGGAACACATTTCAGCTGGCTGAAGACACTCGGGCGGTGTATATCCAGGGGAACCATTAGTGATCTCATCTTCGAGACTGTAACCGAAGATTTTAGCTAGCCCGAAATCAGACAGTCTAGGCTCCAAGTTCATATCGAGATAAACGCTGCTAGCCTTCACGTCTCTATGTATAATAGGCGGTGAGCAGCCATGGTGGAGAAACGCGAGAGCCCTGGCAGTACCTAGAGCTATTTTATGCCTGAATCGCCAAGTGGTTAGCAGCCCATCAGACCTCACATTCTGAATACCATTAACATCTTCTTCTTCCCACATATCTGTGCTCCAATCTTCCGTAGTTTGAACACCGAGTGGCAGGTCGTGAAGCAAATTTTGCAAATTCCCGTTCTCCATGTAATGATAAATGGCAATTCTTTGGTCCCCGGCCAAGCAGTACCCGGTGAGTGGGACAAGGTTGGGATGTTTAATCCGCCCGAGATACTCGAGCTCTCTTGCAGCTTCTTGGTCAGTCATGGTTGAACCGTGAACCAAGACTTTAACAGCCACGTGATTCCCACCGGGTAAAAACCCTCTATAAACAGGCCCGAATCTCCCCTCTGCCAACAAAGTGTCTCGGTCGAAATTAGACGTTGCAGACAAGAGGTCAGCAAATGTGAAATTGAGCAACGGTTTCTCAAAGATCACTACAGGGACCGAGTTAGCTTGTTTAACATCAGCAACCCACAAGGTCGAATCAGTCTGAAACGAGAAGGGGCCAGATATATGCTGCTGATCTTCCTTGTATGAATTCTGCTTCACTGCCCATATTGTGGTCTTACGACGACAACCAAAAGCTAAAATCAACAGGCCGAGAAGCATAAAAACCATGGAAAACGTTAAAGCTAAAGCAAGCTTGAACCCCCGATGGCTTTGAGCTTTTTTATTCAAGAGATTAGGGTTAGCAGCAATGGGACATCCATTTGATGATCCAATGAAGGCGGAGTGGAGGATAGCCGGGGGAATATCAGAGGCACAAAAGGTTAAGTTGTTGTACGAGAAGTTGAACCTCTCCATTGACGGGATTATCTCTATAAGTGATAAAGGGATGTCACCACTCAAATTGTTGTACGAAACATCAAGAATTTGAAGCATTTTCGTGTTCAACGAGGGAATTCGACTGCTAAGATGGTTCCTAGAAAGGTCAAGTGCTTTCAAGCTACTTAGGGTTGAGAGGCCACTGGGAATTTCACCAATCAAATTGGTTCCAGAGAAATTCACATACTCTAAACCAGAAAGCATATCAATATGTGGAAATTCCCGGGGGGTGAATCTATTGTAAGCAAGATTTACGTGTTTCAAACTCCGGGCATCATTCAACTCGGGGAAAAATTCTCCAGTAATCTGATTCTCAGATAAATCCAGATAAACTAAACTAGACCAGTTGAAGCTTGAGCTGAAATTTACCTCAGAAATGTTGCCTTGGAACTGGTTTCTGCTCAGATCAATCACCATCAATTTCCCCTCGAAAACGCCAATAACAGAACCCTGGAACAAATTGCTGGAAATGTTGAGATAGGTAAGCGAAACCATCCCGGAAAGATCAGAGCCCTTCCCCTGAATCCCATTTCCAGCAAGATTCAAGAACTGGAGATTGGGGAATGCCTCACCAAAACCATCATGAAGAGAGTCACCGAGCTTGTTCCCCGAAAGATCAAGGGAAACCAAGGCCTGGCAATTCATAATCCCAAAAGGAATCCTGGACTCGAACCGATTTCGGCTGAGATTAAGAACCTGCAATCTTTCAAGGGAGCTCATGGCCTCTGGAATGCTCCCAGAGAAATTGTTGAAAGAAAGGTCCAAACTTTCAAGTTGCCCAAAATTGCCTATGTTACTGGGGAGATTCCCAGAGACTAGATTCTTTGAGAGGTTAAAAGACCTCAAAGAACCCAAACTCCAAACATCAGAAGGCAGCCCAGTGATGCCATTATCACTCAGATCCAAAGACTCAAGCTTTGCAAGTTTCCCAATGGTGTTCTCAGGAACCACCCCAGATAGGCCTAAACCACTGGCCACCAATTTCACAACAGCCACTCTTTCAGCATCACAAAACACACCTTCCCAGGCACAAAAGTGAGCAGAAAGGTTTTCAATTTGAGGAGAACTGAAACCCATCTTTTTCAAGAAATCAGACACATAGAACCCATCAGTGTTGGGCTGTTGGCAAACCAATGGCCTAAAACACACAGCAAAAACAACCAAAAAACAAGCAAGAACTCCCAATCCCATTAGGCCCCAATAAGTACAACTCCAAAAAGATGACCTTTTGATGGAGAGAAACTAGAGAAGAAAAAAAACACTCCAACTTCCCAAAAAAAAATCCTATCTTTTTCTCAGACTTTCAACATTTCTGCAAGGACTCCATACCACTTTTCTGCCTCTCTGAGAACACTAACACTAGTTCCATAACCACAACAATCCAAAATCACAGAGGACACAGAAAATAAAACTAGTGGCTAAGAAACCAACTTTTCTGCACTGGCTTTTAGCCACAAAAGTGGTAATAAAGCTACAATTCAAGGAGGAAAAAAAAAAAAGGAAGAATCTTTAGAGGAAGGTTGAGGCTATGGGGGTAATGAAGAAGAAAGTGAATGGAAATGCTCACCTTGACTGCCCTTGCATGTCTAATAAAGCCAACAGAAGAAACAAAACCCAAGCTTCAATAGCTTTTGTCTCTGTATTTTAACCACCCAGAATCACAGAAAACTCCGAATCCTTAAAACATCCCCCTCTTATACTAAAACAAAAAACAGGTAGCTTCCACAAAGGAGCAAAGGAGAAGAAAAAGTGAAGTTTTTTTTTCTTTTTTCCTCCTTTTTAAAATCTTTATAACAGATAATAAGATGAGTCAATCTTATGAGTAACGGTTGTATAAATTATCCCATAAATATTTCATGGAATAATTGTTTTAATAAATGAAAAAGATTGAAAATTTGGCTATGGGTGGGTGAGTGTAGCAGACAATGGTTATTTCATTATTATGTTCATTCATCCTTTTTCTACAAAGTTGAAAATATGATGTATTATAGTCTTGGTAGCTTGTTTGCTTTTGAATAAACAACAAAATGAAAATAGGGAATCAAGCATTAAAGAAAAATGGAAAATCTTTTTATCCTACAAAGTCAAGAATAAAGCCCCCACCTTTATACTTCTTTTACACTCTTTTAATATTTTAATGCATATATGTAGACATCATCTTGATTAAGTTCGTCACATAGCTCTTCTTAGTGTAATTTACATTTCTTGTATAGTTTGCCGACTATTAAAAATAAGTGGAGTTTATCGAGTGTGCACTCTTGTGGATGCAAATATCTCTAGGTCACCCAAAAATGTATATATTTTAATGTATATGTAAATTAGTCACCTGCAGTTAGTTAATTAATTATATTCAAGTTTGATTTGATTTAAATACATTATGACCAAGTTTGTTAATGAAACGGTTCCACTTGTTTTGTTGTCGTCTCAAACTAATTTCCAATTTGAACATGATGTAAGAACGAGTATGACCTTTTTTTCATTCACACCATTGTTTATCTAAAAGTCTAGTCATGACATCCTATTGATCATTCACATAGTTGTCTATTTGGATGTCCATATGTTATGATGGAATTTCAATTTTAAAGGTTGATATAAGTTGTTAAAAAAAAAAAGGTTCATATAAGTTTGATTCAATCTTTTTGTAACGTCCTTCTATTCTAAATGTTATTACGGTTATTACGGTGTAAAGTTAATGCTAATTGATAACAATTGTGGTTATGTTGGTAATTATAATAGTTATTACAAATAATTTGTGATGGTTGAATAGTTTATAAATAGTAAGTTCTTTTACAATATCTTTTTGGTTAAATCCACTTTACACTATTTTCTTAGTTAAATTCACTATACAAAATCTTCATAATGCGATTTACCTCTCCGATATCCTCGTAACCTTAAAAAATGAAGAAAAAAATCATGTGTGACATTTGAGAGTACATATATTTAAACTTTAATCATTGCAATAAAGTTTAAGTTGGACTCCACCTAACTCCTAAAATGTTATTGTCACAAGTCTTCATTATTAATTTTGGGCCCAGAATCCCATTATTTATCTCTTAGCTGCTTAATAAAAAGTTGACTATTTAATTATAAAATCACTATTTTCCCATTTTCACAAATGTTTTAGTCAAACTAATATGAACATGCCATTGACTGCCCGCATTCAATCTTTCTATCAAAATATATTCTATTCCTCATTTATTTTTTTCCTCACCTATTATTATTATTATTTATGAAATAGATAATAATAATAATAATACTAATAATAATAATATAAAAAATCTGTTAGAGAGAAAAATTATGATAGAGTTTTTAATGATACGGTTTTATAGTGGAACTAATAATTCTTTTTAGTTTCTTTCAATTAAAGGGTTTGGTTTGGAGGGAAGGGGGGGGGGGTGGGGGGTAATTTATTCTACAAAAAAAAATATAGAGTATTATTTCTTTAAAAAAATTGAGTTATTTCGGCAGTGTGTCTGCTTAAATGTGTAATAGTATTAATTAATCATAAATAAAATATTTAACATATTACTTTTTAATAATCATGACTCAGTTAGTAAATACGACTCTGTTATTTTTCACTTACTAAACGGGTGGTCTACCCAATTGAACTATAAGAACCAATACTTTTTTATTTATAAATTGATAATAAAGTGGTGGAGCATAATTTGTGTATAAAAAGGTCATGACTTCGACTCTTGCCAACATTTTCTTGGTAGAGTCCGTTGCATAAAGTATTCCTAGTACAATTTAACTCTCCTCTATGAATTGCATACTATTACATACAGATGTGTATAATTTATCTTATATACATATTCAAATAGTAACTGTGAATTTCTCTAGTCACTAAAAAAAATTGTGAATTTTCTAACAACTTTTGAGGTGGTTGTCAACCCCATCATATTTTTTATTTTTATTTTTTTTTAAATGAGTAGAGAAAATTAGAGCATGCGAAGTCCAACATGCCGGTTAATGATTTGCATTCATTGAGGATCTGAAAGAGTAAAGAGAAATCAAAAGACACAATTTATTGTTATTATTATTGTTACGTACTATTACTGTTACACAACCAATAAACAACACACAAATATAATTTTCTTAATTTTATAATAATCAACTAAGAGAAAAAAAATGCAACTATTGGTATCTTTGCTAAATAGGTTATAGGGGGAAATTATGCCTTTAGCTTTTAATTATGAAAAAATAGTTGACACAATCTCTCAATTATTGAGATTATATTTTGTCTTTCAATTATCATTTTGGCGGTGAATATATTCCATCGAAGACAATTGAAGGACGATATCCACCATCGAGATATTTAATAAATTTTGTAGTTGAAAGACTATATCAGACACCAAGATGATAATTAAGGAACTAAATTTGGAGACTACAATAACTGAGGGGTTAAGTCGATCAATTGTTTATCTATAATTAAGGGACTGAAAGTGACATTTTTCAAACTATCAACTTATTTTTAGTTGAGAACAATGTTGTACAAATCGCACTTAGGCGCTGCCCAACTGTAACACTTTCCCATTTAGGCGCCACCTAGTTGGCCGACCAACTTTGAGCCAAATCGGCCGAGTTATTATTATTTTGCAAATCATAGAGCGATGTGTAATATTTGTTTATGTATGTGTGTGTGTGTGTGTGTATAGACCCGCACAATCCTTTCTTCTTTTTTTTTTTTTTTTTTTTTTTTTTTTTTGACTTCCGCTTAGGCATTAGGCGGGTCTCTAGCGCCCGACTAGCGCCTAGTGTATTTTGCAAAGCATCCTTCAATTTGATAATAATAATTGAGACGGAACATATATATCATTTAATTATACATATATTATTTTGACTTTTACATTAATCAATAAGCTAGCTAGATTATAGCAACACCACAAGAATGTCCAGCTTGATCATGTGCAAAACATTATTGGGATTACATTAATTAATTAAAGCTTTTTAAAAAAAAATCCCAAAAAAAAAAATTTGCTTGAACGAGGTAGTGTGGTTCCTTTTTTTAATCTATTCGAGACTTGTGCCCCATACAAATAATGCACTATACACATACAAGACTATATAAATATATATGTGGACTAGGAGAGAAAGACAATAGATAATTAATGGGGTTATATATATTTTTTTAAGGGTAACCGAGTTAATTCATTAAAATACAATGCGAAACGATACAACAAGATTCGATAGAATGGTAAACCATTCTCATACAATCTGACATAGAAACAACTTTCCTAGCTATGCTACGGAGAACTTGGTTCGCAGATTGTTCAGCAAATCGAAAGTTGATAATGACCTGACCAAACATAAGTCTAATTAACTTTGAGGTCTTGCACATCATCTGGATCTTCATCTCAATTCTCTTGCACATTGACAATATTCCAATCCGACAAAATAATTCTGGTCTTGCATTTGGTTTGATCGGTTAATCAGATGAAAACCTCCCAACCGAGTAAAGAGGCGTTTTTTCATTGTCATCTTCGTCATCCAGAATGAGGGTAACATTTGTCATGACCATAGTAGCTGATTCACGCTTATCAAAATAAAACTCGTTAAAACACGAGAGGGAAATACTCGTTAACACACGAGAGGAAATAACTCGATAAAACACGAGAGGAAATAATTAATGGGGTTATATAGTAAGTCTATTGATACTATACTTTAGGGGAATGTCGCTTTTGTTATATGAAAATATGAAATGAAACCTTAAAGCCCTGAAAATGGAGGAAAGGGCAGGGCTCAGTGTCCCCCGATTTGTCATTTTCAATTCATCTAACATAATAAATAAATAAATAAAATATGTGTATAGATTTTCTATAATATTGTACAATGTTGTAAAATGGTAGGGCAAAAAAGTAATACTTTGCCTAAAAAGAGAGAATTGAGTGTAGACGAAATAAAAGTTATATATTTCACGATGAAACTGTATAGCTACTCTAGAGCTATACAAACTAAACTAAAACTAATTGAAAAATGAAAATGATGGTTGAGAGTACTTCTGTCAACCTATCTATTAATACTCTCTAGCACCTGCTCAAGCTGGAACATAAATAATATCGTTATATCAATCATGCATAAATTGTTACAAAAATATTCAACCCGATTCTTATTAAGCCATTTTGTGGACAAATTTGCTAGTTGATCACCACTCAGGATATGTACCATTGAAACGAGCCCTTGTTGCACATTATCTCGTATGAAATAGCAATCGACCTTAATATGTTTAGTCCGCTCACACCATAAATTGGCCTATAATTGTGCACTTAAACTCTTGAATGCACATAAATGTGCACTCGAATGTCAAAAGTATGCACTCAAAAGCACACAAAGATGTGCACTCAAATGGAGAAACAATCGAAGAAGGAAAAATGTGCACTTGGAAACAAAGACCATATGAACCTACACAAAATTATCATAATGGCACCACAATTTTTTTAACGTTTCTTTATTTTGGATTGTTGATTTTGATTTTGATTATATCAATGACTAAGATTTAACTTCTTTTTTTTTTTTTTTTTTGGTTTTTTTACCGAAGCCCCTCCTTCGCATGTTGGTGTTTAAGCGTTATCTAATGCTGACTAGGCTGGATCACCGAGTGATAGAAAAACCACGATGATATTGTGTCTTTGTATTGAGGCAATTTGATCTCGTGGAAAAGTAAGAAGTTGATTGTTGTAACACGGTCTAGTGCGAAGTTTGAAATAGGGCTATGACTCACGTCGCTTGTGAGATAATGTGGGTACATAACATTATGAAGGAAGTTGGTATGGAGGTGAGGTTGCCTGTGAGGTTATGGTGTGATAACAATGCTATTGTATATATTGCGAACAATCTTCATATTGTTGAATTTTTAATTAAATTTGTAAGATTTACAAAACGATTTATAAGTGTAATTACTTCAATAACACTTAAGTTGAATAGCTCCCTTTGTTGGTACCACAATTGATTCGATTGCACATCTTTGTACCTTCAAGTGCACATTTTTTGTTGATTCGAAGTGTTTTTTTTAAAGAGTGGTAGACCTGAAAGAAATTAATGGCTGAGATTTATACCCATTTTTCACACAGGAAATTCTTTCGCACCCAGTCCTAGACATATATATATATATATATATTAGGGCCGTAAATGAGTCGAGTGGCACGCAAGCTGCTTGGTCAAAGCTCGGCTCGAGCTCGAGCGACTCGTTTAACAGTCGAGCTCGAACTCTAATGTCTTAGGCTCGTGGCTAGACAAGCCGCTCGCGAGGCGCGCATACACACACACACACACACACACACACACACACACACACATATATATATATATATGTATATATATGTATGTATGTATATATATGTATGTATGTATGTATATGTATATATACAAGCTTCTTCAATTGCGCTGCAATATCCCTGACTTGCATGATGTGTTTGCGCGTGCCCTTGACAGTGGAAAGACGAAGACCAACAAACTTCATGATTAGAGTACTTGCCAAAGCTTTATTTGATGTAGCATATTGGTCATCAATAGCTTTGAACAAGGGTTCAACTTTATCAAAATGGTCAACTGAGCCACGAATACTTCTTGGAATTCGCGTCTTAATGAAATACACACACAACCGATTGGACCTGGTCCATTGTGCGTGAAATTTCTTTTCATCCTCAGTGCTATCATCAGTGATAGGAGGAGGCTCTTTATTTTGAATAGCGAAATCCATCTCTATCAACCCTAAGTGTAGGAGAACAACGTCTTTCCACTCTTGGTGATTTTCATCACTTAGCATAGGAACGTCAATCATTATTGTGTTTTGAGTTGGGATTTAAGTAGGTTCTGTAAAGAATAACAAATGCTTAGTTATAATTTTCGAGGCTAAAAAAATAGAAAGAGAGTAACTGAAGTACATAATACTACCAATGTAAATTATGCAAAAGATAAATTCGTATGCCATAAAAATTGCCTGTGGGCTAAATTCTTACGCATAATGAATTTATCAAAACTGAATGGTGGAAACAGAATGGGTACGGTTTGGGTATGATTTTTCCACCCTTAATGACAAGCCTACCAAACTATATGCCGATACATAATCCTTGTGAGCAAATTATGATCATAGTTTAGTATTTCATCCTAATTAACCCTACAAATATAACAAAATTGCCTGTGGGCTAAATTTTGTCATATAACGCAGAGTTAACTACAAGGTTCTTACCTAAACTTTATGTGACTAATAATACTGAATATGTAATTTCAGTAAATTAAAGATGCTGTGGCTACTCTTTAATTGACCAAAATTAAATATATAATCACAATGGCAAGGGTATTTAGAACCTAATCAAACAAATTAAACCAACCATGATTAACAATCCTTAGGTATACTCCCATGAAAGTTGGTTGGTGCTAAGGCGCCATTAAAAACCAACTCCTTAGACAGAGTAGCGTCGCAAGTGGACTAGTAGCAATATGACTGAAGGCACTATTGCAGTTTCAGTCAGCAAGGCGTTTTAAGCCAGGGCCATAAAACTAGTGTTCCTCCCCAAGTAACTTCCCTAAGTCAAGTGTTCCCATATTTGAAGTAAAATCGTTTGGTTGATCTAAGAATATAGATTCCCCTAAGGATAAGGCTTTAGAAATAGGGTGAACTATCTTTTTAAGATGTTTTAATGTGCTTGAAATAGCACAAGAGTATTAAGAATGAAAGAGTACAATAATATGCTTAATCTATCCTTAAAAAGGCACTAAAACATGCATAATAAGCATATAATTCAGTCCTAAAAGGCTCTAAATTCAGTCTTAATGAACATGCTTTTCTAAAGGCATAATTATAACAATCAAGTAATATAATTAGTGCAATAAAAAACATATATAGCATGCTTGGATTATGCATATTACGAACTCATACTTCACAATTAAATATTTAAATTGTAATACTGAATACAATTTAAACCGAATATTCAATATTAAAATTAAAATTAAAACAAATTTAAAACTTAATATTTGTTCAAAATTAAATAATAATTTTTAATATTGACTTCAATTAAACATTCAAAGTGTGACACTTAATACAATTTAAACTGAATATATTAAAAATTAAAATGCAAACAAATTAAAATAATAATAATAATAATTTGTTCACAATTGAATAGTAATTTTAATATGGAGTATAGACAAAATCTAATTGGATAACTTAATTGAAGAAGTCCAAATATGATGAAGAGTATAGTTAAAATAAAATAGCCCAAACCAACAGGCCCATACTGAATTAAAATTTTGTTTTTTTTTTAAAAGAAGCCCAGCTCTGGCCATATTTGGGCCAGACCCGGCCCAACCCAAACAAACTTCATCATCTTCTTCATTATGAGACCTAGCGCAGCAAAGTAATACGAAGATGATAGAGACGAAGCGTAGCAGCAGCCATCGCCGGTTACCTGGAGGAGGAGACGGGAGTAGTGTCGTCGCCGGATAACCCAGCTCTGCCACCATCGCCCAACTCCGCCTCAAACCAACGCCGCCGCCCTCCACTGCGTTGCGAACCAGTCTGGTCGCATAAAGGAGGAGAGTCCGGCCTGAAGGAGAGAAGACAACAGCAACCTCGTCGCCTGAGAAGACCGGCTCCGTTACCGCCGCCTGCCTCGTGTGCGTCCGTCGTCTCTCTGCTCTGCCGCGCCGTTGCTCAGCCGGCCGAAACCAACACACTGCCGGAGCGCCATTGTTGAAGGTAATGATTTTTTTATTTTTTTTTTGTTTACAGAATATCCAATTGAAATTTTCTGTTAATTATCTCCTAATGTCAAACAATTATGTCCAATTGTTTATTACTTCTGAATGTCAAACAATAATTGTCCAGCAGCCCAATGTACACAACATATTATAATTGCATGCACAGGAAGATTTACATATTGTTAACTGAATTACACAGTAAAGTATAGAACATATGCAAATAGCGATGCAATTAAAAGAAAGAACTAGGCAGAGATTATACTGGAATCTGATACCAACTGTAATCACGTGATATACGGATCTATTAAAATACTAACCTCCAGCCATAGCTTCCGGTTGATGAAGGTTGTGTAGTCTCGGGACTATTGCAGAGTAACAGTATCGTTTCTCTCACTTTCTCAACCCTCTCTTTGATGGTCTACTGGTGTAGAGAATGAATGTTCAAGCAGTGAGAGGACCAAGGGCTCTATTTATACTAACCATATGCCATATTAATATGGTAATGTATCCCTTCCCCATTATACTTCCAATCACCATTATTATTTACCTTAATTGACAGAAGCTGTTAGGGAAGTTATGCACCATATAATTATATTACCTATATTATAATAATCTAATATTGGTAGTGTTACACTTACATGATATACCATTACCCAAACCCAAAATCCAATTATATATTTATATTATATTCCCTACCAAACTCCCTTTTGTTTTTTGTTTTTTTGTTTTTTTTTTTGAAATCCCCTACCTCAATTTCTTGCCTTCTCCACAACTCCACGACTCCACTCCACAGGCCACAGCCGACGCGGCGGCGCCCGAGTCTGCCGACGCCCTCTGCTCCTCTCGGCTCTCACCTCACCTAAGCCTCGCCGCCAGTCAGCTATCTACTGTTGCCATTCTCACTGTCTTTTCCCTTCATTGTGTGATCTTCTTTTCTTACGGTAACAACAACTTACTGCCAAGTGCTTCTCTGTTAGTTGGTGTAACTCATATGTATGATACGATATATGATAAGGTGCATCTGATTTTCTTTAATGGCTTATCAGATGTTGAAAGGTTCCAAGGCTAAGAGCAATTCTAAGTTAGGAAAATCTCATAAGAAGAAGCTGGAGAAGCTCAAGGTGTGTGGTTTTGGCAGTTTTCAAATTCTTCTGATATGTTTACTCAGTATATTATGAGATTTTAATCAGTTAATGTATCATATACAGGAGGAAGAGAAAAAGGCTATCCTATTGTCAGAAAGCCTTGAGACCATGGCGTAAGAGCCACTTCGTTATTTCTTATAATACTGTCTGATTATATATTTATATTTGCGTTATTAAAGAAACACAAGCTTGATTTACATTACAGGAAGTATAAGATTGGGGACAATGCTTATTCACTTATGTGGTCTTCGAGTAACTTGGGCCAGGTTTGTAATGTTACATTGACAGAAGTTTTATAAAACTAAAAGCTTAATGTATAGTAGCTTAAGTGACACACTTAATCTTTGCTAGGCTGAAACTACCCGGGAGAAGAGGAGAAGAGAAGTGCAGTATTCTAAAGCAGGATTAGAAGTGCCAAGTGATGATCGACCCTCTAAGAAGAAGAGCATATTGTGTGATGCTGAGCAAGAATCTGATGGAATGCAATGTACTTTTGTAGTCAATGACTGCCCATTGCAGTCGCCAGTAAGCAAAGATGTGTCTGACACATCTTCGTATTTAGGAACTTCTCATAGGCAGAATAAACTTCACGCTTTTGATGGAGATTCTTTCACCCCAGTTAGGCATGCAACAGATGAAACTAATGAGCCATTAATGCCTAAATATATGCAAAATCCACTTTCCACCTCAAGTTGTCATGATGAAGAAAAGACAGGAATAATGGTACATCGTTGGCTATATATGCGTATTCTCAAAGAAAATTGTTTCCTTCCCTGCTTTGTTATTTTCTATCAGCTAATTTCTTTTAAATAAATTGGACAGGTTGGTGTTGATGAAAATCAGAAGGCTAAACTGGCTGACTGTCATCCACCAAGGTCTTTTATTGCCCCGACTGTAGTGCATGTTTCTAGACCTACAGAGGTTGAGAACAAAAGGAAGGATCTTCCAATAGTCATGATGGAGCAGGAGATAATGGAAGCCATTAATGAGAATACTTGTGTAATTATATGTGGTGAGACTGGTTGTGGCAAGACTACCCAAGTTCCCCAGGTGAACAATGCTTCAGTTGTTTTTTCTATGAAGTACATTATGTTCTTCCTTTTCTTCTTTAAAACATCCTTTCTGTATAACTGTGCTTACCTTTTATTTTTATTTTTATTTTATTTTATTATTATTTTTTTTTATAGTTTCTTTATGAAGCTGGATTTGGATCCCAAAGTGATGATGGAAGAGGGGGCATTATTGGTGTTACCCAGCCCCGCCGTGTTGCTGTACTTGCAACTGCCAAACGAGTGGCATTTGAGCTTGGCTTCCATATAGGAAAAGAGGTTGGCTTTCAAGTTCGGCATGATAGGAAGGTGGGGGATAATTGCTCAATCAAGTTCATGACAGATGGAATTTTGCTTCGAGAAGTGCAGGTATCATAATAGCACCGGATGCTATAGTTGTATAGGTTATTTAGGTGAAAAAAAATGTTACTCCTTTCTTAATGGCTTTACAGTTATAAGTCACTCCTCTTCAGTGCCCAGTCTATCACCTATTAATATGTATCTTTTAGTGCAGAATGATTTTCTTTTAAGACGTTACTCAGTCATAATCTTGGATGAAGCTCATGAGAGGAGCTTGAACACAGATATACTTGTTGGAATGCTTTCTCGTGTAATAAGAGAGCGCCAGGTAACTGGATCTGTATATTTTATGCCCTCCATTTTATTTTCCATTTTCACTTGAGACCTGTCAAAGATAGCTCATTTACTCCCCTACATTATGTTTCTTGTGTAATTCTATTTCATTTTGGTGTCAAAATTAACTTGTTTAATTCTATATGGCAGAGGGAATATGCAGAGCAGCATAAGAAAGTTATGTCAGGAGGTATAGTAAGCTGCAAAGAAAAGATATATCCTCTGAAACTTGTGCTGATGAGTGCTACATTGCGGGTTGAGGACTTTGTGTCTGGGGGAAGAATTTTTCATGATCCTCCACCTGTAATAGAAGTCCCAACGCGACAATACCCAGTTACTACACACTTCTCTAAGAGAACTGAGATTGTAGATTATGTTGGTCAAGCGTATAAAAAAGTACTGTCTATCCACAAAAGGCTGCCTGCTGGTGGCATACTTGTTTTTGTAACTGGACAGAGGGAGGTTGAGTTCTTGTGCCAGAAGCTATGTAAAGCTTCTAAGGAAATAGTTGAGAAAAATTGTAAGGAAAAAAATGAGGCACTTTCAGTGACTGCATTAAAACCCACTGAAGAAAAAGATATGCAGGAGATAAATGAGGCATTTGAGGTAAATGAGAACTCTAGTCATGAAATAACTGATCGTTTTAATTCCTATGATGAGGAGCATGGGGATACCTATGAGGATGAATCAGATATGTCCTATGATTCGGAGGATGATAGTGATCTGGAAGTCAGTTCTGATGGGGAGGATCTGTTAAACCAGCATTCCTTGGACTCTGATGGTAAATTGGCAGTTCCCTTGGGAGAAGATGGAAACCTTACTTCATTGAAGGCTGCTTTTGAAGCTTTGGCGGGGAAAAAAGCCTTTGCATCTGGGTCTACTGGAAGAGAAGTTGCTCCTGTCACTGCTGAGGGTGAATCAAATGCGTCTAGTTCCCAATTGAGCAACAACCTGGTTGTTCCCAGTATTCATCGTGCTGGTCCTATGTGTGTTCTACCCCTCTATGCCATGCTTCCTGCATCTGCTCAGCTTCGTGTATTTGAAGAAGTCAAGGAGGGAGAGCGCCTTATTGTTGTTGCTACCAATGTGGCTGAGACCTCTTTGACAATTCCAGGTATAAAATATGTGGTTGACACAGGTAGAGAAAAAGTAAAAAGGTACAACTCCTCCAATGGAATGGAAACGTATGAAGTCCAATGGATAAGTAAGGCTTCAGCTGCCCAACGTGCAGGGAGAGCAGGAAGAACTGGACCTGGTCATTGCTATCGCCTTTATTCATCAGCAGTCTTTAATGACATATTCTCTCCCTTCTCAGATGCTGAAATATTGAAAGTACCCGTGGATGGTGTTGTGCTCCTTATGAAATCCATGCATATTGGCAAGGTAAGTTTAGCATTAAACTTTTTTGCTTACAATTACGGCACCACCTATGCACAGGTTTCTAACCTTGTAAAAATAACCCGCATGGAGATAATTTTGTACTAGGTTTAGAAAATTTACCCAGACCTAATTTCCTCTATTGCAAACACTTTCACATGTATTACTTGGTCCCCACGAGTGCCTCCTTTCTTCTATTTCTTTTCCTCCTATCTAAACAACAAATGGGTGGTATAACAAGGGTTGCTGTGCTTATTATAATTCCTTGTGCATTACTAATGGACCCCTTCTCCTCTCCATGTAATTTCAGGTTGCAAATTTCCCTTTCCCAACTCCTCCTGAGCCAACTGCCTTAGTTGAAGCAGAGCGATGCTTAAAAGTTCTTGAAGCACTTGATGTCAAAGGAAGGTTGACGCCTCTTGGGAAGGTCATGTCACAGTTCCCAATGAGTCCTCGCCACTCTCGTATGCTCCTTACAGTTATTCAGATGATGCAGAAGGTTAAAGATTATACACGGGCAAATACAGTTTTGGCTTATGCAGTTGCGCAGCTGCAGCTTTGAGCTTGTCAAATCCTTTTGTTATGGAGTTCGAACAAACACAGTCTGATCCAGATGGCTTGAAGCAGGAATGTGAGAGAAGTGATGAGAAGGAAGAAAAATTGAGGAAAAAGAAGTTGAAAGAAGCTGCTAGAGTCTCCCGAGCAAAATTTTTAAACCCCACTAGTGATGCTTTGACCATAGCTTGTGCTTTACAGTGTTTTGAACTGTCAGGGAATTCAGCAGTATTCTGCATTGAAAATGCGTTACACCTAAAGACCATGGAAGAAATGTCTAAACTGAGGAAGCAGCTTCTTCGTCTAGTGTTTAACTCAAAATGTGAAGTACAGGAGGATTTCTCATGGAGTTATGGGACCATTGAGGATGTAGAAGCTGCTTGGAGGGTTTGTTCGAACAAACATGCTCTTCAATCAAATGAGGAGGAGATCTTGGGACAAGCTATCTATGCTGGCTGGGCTGACAGGGTTGCTAAACGCACTAAGAGAGTTTCTGGTCCATCTGAAAGAGATAGAAAAGTGAATGCGTTTCTTACCAAGCTTGCATGGTTAATGAAACTGTATTCCTCAATCGTCGTCATCTGTTTCAAAGTCTGCACCCGAATTTTTAGTGTACAGTGAACTGCTGCATTCAAAAAGGCCATATATTCATGGAGCAACAAGCGTGAAAGCAAATTGGCTTGTTAAATATGGTCAATCTTTGTGCAGTTTTTCTGCCCCCCTCCAGATCCAAAACCTACTATTGCCCTTGGCTGACCGTGTTTTTTGTTGGGTTGATGCTATTTTGGCCCTTACCTGTGGGAGCTCCCACGACATTCTTTGCCCATCGAAGATAATATGAAACGTGTAGCGGTGTTTGCCTATGCATTGCTCGAAGGTCAAGTCCTACCATGCTTAAAAGCTGTGAGGAAATTCATGGCGGCCTCACCAGCTAGCATTTTGAGACCAGAAGCATTGGGGAATAAGCGTGTTGGGAATCTCTTAAATAGAATGAATAGTAGAGGGGGAACTATTGACTGTTGTGTCATGCTGAAGAAATTGTGGGAGATGAACCCTAGAGAACTTTTTCCAGAAATAATGGATTGGTTTCAAGAAGGATTTCATGACCAGTTTGAAGCACTTTGGACAGAGATGCTTTTTGAAATTCATTTAAACCCCAAGGATCGTTTCTCCAAAAAAATCAAGAGAGGCAGAAAAAAGGCATAATCTTCTTCAATGAAGCCTCATATTGCCCTTAGAAAAAGGCAGGTACTAGTGTATCACATTCTGGTATGAAAGGGAAAGCACTGTTTTCCCGTGCCATCAGTTGTATAAATAGTCAGACAAAGAAACTGAAACCATTGCACTGGTTGAAGATAAGCAGAGCAGTCCAGGGAAGCTTGTGGGCCGAGACACAAAAATCTGAAACAGCCAAGTAAGCAATGTACATAGTATGAACTGTTATTCACCTTTATATGTTATATATATCATGCACTAATATATTTATTGTGTAAATCAGGGCTCCAGAACTTGATATATCAGAACTTGAATCACTCTTCTCAGCTGCAGTTCCAAATTCAGACAAAGCTAGCTCGGGAAGGAAAGGAAATTCGAGGACCTCATTGGGGGCAAAACCTGAGAAAGTGCAACTGGTGATTTATGTTCCTTTTGGATGCTATATTTACAAATGCACTATTTCCTTACGACTTTTAATAAAAGTCACATGAACTATTCTAGTAAATGATATTCTTTCAAAATTATCTCCATCAAATGGACAAGAAATTGCAAAACTATTCAGTTAAACAAAATTGTGGTGCAAACTATTTGGCTATCTAGTATGCATCTCTTAATCCCCTCATCTCTTCTTTTTGTTTTTGGCCAGATTTTTTTAATGCTCAGTTTTTGTTTACTCGACACTAACTAAACAATACACATTTTTACGATTTACTTTCTCTGCTTTCACACGACACTAACTCAACAATACACATTTTACGATTTACTTTCTCAATCCTAGGCACAAAATAATGCAACTTAGGGATTGGGGGGGCCTAGGCACAACACAATGCAACTTAGGGATTATAAAGAAAGCAATGTTGGGCCCAAATTTTAAAGTTTACTTGACCAAGTCATATGGTATATATGTGTAATGGGCATCCTTGTTTGACCTAAAAGATATACATTTGAATCCAAAGACATCACCATCTATGCTGTATATATATAGTCTATCCCCTGCGACGGTTTAGAAAATTCATCATAGTATAAGTCCACTAGTCCTGTCCAGCCATGAGCATTGAGCCAACCTTTTTTGAGAAAGATAAGGTTGATCTCTTCTAGGGTTTTGCTGACCTGGCCTACTATAGTACTATATTCAAAGTCTCATCAATATAATGTTTCTCCACTTTAATGTTAACATCAATTCTAAAAGAGGAAACAAAACAAAATACCCAGAGCGCAATAAATTGATAAGATTACAATTACAAAAAAAGAATTCGGAGAATTAGGTTGATTGATTTCTGGATTTTGATTAATTGGAATTTAAAAGTGTTATATATATATATATATATATATTCTATGAGAACTATGTCGAAATTGAGAACCTATGAGCAAATCCAAACAATCGATAGCAGATCTAACAGTTGAAAATAAAAAAAATGTAATATTTATGAAAAAACACTGCTCGTTATTTACTTGATTTTCTATCCATAGGTTTGTAGTATCTATTCATACATATATTTTCTCAACCTATTGAAGTAGTCAATACTGCCTCTATTGAGACTCGATCTAATGACCTCCCATTTGAAAGATCAAAGTCACTACATGCCACTTGACCACAAGGTCATTGGCCTATACATTATTATTTATTAAAAAAAAAGAAGCAAAAAGCCCTAAATGGCATTTGAAGTTGTTAATTAGTGAGATAATGAAGAGTTAATGAAGAAAGAATGATGATGGATTTGAACAAAATGACATAGTTAGCTAAACATCTTTATTGTTGGTGAACCAATCAATGAACTAATCACCACAAATTATTCATACATATCTTAAAAATGGTGGCACTGCACACTTTGGAGTTTTCCAGAAGTGGCAACAGTTGATATATCCAATCACAAACCAGGCCATGAATGCAAGGATAGATGCCCATTATTATATATGCAACTAAATTTTAGCTTCAACTTTAAGATAAATTTTCTTATTTCAATTCATTATTATTTTTTGTTGGAAAAAAAAAAAGCAATTTTGGTTCTTTAAGTTATTGTTGATTTGTTATTTTAGTTTCTATTTATTTTACATGTTATCCCTTAAATCATTAAAAAAAAATGCGAGTTATAATTTTTATTTTCTTTCAATAAAATCAAGACATGTGACGTGAATTTTACTCTCCTAGAAACCTAGAACGAATATATCATGTTTCATTATAGCACAACATCACTGAAACAGAAAGGTATTAGTTACAACATCTTCCATAAATCCATTCCAATGGTCATGTCATATATATATATATATGCACTTTAATGGCAAGTGTCAAAATATATACTCCCTCATTATTACTCTGTATTTGAGAAGTGAGAAGAGAATGGTGTAGCTAGCTAGCTAGCTAGGGCTTTTAACTCTTAAACAGATTGTGTCAGCCTATTTACTAGCTAGGGCATGTGAGCCTACCATACCCACAACCAAAAGCATGATATCAACTTATTTTGACCTTCTCTCATCATTTAACTCCCTCAATGGATATGATGTACCCTACCTACTTCTCACTTCTCATCCATGTCTGTCAAACATCTTCACAAAATGCTTCTAAGAGCATCCTCATCAATGCATAATGAGGGGATCATAGTATAGTAATGAGTGAGGTGGAGGGGAGAGAGGGGAGGTGAGAGAAAAATGGGATGCTTCTGCAAAGACCCACATATTGGAACAGTAACCTTTTTTTTTTTTTTTTTTTTTTTTAGCTCTCTGCTGTGCGCGTTTCGCGCACAGCAGGCGCCTGACAGAGTAGTTTATTTATTTATTTTTTAAATCAATTTTGTTTTGTTTTTTTTTTCATCTATCCCCATTTTCTCTTTCCTAATCACACTTACAATAACTCCTAAAATACCGTGAATGATCTCCATTGATAAGGATGCTCTAAGGGAAATTAAGCTGATGAGTACATAAAATATGATTTGTGTATTCCAAGTCATGAGTAAAATATTTGTTTATATCTTTTTAATTGTAGATGCTCGTTGCTTAAGACCTTCTAGTGCAGTTTACGAGTTATTACATTTGAGTGGAGTTTTTGAATCAAGATCATTTTGTTCAAAGTTGGTGGTTCTGATACATTTATATGAAGATCTAAAGCTCATGTCGAAAACTAACTCAAGACTATGACGATTAGACTATATTTAATTTGGGTTTAGTTATTATAAATTTTATTTATAGTTTATATGTGCATACATTATTTACATATTTTATTTCAAGAAGTTAAAGTGATTTAGTTGATGAAATTTAGTAATTATTAATTTTGAGTTCACAAGTTCAAATACTGCTTTCTAAAATTTATATATGTTTACTAATTACACAGAGAAAAAATTGTCACATCAATCTTCCTAGTTTTATAGTTTGTTGAATTGTTGATAAAATAATCCTAACAATATCTAGGGCTTACAGCATGCAATATCGACATGACTCATAAGAAGTTAGTAGCTTAGGTATCATACAAGGAATGGTTAAGATTTAGGAATGCAACCATCCCCCCTCCAAAAATAAAAAATAAAAATGGCAGTTTAGAAGCATGGTTCTCCCTATTTGTGACAACTAAGTTTCTGATGAGCTAATGTAACAACATGGTATTTATTATAAATGTTTGCATAGTTTTCAAAAAAAATGTTTACATATTTTTTTTTTGTACAAGTTTTTATTTTAATTAATTAATTGAAGTGAACTCTCACCTACTGTTGACAAATGCCAAACCCTTTCCTTCTTTCTCATGATAACCACAACTCGACCACATCGCCATCTTTGCTTACAAACCACTACTACTTAAAACATTATCAATAAAAAAAAATATGAAACGTATAACTAAACCGAAACTTAGCTTGGTGCATGTACTAGTGGGGGCAGTTGGGCTTATTTTTATTTTCAAAATTTTCATGTTTATTTTTAAATTTTGTTTTTTTCTATTTGTGATAGTAAATTTTGTCACAACCATAGTAGTTCTGTGTTTATCAAATGTACACCTTCATATAGTAGCTGTGTGTTTTTCTTATCATTGAAAAAAAAAATCTAACTTAGTTCAACTCTCAATAGGAGCGGTCTTTGACCTTCTTGATTTAATTTGAATCGGTTAATTATGGGTAACCTAAACTGACTAACTTCCTTATGGTTCTTTGCCGGTTAAGGTCATAACTCATAAGACGAGATTTACACACTGTACGCTCTCAACTCTGAAGCAATGACTGTGCATCCTTCTTCATCCAAAAAACTGAAATTTTCTTTCACTTTTTAAATGGTAAAAAAAGTGAATAAAATTGACAATGTTTTAGTAGTATTAGTGTATTATGTATTTATCTCATCAGTTTAATGACATTTCATCATCTCCGTTTTCATATAATATTCATTTGAAACGGTCGGCCAAACGTTAATAATTGTCACAAAATCCAATAAATACTATACGTGACATTGTGACAGCTTCCAAGTTTACCAAATAGTATTAAATTATCGTTACAAAAGAAAATTTAATCGGAAATCATGGAAGCAATAAAACAATAACCCACAAGAAACGTTCTCTTCTTCCCATGCCATGGACTGACTTTAGTTGACCTATCAAACCTTAAAAATATAAATTAAACAAGTTTTTTTAGGGTGACGAAAAATCATCAATCATTATTTGATGATGTGTACTAGATAAATTTTATCTTGTGATTTTAGACGTTAAAATACTATAAGAAGATAAATTAATTTAAGTTACTCATAATTTATCAGCTCAAACTAAGAAGATTAATAGACTGCTATAGTTAGAAGTCGAGCTTGTAAATTTGTGATAAATTTGACTAATAGTCCAAAAACGTGTTATTTTCAGCCGTGGGATGGAACATGGAAGACTGACTAGAACAATCCAACGGCGGACATCCTATGGCTGAAGGTTGACCCCACCTCAGACATTACAAATTGATTTATAAAAGCTATGTTCAGACGAGAGAGAGAGAGAGAGTGATAATAAAGCGAAAGAGAGAGAAAGAGGAAAGAATTGAATAGAGAAAATCAACAAGAACCAAAGATTAAATTTTTATTTGATATTTTTGAACGACAACCGCTCCAATCCCTCAAATTTTTCGCAAATCTGAGAATTGTTTAAAACCCTCCTTCCCAAATCCCTCAGTCTCCAATACCCATACCTCAGTTTCTCCACTTTTTCTGATCATTTTCCTCTTCTTCTTCTTCGTCTTCTCCGACGACTTTTGCCCTGTTATTGATGATGCGTCTTCAAGAAAAAATCTGCTCTTGTCTCTGTAATTATCCCCTGCTTCCTGTAATCAATATTTCCTTCTATAGACGCTGTTGAATTCAAGAATTTTTTGCTGTGTTTTTGTTTTTTAGCTCAAGATATTTTCTCGGATTGATCTTGTTTCCTGGCCGGAAAATTTTCGGGGGGTTTAAGATTAAGTTTTGAGGTTTGGGTTGATTGATTTCCGATTGGTAAGTATGGGAATTCAGAGAGATAGGGTGAGATTCAATGTAGGCGGAAGAGTATTTGAAACCACGGCGACGACGCTGGCGAACGCCGGCCGGAATTCTTTCTTCGGAGCAATGTTTGACGAGAATTGGAGCCTGAAATCGGAGGCCACTATAACCGAACACTTTATTGACCGGAATCCGGATTGTTTCGCCGTTATCCTCGACCTTCTCAGAACAGGGGAGCTTTATATTCCGGCGAATGTCCCGGAGAAGCTGGTGTACAGAGAGGCCCTGTTTTATGGGGTATTGGATCATGTCAGGGAGGCTAAATGGGGCCCATTTGACGGCAACCGTCTCCGCCTGGCCCGGTCGATGACTGGCCGAGCCCCCGGAGACGGCACCGCCATCAGAGCCGGCCCGGACGGCGGGTGTTGTGTGGTTCATGGGAGTATGGTTCATGTATATGATTGGATTATGGAAGAACACCCTCCAATCAATCTTGATTATCAGAGGGTTAATGATGCAGGGTGGATTGATTCAGGGAAGATTGTGATTAGTGCTTGTGAGAGATTGGGGAGGGGAGATGGAGGGTTGGGATTGTTCAATGCCTCAAATGGGGAGCTAGGGTTTAAGTTCAATGTGTGCCATGAAAATCAGGCTAAAAGCTTCACAGCTGGAGCATTGAGTTTCAGCTCTGATTATAAACTTTTCTCTAGCTGTAAAGGGAGAAGCAATGAGTATGGGATTGGTGTTTGGGACCAAGTCACCGGAAAACAAACCGATTTCTTCTACGAGCCTCCCGGCTGGTCCCTAGGTGACGCAGACAAGCTGCAATGGCTACACGGCGCCAATTGTCTATTGGTTGCCACTTTGTTCCCGAGGAAGGACAATTGTTACATCAGTTTACTTGATTTCCGGGCGAAAACCATGGTATGGTCGTGGTCTGACATCGGGGCGCCTATCTCGGACGAGAGGAGGGTGAGGGACGCGATCGCAATGGAAGAAACCAGCTCGGTTTGCGTGGTGAATGAGTACGAGGATTTAGGGTTTATGGACCTGAGGAGCAGTGCAGGGAGTGTGAGGTGGAGTTCAAGGAGCAGGCTGATGAAAGGAGGGAAGATGCCTGATGAACCTTGCTACCCTAAACTGGCATTGCATGAAGGGCAACTGTTTTCTTCCATGAATGACAGTGTTTCAGTGTTTTGTGGCCCCGATTGGGTTCTGACGTCGAGGCTTCGTCGCAGCTATGGGGGCTCGATCTGCGATTTCTCGATTGGCGGGGATCGGCTGTTTGCTCTTCACAGTGAAGAGAATGTGTTTGATGTGTGGGAAACTCCTCCCCCACCAATACTATGATGTCTCTAAGAGTCAAGAGTTTTTTTGGTCTGTCCTATGATAATAGATGATGTTAGGATAGGAAAGAGAGTATGTTGTACCACTTGGTTTTCTCAGTCTGTATACATTAATCAAAGTGACAGAAATGGAAGTGATTGCCAACCATACTGTGCTTCTATCAGACAACAAATGAACCAGAAAACATTGCCATGACCATAAGGTTACACGTTCAACTCTCGATAGAAACGGTCTCTTGGCCTTCTTGGTCTGAGTCAGTCAGCTATGAGTAATCTAAGTTGATTTAGCTCATTGTAGTCCTGTACCAACAAAGGTCACAAAGCGGGTTTACTGGTGCACACCCTCAACTTCGATAGTTGCTACAAGATTTCTCGAGTGACCTGCTGGTTAGCTATGAACAACCTAGATTAGTTTACTTCCTTGTGGCTTTTGCCGGTTAGGGTCACAGGGCATGATTTAACCACATATTCTCGGATAGTTACTGCGACTCTGGGATTTCCCTCGTTATTCAAAAGAAAAAAGGTCTCAAACCTACACAGAACAAATGCAGGTCTATGTATGTTGTATGATGATGTTTTCTCTGAATCATGTGCATCTTTTTTAACTCAAAACAGTCCTAAACAAATGATGTTTTTGGCATCTTCACTGACAATAAACGGGTTAAATTCGTTCAAACTAAGTTCAGGATTCTGGCAAGATATGTTTCTGTGAGATTTCGACACGATGAGCACAAGAAATTTGCTGATATATTATAAACATAATACATGTCTGTAACAAAAGCCTGTTTATATGAAAGGGATATAGAACTAGAAATGAACTAAGAAAACTAGCTTAACTGCAAAAAAAATGGAGGAAGCTCTAAAGAACAATTGATTAGTAGTAATACAGAGTCAATTTGCTAAGCGTACTCGGGCATTACTTTTTTGAGGAAAGTGATTGGTTGGGACTCGGTAGGGGCAAGTTCGTCAAATGGAATATAGTTCCGCTCCTTATCATAGACGTGACACACTGTCATTATCGTCTTCATTAGACGCCAATTCCATGTGGCCTCATTCAAGTACTGTTACAACGAACAAAAACGAAGTAACTATAGTGTGGAGAAATCCACAAACCGGAGACTGTTTAAAGATGCAACGCAAATTTTTCTTCAAATCAACAATTCACGGAATGACGAGACAGCATACGAGAATCAAAAGACAGCAGAGAAAGAATTTAGGAGCGTACCCTTCCCCAATTCTCTTGGATGGATTTATGAGCATCCCGCAGATTATAGCTTGGTATTCTCGGGGAGACATGGTGGGGTACGTGAACATTAATATCGTGGCAAAGGATCTCAACCCTGTCAAACAAAATACACAACAGTTGTGAAAACACAACCCCGAAGGACTTTTTCGAGTTTCAGCACTAGAAAACATAACAAAGATGGTTAAAACATCAAATACATAACACCAACGTTAGTGCAAAATATATAAAAACTCAAACTAACAACATCATAGGTACATAAACTAATCAAACTTATAAGTATCTTGGAAAACATTCAAATAGGTACATAAACTAATCAAACTTATAAGTATCTTGGAAAACATTCAATTAATCAATAGCCATTAGTTTAACAAACAAAAGCAAAATAATTACCAACGAGGATAGTCGCAATGAACTGTGCCATTAAGCTGGGCCTGAGCTGCGTTCCACTCGTTTGAATATTTGAAGGGAATGTGAGGAGCTGTATGATGGACCATCGTAAAGGTACTCATCTGGGGACACAAAGGGTTATAAGCATTTTTGGAAACTAAAAATAATCTAAAGTGAAACGGAAGATACTACTAGATGGAAACTAATAAGAACTATGCATTACGTAAATCATTGTTGAAAGACTCAAAAAACAACGAAAGTAACATTACCCAAAAGTGATAACCCAGCCATGGCATGAGCCAAAACTTGACCCATCCAATTATTCCCGTTTTGTAGATGATCAACGGCCATCCAATAGCCATGAAAGCAAAGACGCAGGCTAAGCTTATTTTTACTCTATTGACTTCGCTAGGTCTGAACTTGTTCAAATTAAAATGCCAGACCAACCTAAAAGAAAAACTCAAAAAATGAGATTATAATGAAATTTCATAAAACTTTTATTCATTTTAACTATGATAATGCTTCTACTGATTGGTCGGTACACATACCAGTGAGCTATAGACATCCAAGGTCGAATGGGTCCCATAGCAAATATCAATGCCTTACGCAATAGTGGCGCAGAATCAAACTCCTCTTTCCAAACAGGGTGCCAAGCTGTGTCTTCTTCCAACCTGGAATAGACACGTAGAGACAGGTTAGAACGAAACAATTGGAAATCAAGAACTTAGTTTAAAAAAATGTGGTGACGTTAAGATATCATACTAACATGTTAGTTTTTGCATGATGACGATCATGCTTAAACCGCCAAGGTTCATAGGGGTAAATCAGCGGCATCATAGCTAGAGTACCAACAATATCCTCGACCAATTTGTTTTTTGAAAATGATTTGTGTGCACAATCATGTCCTATTACAAAGAACTAAACAACAAGAATAATATCAAAACCATAATAAGAAAGCGTCAATATACCTAATTTTGTAAAGAGAGGTGAGTGGCAGATACAATCGAAGAGGGGGAAAAAGGAACTAACTCCTGTTATTGCAGTTCCCGTCCATGCCCAAGCTAATGGAAGTAGATACCACGGGGCTTTGGCAATCATGTAAAGTCCCAAAGAATATGAAGTTACTGATATCAAAACTGTCTTCCATGCTTTAAAATTATCAATCTCGAACACCTAAAATTAAAACAAGATGAATAATAATAAAAATAATACTCATAATGGATGAAGAATGAAATTGGTAACAAAACAAAATTCCGAGGAGAAAGTAGTGAAGAGTAGTCAGCACAAAGCAGCATTCCGAAAAATACCTTTTTTGGGAGTGTGTCTATAATATCTTTTAATGTAACATTATCCGGTAGGGGTTCTCCAATTTGCCTAAAACCATATCTTTCACATAATAGTTTCTTATCCTCAGCACTTTCTGCAGGAGAGGGGGCAACCGGAACTGCCACAGCTCGTATAACATTTGTTTTTCTGAAGGAAATTGAACATCTACTCTGTTTGGTTCTTATCTTATGTAATCCTTCTGAAGTAATACCTGCTTAACATAATAGGGGAAAATGCCAGATTAGGTCAACTTCACTTCAAAGTTACCAACTCCAAGTACACAGGCATTATTAGGTCCGAAGCTCCACTAAATATACAGGAAAAAAACAGAGAGAGATAATTTAAAAGGTGGAGAAACTACGGAAACTTGAAGAATCTTGAGATGGCTTCTTCAGTAATTGGCCAAATAACGTGACGGGATGATGATCTAGTTCATAAGTCCAATCTTGCTCATTAAAAAAAGACATAAGTCTCCTTAGACTGTCTCACGAATGTATTGCACTTTCTTTCATAAGTAACGGTTAAACACCTAAATACTAAATTTTGATTTAAAAATATTACATTTTTCCTCAAAAGTGAAAAGTAAGGACGATTTATTCCTAATTAATATTACATTTTCCAACATAAATATTACATTTCCATCTTTACCAGACCGTCTCACGGATCCTAATAATTATTTTTTAAACAGCATTCATTCAGGTCTTGATTTTCATCAAGTTTAGATCCTTCATACTTTCAAAATGTAACAGTGCTAACTTGTTTACAAACAGTTTCCCCATTAAATTTTCTAATGAACCCATACCAATTACCAAGGTAACCTTTTTCACTAGTCCCTTATAATGGTTGAAGGTGAAGTTATCTACAAGAAGCATTGTGAAATGTGAATAATCAAGAAATCACATTCCCATGGCTGCAAATAACCTTAAATCCCAGTTCATAACAGCAGCAAATACTAGTTGAAAAGCTGAAACAAAAATCCTGCTTGCATTATAAGATAAACAGAACAATTGAAGCATTCCATAATCCATTACTTCCAATTCTGGCATTCTGCACACAAAAGAAATAAAAAAAAATCGAATAGAATCAAATATGCCACACCTGGGAAGCTAAGCTGTGCAATTTTATTGCCCAGAATCGGCCTCTTCGAAGGGGTCTGAAAAATACTCAAAAAAATAAATAAAAATGCAAACTTTACGCACAATTACAAAACGACATTGGAGATTAAACAAAGGGGGAGAAGGAATAGGAAACCCCACCAAGATTAGAAAGCTGGAATCTGCAACACTGCAAGCCATAGGAGATTTGAGTCAAAATCTGCCCTTTGAAGCTACGGCGTTCTTTCAAATTTCAATTACCCTTTAGCTTATTCTTAAGCTGGCGGGTACTACGTGAAGAAGATCATAGTAAAAGGTAAAGCCCTGAAAGCAGTGTTGGCAGAGTTTGTGGAGTTGGGAGGCTTTGTTATAAGAGGGTGGAATTGGAGTGGCCCCAATGAAGGATAGAATTCTGTGATACTGAGCCCGCCGACCAGCTCAACAAGTCGCCAGTGCCACAGTTTGTGGTCAATTTTTGTTTAGGTTGTGTATTTCGTTGGTTTTATGCTCAATTTGAACACTTGCAGGCCATTGTTACGATGTTATGTCAAGTTGTCAACTAATTTTTGGATAATTCATTTGTTTATTCCATTATGTATGAACTTCATATTTATTTCTTTTTTAAATTAAACTAGGGTTGAATTTAGGTCGGTTAAGCAAAAGAAGAGTCATTTCCATTTTTGGTCCTACTGTTATTGGGGCATTGTCAATTTTAGTCCACTTCATTAATTTTTGTCACATTGCGGCCAGTCTTATTTAGTCTTTGCCACGTTTAGTCCACCGTTAAAATTTTCGTCAAATTGTCGCCCAAAATAGGGGTATTTTTAGCCTTTTTATGCTTTGGTCATCTCATTGACCCTTTGTAGTGGTTTTCCTTGCACATTTTCATCCATTTAAGAGGTCCGGTGAAAGCCATATGAGCCATATTACAAAGCCATGGCTTTCACCGGACCTCTTCATTGGATGAAAATCTATAAGGAAAACCACTACAAAGGGTAAAGGAGATGGCGAAAGCATGAAAAAACCAAAAATACCCCTATTTTGGATGGCAATTTGACGAAAATTTTAACGGTGGACTAAAAGTGGCAATGACTAAATAAGACTGGCCGCAATGTGGCAAAAATTAATGAAGTGGACTAAAATTGGCAATGCCCCAATAACAATAGGACCAAAAGTGGAAATGACTCGCAAAAGAACTATAGGCGAATGGCTAAGGAACTCTTCAAGTGGGTGGATTACAGACTTATCTATAAGGTAAGGTTAGAATTCTATTTAATTGTCAAATTATGGACAATTTACTATCTGTGTAAAATAAGAGTCGTGTGGAATAAAGATATTGTATTAGAAAGCTATTTAGTGTTAGGCCGGGAGTGAAGGGGTTCAAGGCACAAACCTACTTGTGAAATTTGTCATAAGAGAAGGTAGGTTTTTGTAAAGACATTAACAATATAACTATGTCATGAAAATCTTTTTCATGCACAAGATAAATATTGTCTCATGTGTAATAACTTACAAATCATACAGAAAAAGTAAATCACACTAAACAAATTATGTGCGATGAGCTTGACCAAGAATAATATTAAATGTATATTTATATTGGTCCAATTATATATCTCACAAATTATGTGAGATAAGTCATTGTTGAAACTTTTGTAGAGGTTGTTAAAGAAGTGATTAGATAAGGTTCCATGAAAAACATGAACAAGGCATTTAAAGCATGCTGCCTAACCTAAAGCCTACATAGTACGTCCAACCCATTCAGAGATGCATATATGCGTATTGGGTATTTGATAATGCATTTGCATATGTAATTTTATTTGTCCCGTCCACTTTTTCACATTGCCACTTATCAGCCGACTGCCGGCCCATGCTAACTTTGAAAAAGATGAATTCAATAATGTGGTATTCAATTAAAGACTTATTGGTTCAATTTCTTCTTCTTATTGGTTCAATTTCTTTATTTACAAAAGGCGATTCTCTCATCTCGTGAGCTCTCACATCCCTACGCAACAATATTAGTGGAGATAGTAAATCACGTTGAGATCTGTTATATTATGTGGGAGGACCAGTGTCTAGTGCTCACAAGAAACTCATAATATTAGGCCTGATGGAACTAATTGACTTGAGTATGCATGGATCAATAAGCTTTCATAAAATATAAAGGGTAAAATAGTAAACGAGAAAATTTGTAATAGTATTAAGTGGATAAATGCAGGAGCATTACCAAGTATATTGTGTAACAATGAGACTTCCTTTGTAATAGTTAAATAAGGCCAATTTATACATTCAAATTAATTTTGCCAATTTAGCCAAAACTATAAGTTTCTTTATCAGTAAGCCAGTTGGGATGTCCCTCCAAATATTGATAGACTACCCGTTGGAAGAGGCTAATGTTTCCTCCCTTAAGCTTAACCATAACCAGGAGTGGGATGAGGATGCTATAAAGGATATCTTCAATACCATAGATGTTCAGTCATCATAAATACTCCCTTGCTCAGAGTCAGTAGACCATCCAGATAAGTACGTTGATCTGGATGATAGAAAAACTCAAAAAAGGGGTATGTTGACTGTTAAAAGCTGTTATTTGATGTGTTTATCCCGTTTATTAAATGAGCAACGAATCAAATTGTCTATTTGTTAGCTCAAAAATTTCTTTCTTTGTTTGGTCATCGGGAGTGTTTGGATTTTATTCCATCTCCTTTTATTACTGATGTATTGCTTTCGGAAGTTTAATTGAATGCATCTGTGTTTTTGCCCAAAAAAAAAGTTGTCTAGATGTTTGTACGACACTGTAGTACATGTTCCATGAAAAACACGACAAAGCAGGTGATTTTCTGCTCAAATTGTATCTTTAAGTAATGCATCTCTCACTATATTTATATCTAATGACGTACCAGGCTTGTCGGAAGTATAGTAGATATTGGAACTTGGAAGTAACAATGTCTCATTTGAGCATCCCTATAGTTTTTTGAGGAATTTTTTTTTTTTTTTTTTCAAAAGACAGTTTATGAGTTAAACCTAACAAAATGGTTAGCGAATTGTTATTATAACTACAAGATAGCTCACTATTTCATCACAACAATTTATATCATGGACCAGTGTTCACATAGCATTATGGATTCTGGATCAAAATGATAATGTACCAAATTCATACTTGTAAGGTACAAAATTTCATAACACAATATACAAAATTAAACAATATGACACCATCACATACACATGTTATATATTTACTTATTTTTTAAATTTAGGTACTTGTGTTCATAAGCACATAATTACACAACACAAGATACAAAAGTTCATAACATAAGACACAATTACTAATTTGGTTGATTACCGAACGTCATATAAAAAAATAAATTAAAGAGTTAAGATTTTTGAAGGGTTCTTAAATTACAACCATCATCTTTGGTTTAGAAGAAAGTTCGCAACCATTTCAATGTTAAAGTCGACAGTCGCTACTCAAATGTGCATTTTGGGTGAAATGGTCAATAAAGGAGTACAAAGATATAAACTCGTTTAGGTTATTCATAATTCACAACTTTTAATCAAGAAGACAAATAAACAACTTTCACAAGAAATTAAACTTATCTTGTACCCTTAGTTTAATTACCAAATCAACTTTATGATTGACTTAGCTAAGAATTGCTTCTACTTAGGGTCAGTATTTTGTAAGATGATCGTCTCACATATTTTTAGAGCATTCTTAATAGTGAAGTCTTTTTGCAGTTTTTGAGAAGTTTTTGTAAGTGTGCTTAGAAAATAGATAATGAGAAGAGATGAAAAAAAATAAATTTGATTTAAAAAAAGTTTGGTCAGACGCGTCCGCTAGACGCCCTTGTTACAGCCCACGCAAGTATGGTGCGCCTGTCTTTGATTGAGATTCGCAAAATTTAATTTACTATTCCAATAATCTTCATTTGCAGATCAATTCATTTCTTCTCTTTCTTTATTTATCTCTTATTTATGTGTACATGTATTGTTCTAAAAATTTTTAAATATCCACTGCTATGGATGCCCAATTATGAGAGTTTTTTTACAATGATTATCTTAAAATTCCTTTTAAACAAAAAAGGGAAAAAACAATCAGTTTTTTAGATTTAACGTGCAGGTCATACTCGCCATGACGTTGCGTGCATGGGTGGTGTACACGTCGTTTTAGAGCGATGACGTGTTCCAACAGCTGCGCGGTTCCAGATCAAGACAGTGACGTCATTTCCCGAGCTGAGTCGGTAGCCGATCAACTTCTAAACAAAAAAGAAAAAAAGAAAAAACGATTAACAGATTCACTCTTTCTTCTTCGCGAAGAAATTTCACGTACTGCCAGGGGGGAGAGACAGGGATTGTGTTCATACATTCACAGGTTTTGATTTGAATTCGGATTCAAGAGAGAGAGAGAGAGAGACAAAGTTTGAGCTCGAAAAGCACGCCCAGGAATCGTATGGCGCTGTTTCGGAAATTGTTCTATAGGAAGCCGCCGGATGGACTCCTCGAGATCTGCGAACGAGTTTACGGTTCTCTCCCTCTCTCTACACCACTATACATACAATGTGTATATCTACATTGCATTTATGTATCTGCGTTTTCATTCCGAAATATTTGCATGTAAATAGAGCTGCATTCACGTTTAACGGAAATCGAGTTGAAGCTAAAAATTGTTAAATTCGAGCATGCTGTTGAAACCACTAGTCAATTTGCCAAATCGTTAATTCCAATAGAAATTCAAACGGACAACTTAGAGTAGTGATCAGCGACTCGGAAGTGGTTAGAGATTAAGCTGCGGAGAACTTTGGAAGAAGAGAGACTAAAACAGCAGTTTGCTAGTATTCAATTCGAAACTGTGCTTGTTCCGATGTACAATAGGAAATGTTGTGTATACAATGTAGAAACTATTAAAAGAAATGAAGAAAGGGAAAGTTGAGTTTTGGTTGATACATTGAAATTTGTTGCAAGGGAACCAAAGATATGGACACCACTGCTCATTAAAGTTTGTGAAGACGTGTTGCATTGAGTTGACTAAAAGAGTGCTACCTGGATATAAGTTTATTGAGGCAAACATTGCAGTTTGTTGAGGGAAAGAGTGTTTCTATGATACTTTTGGGAAGGACAGCATGCAACATCTGCAGGGAGTGTAATTCAGAACAGAGATGGGTGGTGCATGGGGGGTTGGTACATAGGTTTGTAAAGTTTATCTAGTAGCAGGGGGAATGGTGACGCATACTAACCAAATTTATCATGGTATTCCTGGAAACAGACGAGCCTGAAATATTAAGAAAATTTACAGTTTGATAGAAAGACAACACATTGGCATGTTATGAACCCAGTTTTATCCTTAAACAAGTTTGAAAATAACTTTTAATTCAGAACTGTCAAAGTAGGCATGCCTCATATTCAAACACTACATTACAGTTTAGAAATGATTCAATTTTTAAACCTACACAATAGTTGTGTCTAATTTCTCATAAAGTCTTTTATTTATTGTTTATGTGCAGTGTTTGATAGCTGTTTCAGTTCTGATGTTTGGGAAGAAGAAAATTACAAACCCTATGTGCGAAATGTAATTGCTCAGCTTCGGGATAATTTCCCAGATGTATCAATCTTGATTTTCAATTTTCACTCCGTGGAGACAAGAAGCTTGATTGCAAATATTTTGTCTGAATATGATATAACTATAATGGACTACCCTCGACACTACGAGGGTTGTCCATTGCTCTCAATGGAGGTCATCCACCATTTTCTAAGATCCAGTGAAAGCTGGCTATCTCTAGGCCTGCAAAATGTGCTTCTAATGCACTGTGAACGGGGTGGTTGGCCAATTTTGACATTTATGTTGGCTGCATTACTGATATATAGAAGACATTACACTGGTGAACAGAAGACTTTAGATATGATATATAAACAGGCTCCACGTGAGCTTTTGCACTTGTTGACACCTCTTAATCCCATTCCTTCTCAGCTGAGATACTTGCAGTATGTATCGAGGAGGAATGTAGGTACATCCTGGCCGCCTCTTGATAGACCTGTCACCTTGGATTGTGTCATCCTTAGGATGATACCTAATTTTGATGGAGATGGAGGATGCCGACCAACATTTCGTATCTATGGACAAGATCCATTCCTCGTAGGGGACCGAAATCCAAAACTTATATTCTCAACACCAAAGAAGAGTAAACCCATTCGTCTTTACAAGCAGGTATTATCTAAATTTTTTGATTTGTTGTGCTGGAATAGAAGTGTCTTCCTTGTTCACAGCGTCAAATGTTTTTAATTCTTGATTTGGTTACTGTTCCATGTTACACTGTACAACTTTCTTGATTAGGTTTTGATCATTTTTTGCCAACACTGCAGTGCTTGAAATCATCATCATCATCTTCTTCTTATATACATACATATATGCATGTATGCATTATGAACTTTTCTACAGGTTTTTGGTGCTTGAGTTAAATCGTTTCTCTCCATATGCAGAAACCTGTAGGATATATGTAAAACTATGTAGTTATTTCTATACTTTGGCCCTTAATCTTAGCTGATTCACTTAAAGGATTATCTTCAAAACAAATTGGCATTAGACTTCTCCACAGCATCCTCTCCCACCAACCAAAGAAAAAATTTGTCTTCATTTATAAGGAGTAATTTTTAAAATACAGTAACACTGGACATTGGCATATGAACTTCTTTTGATGTCACTGCAGGCAGAATGCGAATTGGTAAAGATTGATATCAGCTGTCATATTCAAGGTGATGTTGTGTTGGAGTGTATCAGCTTGAATGATGACATGGAACAGGAGCAAATGATGTTTCGAGTTATGTTCAATACAGCTTTTATTAGGTCTAACATTGTGATGCTTAACCGTGATGAAATCGATACAATGTGGGATTCTAAGGATCAATTTCCAAAGGATTTCAGGGCAGAGGTATCTTTCACATTTTATTGTTTGTGTTTGTTTTCTGCAGCAAGATGCATTATCTTGACATGTAAATTATCCTCTGGGTGAAGATTCTTTTCTCAGAGATGGATGCTGCTGCTTCAGTAATCCCTGCGAATTTATCCTGTTTTGAAGAGAAGGATGGCCTCCCAGTCGAGGCATTTGCTAAGGTTCAGGAGATCTTTAATAGTGTTGATTGGTTGAGTCCAAAGGGTGATGCTGCTCTCAATGTGCTCCAAAAAATAACTGCAGCAACCATGATGCAAGAAAAGTTGGAGTCAAGTTCACCCCAGGGTAAGGAAACTAGTCCTTCCTCACAGCCATCAACTCCCATTAAAGCTCAAGATTGGGAAGGGCCCACAACATTAGATGATGAGTCTAAATCAGAATTTTATGCAGAGAATCAATCTCAGTTCTCTCCCAAATCATACCTCAGACCAGATACAAGTGAACAGAAGGGGAAAGAGGTGTCTTCTGCACCTGAAACAGAGACTCTCTCACTTGATACTGTTATTCTCAAGCCTCCTCCTTTGCCTACTAAGGATAGAGTTGATAGTATCTTGGAGCCTCCATATCCTACTCCAGTACCACATGAACCTGTTACTCCTCCACTTCCAGATAAGGAAGTGACTGTTTCTATACCTTCTCCACCTCCCCCTCCCACCCAAGCTTTAAGTCCTGCAGTTATATTGTCGACGGATGAGACTACTACTACCAGTGATCCTCCCCCACTTCACCATACAATGCAGGAGGTACCTCCAATGACTTGGGAAAGAGATTCAGCTGCCAAGGAAGGCTCTGCTCCAACCTCATCTTCTTCTCCTCATACTCCTTCACCCCCAACTCCTCCTCCAGGGTCTTCTTCACCACCAACCCCAATTCCTTCCACCCAATATTCGGATGACAGAGTCCTTAGAAGTGTACCACCACCGCCACCGCCACCGCCACTAACACCAAACAAAAAGGATAATTTTGCCTCCATGAGTGGTGAATGTCGACTTCCATGTTCTCCACTCTCACCTTCGAAGGAAGATTTAACTTCCATTGGTGTTCCACCACCACCTCCCCATTCAACCCCATTATTGAAGGAGAGTACTGCTTCCACGTGTATAGAGTTTGAACCTCCACCTTCTCCACCCTCACCTCTCAAGGGAAGTATATCCTCTATTCATGGATCACCAGCTCCAGCTCCACCACCCCCATTGCTAGCTACAGAGACTGCTAGCTCTAAAAAGTCAGCAGCAGTACCACCACCACCTCCTCCTCCTGCACTTTCTTCTTCAATGAAGCCTCATACTGCCCTTCCACAGAATGTTCCTTCTGCTCCACCTCCTCCAACCCCATTTATTAATGGGGAGACAAAGGCAGGTACTAGTGTATCACATTCTGAACCAATGCCACCAGGACCACCACCACCTTCTATTCCTCCACCTGGTATGAGAGGGAAAGAACTGTTTTCCCGTGCCATCAGTACTATAAACAGTCAGACAAAGAAACTGAAACCATTGCACTGGTTGAAGATAAGCAGAGCAGTCCAGGGAAGCTTGTGGGCCGAGACACAAAAATCTGAAACAGTCAAGTAAGCAATGTACATAGTATGAACTGTTATTCACCTTTATATGTTATATATCATGCACTAATATATTTCTTGTGTAAATCAGGGCTCCAGAAATTGATATATCAGAACTTGAATCACTCTTCTCAGCTGCAGTTCCAAATTCAGACAAAAGGAAAGGAAATTCGAAGACCTCATTGGGGGCAAAACCTGAGAAAGTGCAACTGGTGATTTATGTTCCTTTTGGATGCTATATTTACAAATGCACTATTTCCTTACTATCAGATTCTTGGACTTTTAAGAAAAGTCACATGAACTATTCTAGTAAATGACATTCTTTCAAAATTATCTCCATCAAATGGACAAGAAATTGCAAAACTATTCAGTTAAACAAAATTGTTATTTGGCTATCTAGTATGCATCTTTAAATCCCCTCATCTTCTTCTTTTTGTTTTTGGCCATATTTTTTTAATGTTCAGTTTTTGTTTGTATCAAAATTTTAGGTTGTGAACTTTCATAAACAAGCTGCATTCACAAAAAGAAATGTTGAGAATGCCTCTTAATTTAGAATCTTCACTGCTATAGCTGATTGTCCTGTCAGAAATCCTAAAAGTTCCAAGGGCTTTTGTAATTCAAGGATCTTATATTTTCTGAGATTCAAGCCTCAGAGATAGTAAAGTAATAATGACACCTTTTATCTGCTGTTATGTTAGCTTGTTTCCTCTAATAATATTCATATACATTCAACAGTTATTATGCCATCATTAACCCTGAATATATTGTGTGAGATCTGAAGCTCAGAGGTTGTAAGGTGATGATTACACCTTTTATCTTCTGTTATGGTAGCTTGTTTTCTATACTAATATTCATATAATCCAACAGTGAGTATGCCATGATTGACTCTGAATCAATCTTGCAACTTTTACTCTATAAGATCATATGAGAGTCAAAATGGTGCTTGACTGATCTTTGGCAATGGTATGTGTTGGTTTTGTAGGTTAGTTTCTGACCTGGTACTAGTTATTTGTGGAGATCATATTGTAATTGAGTCCTTATGCACCCTATCTTTGAAATTTGAGAATAATATAGAATGGAAGTCATAATTGGCTCTTGTGAAGAAAAGGAAATCACAACATTTTAAAATGCTCCAATGGCAATCCCTAAAAACATAATAAAGCACAAAGTTAATGCAATCAGCTGAATCATTTTCAGATTTATTCTCAATTTGGTGAGTGCTTGAAGGTTATGGTGTTTGTTAATTTACAAATGACCAGTTCAACTCTAAGTTGAAGTGAACTTGAATCTGGAAACTGCTCCTTGTATAACATCTTTTTGTATTATTGCTGCTAGAAGTTGCTTTTTTCTCTCATTTCCTCTCTTCTGTGTGAGGAGAAAATGAAGAATAGCATGTCTTTTATTTACTAGTGATTTCTTATAAGGCTTGGAATTTAATAGCATTTCTTTAACAGATTGACCATAGGCGGGCATATAACTGTGAAATCATGCTCACAAAGGTGAAGGTACCCATGCATGATTTACTAGTGAGTTATATTATCCTCTCTATATTTATTTTCTGCTTTTTATACTAGCTTGGTTTGTTTAAAAGGCTGTTTCTATAATCTAGTAGGGTGTTAGATAAACATATGCTTTACAATGGTTGATGTTACAAGAAGTTGACGCAGTAATCTTTCCTCCTACAACAGAGTCTGCAATCCTCATGCTTATATCACAATGATTCATTCACATCAGTTGTAATTTAGGAAATCTTTCTTTATGCTCAGAGTAGCATACAGACTTCCAGAGGTCAAAACATGTTTTCTTGACAATACTGTTTTTCATGTAATGGTCTCCAATCATAGCCAATGTTCATGTTCAGTACTGCAACCAACTTGGATCAAGCTGAACATCTACATGTTTCCACTGAAATTGAATCTTCAGAGTTGGGCTTGAATTCAAGCTTGATTTATAATTAATCTCTAATTTTGGGCTTAAGCAATTTAATCATACTTTAAACTTTATATCTGTAAACCCCTTGAATTTAGAAAGTCAATAGTAACTCCAATTGTATATAAATGTGTACATTGATACGTAGGCCTTCGATCCAAGCCTTGCATTCAAACTATAGCTTCAAAATGTTTCAAACCTAATGTCATGTGTTTGAACTCTATTTGTATTTGAGCATGAACAGAATGAACAGATTGCTTTGACTTCATAGTTTGCAGCTCTGTTCACATTTACATTAGCATGCAGTTGACATGTCTTTTCTACTGAAGTACCTCTTCCACTAATTCTCTCTTCCTTTCTTTATTTCCTTCTCTGAAGGCCAATATATGCCTCTTCAAAGAGTTAGAAGCACAGGCTGAGTTTCAATCAAATTAGATTGTTACTATTATTTATTTATTTTTAGAATTTTTATAACCTCCTACATGCTAACTCTTCTACTAAATCATTGTTCTGAAATGTCAGCTTTCTTTTCCAAATACCTTTCAGAACTCTACAGATGCTTCTGAGTTCTGATACATTTCTTCTATTTGGTAGAGTTCTGTGCTTGCCTTGGAAGATTCAGCAATAGATGCTGATCAAGTTGAGAGCATCATTAAGTTTTGCCCAACAAAGGAGGAGATGGAAATGCTTAAGGTAAAAAATGTTTTAGATTTATTAGCTATTTGTACACAAATCATGGTGAAAACTGTAAATTCACTTATCATTGTTGTTGTTGCTGCTGTTATTATTATTTTTATTTCTTTTTAGGGTTATAAAGGACCAAAGGATAAGCTGGGAAGATGTGAACAGGTTTGTGCAATCTGAGATAAGCTTGGGTATTTTTTATTGAAGTTTTTCTGTTGTAAGTTAGTTTTGTGATTTCTATTGACATAGAATGAGGTTTATGCATTTATTTTACAGTTCTTCTTGGAATTAATGCAAGTTCCTCGAATTCAGTCCAAACTCAGAGTTTTTTCATTTAAGCTTCAGTTTCAGTCTCAGGTAAGAAAATTTATCCTCTGCTTATACAATTGAAAGTAACTATTTCTAAAATACTTCATGCTATCTTAGGTTTCTGATGTCAGGAAAAGTCTAATCACCGTGAATTCAGCAGCAGAGCAGGCAAACTTCCTTTTCCCAGACCTTTCTCTTCTACTTTTCTTATATGTAAATTGAGGATATATATCATTGCATTGATGTGTTTCATCAGATTAGGGGTTCAGCCAAGTTGAAAAGAATTATGCAGACAATTCTGTCCCTAGGAAATGCTTTGAACCAGGGAACTGCAAGGGGTGAGTAAATATTCTTATTCTCTCATCCATAACTCCATAAGGGTTCTCATTGTATTTGTATGCATTTGACTTGACTTCCCTATTATTTTTTACGGACCTGTCTATCTCTGGGTTTGCATTATCTTCATGCGAGGTATGGTACTACTACAAAACCATTTATAAACTAAATCAGTATCTGTTCCTTCTGTCTTCTAATTGGAATCTTCAGGGTAAAGGACCATAAATTGTTTTCTCTTCTGAATCCAATATTGTAGCTGAGGATTAATTGGATTATATGTCGGTTCCTTTTTGGATGAGTCCACCATCACATATATGATGTGAAGTAACACCAGACAAGTTTGTGAATTACATCATCTTAGTGTTAGATGTTAACTTGTTGGCACCAATAAGGCAATAACTCTTTCTGACGATGTTAATTATTTTTCAATGGGAAGGATTCAAACAATGTAAATCATGCAGACCTTTTTGATGTAAGCCAATTTTTCTGCTGCTATTGTTTCCTTGTGCTAATGTGGTTATGATTCCCTACATTCTTGCTCAAGAATGATCAGCTATCATTTTTTAACCAAGTATTTCTTCCGTCAGTGATTGGCATTTTATTGTTTGGTTTTGGTATAGGATCTGCTGTTGGATTTAGGTTGGATAGCCTACTCAAACTTACAGAAACCCGTGCACGAAACAACAAGATGACTCTCATGCATTATCTTTGTAAGGTATGTATTAGTTGTGTAGATTGCCTTGGGTTGTAACCTAAAAAGAAAATTAGTCTACCATGCTGCAAATATAATGCCGTGTTTTTAATATCAATTGTCCATTAAAAACATTTCAATTTGATCTCTTTCTGTGGTCTTCTCTTCTTTTGTGTTTGTATTAGGGGATTGTAATTTGTAAATGTCTTTGATGCATCTTAACATTGAAAGGCTCTTAGTTTTGTTAAAGTGAACCAGGGTGCAATCCGTTGGATCATTTTTCTTTTCTGTTTCTTGAAAGTATACATGCACTTAATATGTAGTGTTCTGTAGCATTAAAAATTTTCCCTTTTTTATTTTCTTTGAACTCCATTATCTTAGGTTTATATCTGTAACTTTCTATGTTCAAAGGTTTTTATTCTAATACTGGCTCCTTGTCTAGTAAAGTGTTTTTAGAAAATACTTTCTCTATTACATTTGCTTATGATGGATCACTACTGTGGGATTATTAGCAGGTCCTATCGGATAAGATGCCAGAACTTCTTGACTTTTCAAAAGATCTTTCGAGCTTGGAACCTTCATCCAAGGTATCATATTTGAAATAATTGATTACATGTCAACAAATAGAAATATCTTCTGAATACTTAGAATCTTGCTTTTAACTTGTTCAGATACATATAAAGTTCTTGGCAGAGGAAATGCAAGCTATCAGCAAAGGACTTGAGAAAGTAATACAGGAGTTGTCCATGTCAGAAAGTGATGGACAGGTTTCGGAAATTTTTTGTAAGGTAATGATAAATTGACAAAACAGACCCACATGAAAAGAAAAAAGTTATATTAACAGAAATGAGCATATAAATCACACAAGTAGCATGAACAAATTCCAGACCTGGGAGGTTGTGGATATGGGTCAATGATTTACCAGATGCTGGACATGTGCTGTTTGCAGCAGTAGGGGATATTTGTGAAAAAATGATGCCAGCACTCTCCGGAAATTTGATCATTTTACATTAGATAAACTCATGAGATGATGATAGTAGCATCAGAACAGCAAAACAAATATGACCTCCCTGACGGGAATTGGAACGACTAGCATAGTCCTTTCTCAGGCTGACAGATTTGAGCACAACTGAATGGCTCATATTTGGTTCTGGATAGTCTGTTGGTGTATTGGTGATTAAATGTTTATGAATTACGGTGTCTAACTGGTAGCATCTATTTCTTTCAGGCTTTGAAGGAATTCCTTTGCTATGCAGAGGGTGAAGTAAGGTCCTTGGCGTTGCTTTATTCTGGTGTGGTATGGCTCTAGGTTTTCTTTAATGGGCATTTATAGACCTCATAACTTGTCTGTCACATAAACTGTGTTTATTTACCTTATAGGGTAGGAATGTGGATGCATTAATTCTTTACTTTGGAGAAGATCCTTCACGTTGTTCATTTGAGCAAGGTATTTATTCAATTCAAACAAGTTGTCTATCTAATGTAATTGTTCTCTGGCTTTTACCCCCTTGGATCCATGAACAATAAGTTGTGTATTTTAGGGCTTAAGTTTACTTGAATCCTTCATGTGTTTAATCATTTTAATCCATCTATATAATGCCTCAATTCTCAAATGCATCTCGTCTAACCATTCAAATTGTATGTATGAAATATGTAAACAGCACACATAAATGTTCTAAAAATGCTTCTTGTCTCACATGTATTATTCTGAACTTGTATTGTAGTTATCTCTACTCTACTCAACTTTGTAAAAATGTTCAATCAAGCACACGACGAAAATTGCAAGCAGCTGGAATTTGAGAAGAAGAAAGCAGAGAAAGAAGCAGCAGCAGAGAAGCTGAAGACAAGTGATCCCGTAAAAGAAACCCCAAACGTGATGCAATCTACCAGCAGGAGTGTCAAATAATCAAAATCTTAGATCTCCTAGCGATGCCTGTATTCCCGAAAATGGAATAATGATATTACATAAGTTAGAGAAGCTTCCCTAGATCAAGCTGAGTGTAATTGAAAATGGTTCTTGATCAAGCTGAGTGTAATTTTTCTTTTAGAAAGCTGGGGAGATAGGAGCCTGCAGTACGGTAGAATCTTGGCGGAGTTGCTTGCTGTTCAAGGTTATAGGTAAAGCTCTAAACTTCCCTGATTAAACCCCCTCCCCTCCCCTTTAAAAATAAATCAATGTTTGAAACATGAATGCTTTTTACTTTTTTTATGTGTCAGGAAGGAAAAGGGAGTTGCAGTTCTGTAAAGTAGGGTAAGTGTGTGTGTATATATATATTTTGCTAGCACTTTAGAATAATACAGAAGCGTGAGATACTTGAAAAAAAATGAATGTCAAACTCATCCATTCCCTCTTATTATTATATACTTTTGAGTTTTGATCTCCTTCTCTATTATTGTTAATATATATATTTACCTTAGATATTAAAAAAAAAAACAAAAAAAAAACAGGTATTGAATTGCCTTTTACAAACAATCCCTTGACTTGTCAATTTCTGAATATGAGTTGTTCTTGAATAATGTTGGTTTTGAGGAAGGATTACTTCATTATTATCAAAGAATGTGGATAATACATAGAGTACACTTGTTTAGTACTCCATATAAGAGTATAAGACTGCTCCTTTGGTGGTAGTTGTTGTACTTGATGTTTAGTAAGTAAACATAAATGGTGGCCTGGTAATCTTAATTGTGTGTTGAACCACTACTTACCCCCTTTGTTTATACCTATTCTACTACATACATACATATATTTTGGCAGGATATGGTGTTCTTTGTGGAGACTACTGAGAGTTACATACTGACAACTGACTAACTGAGCTTGAGAGGTTGAACAAACATATTCACATGTTGGTATATATAACCCTGCTTAGCTTCTTTCTCGCTTTTTTGCTTGCTATAATTCACTCAATCCTGCAATTAACACAACGAGTTTAAAACATATATAATATATATTGTTGAATTTGGTATCAGAAAATGTGAAAGAAAGATGTTATAGACCAGTAGTCGTATTAAATTTTATATATAATATATGTTTTTACATACCCAGTTTTATAAGTTGGTTGGTTTTACTGTTTTAGAGACTTGGTGGGTGTAGTTAATATGAGTTTCTGAACATGGAAAATAATAATAATGATAATAATTGTATAGTGTAAACTGTAAAGCAAGATTTTTTTTTTTTAAAAAATTTTTAATTTTAAAGCAAGATCCAAGACAGACCCAAATCACGTTGGAAAAGCGAATATATCTTTGATGTGTCCCTACTCCCTCCCCGGCAGGCTTCACGTGCCGTCAACGGAATGCCTGTGGTGGCACCGTAAAAAAGATGTTCTTTACTCTCTTGTCAAGTCAAGCAATTAATAATTAAATCAACTCTAAATTCTATTATTTTATTGGGTTGGATGCAGTATTACATACCTATCTATCCATTAATATAATATATTTTAACCAGTTAAGTTAATTCATTGTTGGGATTACCTATGCAATATAATGTGTATTTCACCCACCATCTTGTTGCTAGCCTATATGTACATATTCACCAATATAATAATGCATATATCTTCTTGTACACAAACAATTCATGCATATATTATGCCATAATGAATATATTTTTTCTTGATGCTTTGCAACGCGTACAAACACTATTGTCATATTTAATTAAGTAAACTCTTACTTTAATAAGTGTCTACTGTCTACTACTACTCAATAATACATACATTATAGATGGAAACTTAATACACCTTACATATTTGTGTGTGTATATATATATTGGATGATGAAGGAAATACATAGTTATTATCTAAAAGTGTGCACGAGATAAATAACACTCTTGTATAATAATCTGTAAGTCACACAAGAAAGATAAAAGTATTCTATATATATATTATATTATATTAGAGATGGAGGAAGGTGAGGAAAATTGAAAAATGGAAAAAACGACAAAAACAGTGAAAACAAAAGGAGACTTTGAGGGGAGAGTTGTGTCGGCGAGTCGTTGGCAGACAGCTTTAATTTAGTTTGTCGCAATCCAAAACGGCGCTGCCTTAGCTTCAATTTCTACCGTTTTATTTGGTGTAGCTAACGTCCTCATTTTGCTATATACATTCTGTTCCCTATCTTTATTATCAATCATAATTTTATGCTATATTGTACGTACATTCTCTCTATTAAATGAAAATTTACTGCATGGTTGTTATTCTAACCACAATACCACATTACAATATAACCACTATATATTATATTTTTCATATGTATAGATTTATTCTAAAATTTGTCATAATAATTATATAATAATAAACAACCCATAGATAGATTAACTTTCGAGGTTACGGTGAAAGGTTAAAGAAAAGCACGAAACCACAAAACAACTTTATTAAAGTAATTTTTAAATACACTAGTTAGACTTAATTGAATCATAATCTAAAAATAGATACTTAGAATCGAAACAATTTTGTTATGTGTAACGTTTATCTTTTCAACTACCCTTCGTTGAACTACTAACCGATATATATAGCATTATATATAAATATATTGAGCACCGTTCTGCCCATCTGACAATACATTAAGCAAATAAAATGGACCACTGCACCTACCATACTGTGTAGTATTGAAGCAATGAAGCATGGGATTCATAATTTATCTCCGTGACAACATTCAATTTATCCACTTATTTTTAACGAATTTGTCAAGGCTTATTTAATTATTGAATGAAGATACATTGTACGTTTGTTCATTAAATATCTATTTAATTTAAAGGATATATTATACAAAACAAAGGACAATTCAAGAATGTACTACACTAATTAATTTATTAGTTAATATTTATATAATAACTTAATTATTTAGGGCTCATAATTGTGCAACCCTAAAATATATTAATAAATGCTTTTTTTTTTTTTTTCTTGAGTAAAATAGGTGAAATCCCTTGCCCCAAGACCTCCACACCTAAAAGAAATTATGAAAGAGTTTTATTTCAGTGGCTCAACGACCTCTTAATTGGGAGGCCACTTGGGTGTCCACAAGGAACGACCTTCCTCAGAGTCTTGTGTCCTTGGGTGCAATCTGCCACTTGGGCCCATAAGGCCGGTTTATATATAGAGAGAGGGTTTGATCAAATGCATGTTTTCTTGACCGCACCTAGTCAACTATATATAATTGCATATCGAGACTAATTATGTTCAATGTTGGGTAGGGTCTAGGCTGGAGTAGCTTATTCATGGGTTTTAAGGTAATTGAATTCCAAGAATGCCCACATGAAACCTTTTGGTAAATATATTGAAAGAGATCCATATAATTTTATCATCACTCTCATGAGATAACAAATGACTTGTTAGTCATGTAAGGGGTAATCAAATGAGCGATTGAAATATGAAACTCATATTTATGGTACGTACTAAATAAAATCGAGTGATATTTTATTTAATGCATACATGGTAACTATGAACTTTTTGCCTTACTTGAAAAATAAATAAATAAGTAAATGAATTGTTAATATTAATCCAAAGATAGTGTTGGGCATGCATGCATGTGAGTATATGATTTTATTGATATATTTTCAAAAAAAAAAAAAATGATTTTATTGATACCTTTGTCTCGGTCACTGGAGTAACGTAGCGTAGATCCTTTGACATCTAATATATTATTATTATTATTATATTATTATTATTATTATAATAATTAATCTCTTATGACCTAATGATTACACCCACATCCTCATTTGTTTAGCTATTTCACTTTTCTCTATATTTTTAATTTTTAAATACATGAGTTGATTTTGAGATTTTTTTAAAATAATTTTTTCATATATAATTTATGCTTATATTATTGAACCATAAGGATTTGAAGACTTTTGGTGTATATGTTTGAAAAATTTGTTAACTGATTAAAGATATAGGTAACGTTTCTCGTGATCTAATCTTAATTTTGTTGGAACCTATTAAAGAGAGATGAGTAGGTTAAATTGCGAGAAATCTAAACACGTGTATAGAAAATAAAATCAGCAGGCGGTGGACTTGCTTGTAGGAGTATGCCTTCATCATAATCTAGAATTGTGTGTTTGAGTCATCAAATAGTCAAACCTACGAATATGTTTTTTGACTAATAATTGACCGATCTCGAAAAAATCTTGATTTAAATTAGTATTGTTTAACCATGACTCCATGAGTCATGATGTAATAGAGATAAGGTCAACAAATATTGCCTAATACATGATTCAATGTAACAATTAATATCTTTTAAAAAGTTTAAAAAAGAAAAACAAAGAGAGAGAGAGAGAGAGAGAGAGAGAAAGATTACCAACCGAACAGTGTGATAACGGTAAGGAAGAGAGAGTGATGAAATCTTCCATGACTGTAACCAAAAAAATAAAATAAAAAAACAGAAAAGAAAAAGAAAAAAGAAAAAGTTGGCCAAGGATTGATGTTCAGTAGCATTCATCCTCTCTCTCTCTCTCTCATTCTCTCTCTCTCTCTCTGTATATATCGATCCCAATGTATATGTTATATTACATCGTACATGGCTTTCCTCACAGCCACCGCCATTTCTTGAGCTGAAAGCTTCACTCCAAAGCCATAATAACCAACCGGTGAGCCCCATTCCACTCCTCATCATCATCATCATTTCAATCTTGAAATCTCTCCCCAGAGAGAGAGAGAGAGAGAGAGAGAGAGAGTAGAAAAGAAGCAAATGATGGATGTGGGGAGAAGGAGAGGCAATGGCGTGGTGTCAGGTTCTGTTTGGGACAACAGAATAAAACTTTATGATGGCAAAGGCGGCATCAAAGCCCTCATCAACACTTCCCAAACTGAACAAAGCCAGAATTCCCCAGAAATAATGAATGAAATTCCTCTTCAAGAAGACAAGAAATTGGCCATGGCGACAAAACCCAGAAGCCCTACTGTTGTTGCGGCGAGTGGGAAGAGAAAATCTTGGAAATCTGAGAGCCTTGAAGGAAACCCATTGCAGAGTCCCAGAAAAAGATCCGAGCTTTGCAAGAACATTGAAGATTTGAGCAAGAAGACAAGATCTGTGGTGCAGAAACAGAAGGGTCCTGAGCTCAGAAAAGTGAAATCAGAGTCCAGTAAGCTCTTGAATGATGACAATGGCAATGGGAAGTTGAGGAATTCCAATTCCCTCCAGTTAGTGAAGGCAAAATCTGCATCCCCTAAGGATCTTGATGATGGGAGGAGCAGCAGGAAGGAGCTGAAATTCGAGGAAAATAAGGAACAAGAAACAAAGAATTGTGAGGGGGAAGTGAAACAATTTGAAGAAAATAAGGTTGTTTTGGAGGGAGAGAATGAGAATAAGCCAAATGGGATGATTAGTAGAGCAAGATCTGAAGAAGAAGAGGAGATTGAGGTGTGTGAAGAAAAAGTCATCACAAGCAATGTGGAATTGGCTCTGATCATATCTCCACCTAAAGTGGAAGAAACTGAGAATCTGAATGATGAAGAAGAAGAATGGGGAATTGATGAGGCTGAAGAAGAAGAGGAGGAAAGTGAAACCAAGACAGAGAACAAGAGTATTGTTGTTGTGAAAAAAATGAGTGTATCAGAACAGCATAAGCCAAACAAGATTGTGACAGAAGAGAAGAAAAAGATTGTTCACAGCTATGATAGATCTGTGCCCTTATCCCCAATTGTCAAGAAACAGCCTCCTCCCATTAATGGACATGCCAGATTTCACCCCACTCCTTCAAAACCCAAACAAGGTATATATATACATATGTATCTGCAATTTTATCTTCTCAGTTCTCACCCTCCCCTCTTCCCTGCATTCTGATTCTTGAATTTCTGGTGATTTACAGTTCCAGTTTCAGAGGACTCCCATTCATTTTCTAGGCCCCAGAGCAGATTACAGAGCTTGGGTAAGTTCTGATGATTTCAATTTCATATTATAATGTAGTGATCAAAGTATTGGTTCTGATTTTCTCTATTGCTGATTGAAAATTTCCCAGTTGATCTGGTGATGTGGAGAGATGCATCAAAGTCAGCATTAGTATTTGGGATTGGAACATTCCTCATTATCTCTTCTTCATACACTCAAGACATCAAAGTCAGGTTAGGATTGAGCCAATTGTTTTCATTGTTAGCTTGGTAACCACAAGGTTTCAAGTTCAACTTTCTATTGGCCTTTTTGGACTAAATCGGTCAGATATGGACCGAAAAACCTAGACTGGTTTACGTCCTTTGCCAGCTAGGGTCACTAGGCAGGGTTTATCCTGTGCACATCTTTGGGTAGTTACTGAAGTACCCTTTTTCTAAAAAGTATAATTAAAGTTAATCTAATTTTTACTGATTAGTTATCTAAACTTTTAGTAAAGCAGAGTGAAGAACTGAATTATCTTTAGTTTTGGTTTCACAGCTTGGTGTCTGTGGTTTCCTATATGAGTCTGCTCTATCTTGCTGTAATTTTCCTCTTCAGATCCCTCATTCACAGGTACTTTAATTTGGTTAAAAACATTCCAGAATTTAGTACTCCCTCTGTCTCATTTTACCGCTGATCGATTTTGCGTTTACATGTTTAAAACAACAAAGGGGAGGCCGTGGTGTGGGTGAAAGAAGTGAGTATGTAGTTGGAGAGGAGGAAGCAATCTGGGTACTGAGATTGATACTTCCATCTATAAATGAGTTTCTCTTGAAGATCAGAGCCCTTTTCTCTGGAGACCCTGCAACAACAATGAAGGTAAAACACTAAAATGTATTACAAATTTCCCATTTTTTTAAGAGATAATGTTTTTGTGGTTAACTTCAAGAATTGGATTATCCATCTTGTGACCCTACATTCATGCAGATGGCAGTTTTGCTCTTTGTTTTGGCACAATGTGGCAGCTCCATAACCATCTGGAAAATGGCCAAATTGGGTAAGGTGTTCTTGCCCTCACCCCCCCCCCCCCCCCAACGCCCTGCTTTCATCTGCAGTAATAGTAGTCTAGTGGTACGAAGTGACACTCCCACAGGGTGTTTGAGCCCTAGTGGGGACAGTACTGACTCTTTGTGCTTCAGAGAGCTACGGTAGTTATCACAGTGTGTTGTATTTTTTTTTCTTTTTTTTGGCTATGGTCACACGAGATTTACCCAATGCATATTTTCAGTAGTGACTGTTGCTTTCTCTCGTCATGGGGTGATGGATTTTGTAGTACAAATTAAAGTGTAGTTTCTGAACATTCTTTGGCCTAACCATGGTAAACTCTGCAGGCTTTTTTGGAGTATTCATAGTGCCAAAAGTCTGCTCCTCCTACTCCACTCAGTTAACTGCATATGGTAAAAAAGTCACCATATTTTTCTTTTACCATTTTTGTTTATTTTATAAAATGTTTTCTGCAAATACCTGAATTTGATGCATATATGAGTCTTGTCTGGAGTCAATGATTTTACTGTCAAAAGCATAGATTTACAGTGCAGTACAACATAACTGATTGACTCTGCAGAAATCTGATGAATTGTTCTTTTACATCTGAATATTTGATCATAAGTGGGCCCATATAAATGCATGCATAAAAGTTACTCAAAACACTTTTTATTACAGTAATTTTTTTTTAAAAAAAAATATGTACTTATTTATTTATGAAGGTAAATTTTGGGTTAGAAGATTCAGAGACGCATGGGAATCGTGCACTCACAAAAAAGCCGTAGCGTTTGGCATATTTACACTCGTATGGAATCTATCTACATTCATGGCAAGAATTTGGGCAGGTAAAATGTCATTTTCCATACTAACTCTAACTAACTTGGTCGAACTATTGAATCAATAATAACAAAATTCTAAGTTTGACTTTTGGAGATAGCGTAATATTAGTCTTCTTGGTTGAACCGATCAGCTATAAATCACCTAGGTTGATTTACTTTGTAGTTCTTTGCCGACTAGGGTCACAAATAGAGTTTACTTGTGCACACCTTCAAATAGTGATTCAGGTTCCCTTGTCACTAAAAATGCCATTTTCCAAGGGTAACTCCAGCCAACTTGATCGGGCAATTGGCTTGTTAACGATAAGGTTCTAAATTCAACACTCAATGAGAGCGACTTACTGACTTTCTTAATTTGAGTTGTCAATTACAGATTTACGAGTAACCTTGCTAGCCCGGCTAGGGTCACAAGATAATGTTTACCCGTACACACTCTTATACAATAACTGCGGGTTTCACCCGTAATATAAAAACGTCATTTTTTCATATGTGCCCTCTTTTTTTTCTTTTTTTTTTTCCTGAAAAATGTGGTAATTGAAAGGAATAATTATTGGGGTATTTTTGAAATGCAGCGTTCATGTTGTATGTGGCATTTAGATACTACCAAGAATCAATGGTGAGAGAAGGGTGGGATGGTGAGAGCTCAAATGTAAAAGCAGAGGAAGAGGAAGCCAAGATTGGGCAGCGACAAGTTGGAAGGATGTCCACTTTTATGGATACTACAAAACAAAAGAAATCATTTTAATTACTATATTGTTATCAGTTGGTCCATATTATAAATTTGTTAAATTGTAGTCCGGTTTGTGTATATAATTAAAGGAATAAATAAATAATCTTTTTCAATTTTTCTAATTTAGTTGTTTGGGTGCACTGCGGGCAAATTATTTTGTGGACAAGATGGACTCGAATAAAAAATACACAATTTTCTTGAATGTTCAAAATTTACATATTTAATATTCACAATTCAAATTATGAACATTCAGTATGTAAATGGATATGGATCCACTTTGCAAGATGGACCCTAGTCCATGGTATAGTATAGGTATCAGTGTGCCGCGTATGATTTATGGGGCATTGCATTGAGTTAATTAAGGGTAGGATAGGTAATTAGCGGTGGTGCTAAGTGGGCTTGGGATGAGGGAGTGATTGAAGTGTGGCGCCAAATTGTTTGGGGCAAGGTACCCTGCTCCATGGTACCGAATGGACTCATCACAATTTACAATGTTCACAATTTGAATTGTGAACATTCAATATATAAATTTTAAACATTCAGTATGTAAATTGTGTAATTTCTAAAAAAAAAGTATGTAAATTATTTATTTTGAACCCAAGTCTATTTTGCTAGGTGAACCTAGTTCTACAGAATAATTTGCCACCGAAAGAGCCTCCGGTCCAAATTCAGCCATGAAAGCCCACAGTAAATGGGCTTGTAGACACAACAGGCTTTGGGCTTAAACACTGACTAATGGGCCGGTTTTGATCCCAAGAATCCACACTCTTTGGATTTCAAGTACTGTGGGCTAATAGTTTTTGACTTTTTGCCAAAATTGGGCAGAGTTTGAGATCTTGGCCTGGCTTATCCTCTCGGGCTTGTTCAAGACGAGATGTTAGTTATTCAATTTGTACGTGCATCTATTAAATTGTTTGATAAATATGCAATCAAGTACGTACTCGTATCACCTTCACAATGAGAATACTATATGACACACATCTCATCATCCCAACCATTATATTGTTTTTTTTAGTACTACTGACTCTGTTATAATGTAGTAGCTGTTCATAATTACTTTCTTAACCTACCCTATTGAAACATAAAGAGTCAACATTGCTTCTATTGACGCTCGAATCCACCCCTACTATATGAGGGTGCAACCGAGTGCCACTAGACCACAAACTCTTGGCAACCATTATACTGCTTTAATCTTCCTAATAACGTCTAACACTCTCCCAACTACCCAACATACGACGGTCACCCCATAGAAAATGGCCTAAATTATTAGCTCACCAATAAGACTCACCAATTCTCTATTAAGGAGTTGACTAATAATCATATAAAAACTTCTTTAAAAAAAAAAAAAATAATATCATGTTTAATTTGGACCACTTATTATCGTACAAAACAATTCATTTGTGACAGATGGGAAGTAATATAATGACATTATCGTACATATTTAATTAGCTAAAAAAACATTCATGCATGCATGAAACAAATACGTGTAATTAATACTTCTCTTTGAATTCCAGTCAAGAGGCCGGCCTACTACGTGTCAGATTATTAGAGTTTAATTAGTTGAATAATTGAGGGTAGGGGCAATCCTAATTAGTTGAATAATTGATTTTTGGTCATGATTTTAAATTTGACTTCTTATGACTTCAGTGTGCTTCATCTAGAATGCACCTTCGATTAGCGGTTATAGGAAAGATCAACGTAACGCTCCAAAAAAGATGGCAACTGTCAAGTGAATGAAACATAATTCTTATACCTACATGTTTGATTTTTACCAACATCATCTAATTAGTTTATCCCATGATACGAATTTTTCTAATGTGATTTACTTATTCAGTGTGATTTATTTATTATTATACAAAAGTAGAATTTATCTCGTATTTTCGTGTACAATTTCAAATAATTACTGCGGTTTCCCTAGCTACCCATGGCCAAATATGTATTGTCTGACTAAGACATCCAGTAGTGTAGCTATCTTCTTCCTGTAGGAACAGTGTTTTTCATATTACTTTCTACTGCTTGGTTTTGCCATTAGTTTTTGTTTGGTGGACATTAAATAATTGATGTTGGCCTACGACACTGTAATTTTTACTCGTACCGAATCACTGAAGGGTCAAGTTACGTAGTCACAAAATCGGACGTGAAAATACAATTAAATCATTCAACGTCATTCTAAAATTGTATAATTCTCCTTAAAAGATCGATTTGTTGCCACTCAAATTAAAATATCAATAAATGCGGATAGACTGATATATTATGTGGGAAATTTTTATTTAAAGTTCTATATAACAGTATAACACTATATATATGATTGTGATGTGACTATGCAATAAAAAAAGGAAAAGTAGAAAGTGTTTTGCTTTTCATATCTCTTTATATTTTAAAATTGCAGCTTTATTTTATATATACAAGCTTGTAAAAGTTTCATAAACTATATATAATTGATCCAAATAAATAAATGTAAATTTATAGACAATGCATATGGCAATAATGAACATGCATCAGTGCACTGCTACATCACTCTCATGCCTCAATGACTATACAATCATATCGCCGTCAATTTTAATTTTCCTTTCAATTTTTTTTTTTTCTTTTACAAAATTCATCTTATATGTGCAGAATATTTATATGGTTGAGAATTGAGATTGAGTTGTATGAGGGCAAGGAGGTAGAGGAGCATTTTAAGGTTATGAATGTGACACCTCAGCCATATATATTTCATGTTTTGATCGATGAGATTAATAAGAAACCAAAGGAACAAATATTGTATAGGAAAACCATGTATTATGTATTAATATAAGCATGCTGCGCATTAAGAAATAAGAAATAAGAATACTCAATACTCAATAGGAAAACAAATATTGCTTTCATATTAAAAAAAAAAAAATCTTAAGTTTATTAAATTATTGACTCTGGGCAAATTGAACTCTAAGAATCAAGATAATCTCGCTGGGCGAAATTCATATACTTTAAACCACCACAGGATGTTGAGATTGAGATTCTAAGTCTTTCAAGTCATTTTTTAAGGATAACCTCATTAGATCGAGATTCTTTGATCCAAGTCATCACAAGACATGTGCGTCATTGATCCAATTACTCCATCATATAGCATTCGAGGATCAATCACTTTTGAACTAATACATACGAATTTGACACATATTGCACCCACATAGTTTGATTCTTACTTGAGTAATGTCTATCATAAAAATCTTTAACATGACACATATACAAGAATGAAATGGTTACTAAACCCAAAACATAAATTTTGATGTATTAAATCTTTCATAATACTTCTTATTATCAATTTTCAATTATTACAAACTTAAAACTTATATGCTCTTACGTGAAAAGAATCCTATGTGTTGTAGACTTTGCAAAACTCCTAATGCATAAAACACAAGCTATTATATATATAAGGTACCTACTATACCTAGGCAATATATAATTGAAAGATTCAATTATTAATTATTGTGTATGTTTTATTGTTTAATTTTATATATTACTGTGAGATGATAGGTGTTGAAATAAAGTGAGAGTCAAACGAAGTGATACTATTTGTCTTTGGGGTTGGGTTTGCTTGATGGATACGTTACCAGAGTGATTTTATAAATGTACCACTAGAGTTGTAGATGCTTATAACCTTGGGTATATTATGATCACAATTAATAAATTAATTATTTTGCACTCCAAGACGTTTGCACAATAGTAAACCACATGTCTTGTTTTCTTATTTGTCTATTTTTCGTTTGTTCATGATTTCTTGATCTCGTTTTCCTTAACAATAATATGATTTATAGGTTGAAGAATTAATAGATACATATATTTATAATTACTAGGTAATTAATTTAAGGTATGTAGCATAATTAGGTGTCCAACATCTACCAACTTATATTCCTTTTTTTGCTAATTAATAGTGATGTAGTATCAGTGGAAGTGGAGTAATAATTGTGATTTGAGAAGACATTCCGCAACGTACTAGCTAGCAGTTGCACTCCATCCTAGAATTGAATATATAACATCGCATCATGGCTGTACTAACCAATAAACTATCAACAAATAATTACATATTTTATATGCATGTATCCATGCCAATAATGTATATAGCATGGTCTGCCTTGCAGAGATTCCTATTGTTTAATTATGAGAGCTGATGCACTTTTGGATTATGTGTTTGTGTTTAAATTATTGTCATAAACAAATGATAGATGATGACAACTTAATCAATTAGTGAAGTAGTTCTTTATGTCTCTCACTTATATGTGTTTAATATAATTAATACTATGTGAGCAATTCAGTCAAGTTAATTAAACATTTGATGACTTGAAAATTATAAAGTTTCGAGTTTTGTCTTCTTGTGGTAATTGCTTATTAGCCTTATTAATTTGAGTTGGTCCCTTATGGGTAATTTAGACTTGTTCACCTTCTTGTAATCATTTGCCAACTAAGGTCATAATGAAGACTTCACTCATAGTGCACATTCATATACTTGCAGGTTTAATTATTTAGGAGTAACTTTAGCTAAGTTGATTAGATAGTTGACTTGGTAACCAAAATGTTTCAAGTTCAACTCCTATGGAAGCTTTCTTAATTAGTTGGGCATTTTATCGACTAGAGTAGCAAGACCAACTTCACCAAACTAGCAAATTAAAATGCATCTTTAAATAACATTAGTGAGATTTTTCCTTAATAAAAGTTTTATAGACGTTTTCCTTTTAATTTGAACAGATGTAATCTCTCAATTATTTAAATTATTGTAAATTTAGCCCATCATATTAAAAACTAAACAAATGTTACCTTAAAATGGATGACTGAGTAGATGAACTATAATTGTCATACCAAAAAACTATCGAACTTGATTCTAGCTTGCTAATAGCTATTACAAAATAGTAACAATTGAGAAAATATATAAAATTGCTTGTTTTTTCCTTAACCCTCAAAAATTAGTTTTAGAAAATAAAAAGAATAGAACAAAAGTTGATATCGCTTTTGATCTCTTGATATTATAAACTATTCATTTATTTGTACACAATCAGTCAAATCATTTTGGAACAACCAATATAACAAAATATAATTCAATTCCAAGTAGTTTCAGTTGTCCATATTGTATGCCCATGCTGCCATGTCATGCAATATGCAAATGGACGTCTCTAGAGAGTGGCCATGGATTCATTGTAACGTGGCAGCGGTGCATATATACACACACCATGTGGTCCAATTGATTCCTCACTAATAACAACACTCATATATCATCATCATCATATCTTTGCAATTCAACATCATATCATACCATGCACATGCCATGTGGAACTCTTCATTCCTTTCAAATAATTTACACTTCATTATTGCAAATATTTGCATATATGCCACCCCCAACCCCGGCCTCAAGTTCCTTACCCAGCCCGACAGAATTGTAGATGTGTAAATCGTGATGACTAAGCAATCTCTTAAGTGAGAGAACTAGTATTTGGTGCTCACAATGAGCTCACCACATTAAGACAGCTGTTAAGGCTAATTCTAAGTCCTCAAGTTCCTTACCTAACCCAACAAAATTGTAGATGAGTAAATCTTGATGGCTAAGCGACCTCTTAAGTGAGAGAACAAGTATTTGATGTTCACAAGAAGCACACTACATTAAGACGGATGTTAAGGCTAATCCTGAGTCCTCACCATCAATCTGCAACTGAGTACGACCAGCAGTGTTGTCTATGCGGCCTCATCCATTTTTTCTTTCTAATTTTAAGTTTATCTTGTTTAATATCTTGTACTAAAAAAAAAAATCAATATCTTAATGTGAAAATATTTATTTATTGTCAATACTGATATATGTACTAATGTATATACAGTCCATGATATTTGCATGTATGAGCCTATTACGTTGGATCTTTCTAGTGTTCGTGGTGGTTTACCTTTCTTGTCTGATTTGTGAGCTATTACATAAAAATAAAGTTTATATAGTGTGTGCAGTTGTTGCTTTAATTTCCTTATCATTCAAAAAGAGAAAAAAGATGTATGCATGTAGAAGTTTGGCACGCTATTAAAAAAATATTCAAAATGATCCAAATTTAAAGATCTCTCGCACTTCTATAACTCTATTTTTAAATTGTCTTACGATTCTATACCACTATTTTTTTTCTTTGGTAAAATTTGAACCTTAGAACCTTACAATTGCTAGTAAAACAAAATTTATAATAATTATTTTTGATTGGTTCACCAATTGAGTTGTGTTTAAGTGTTTTTTTTTTTTTTTTTTGGGGGGGGGGGGGGGGGGGGGGAATTATAATAAATGGATACATAAACGTAAACTACATGTTATGCATAGTATTCAAGAGGGTAATAATGCATGTATGTACAATGGTGGAATACTATATAAGGTATTGAATGTGGTTTCAATGTACACCATTTAAATCAGTCCAATCAGGATATATGGTGCATTTGGTTGAGTGTCGTGTTAGACTTTTGTCGTGATGGTACATTGGTACAATAATATTTTGGAAGTAAATAAACGTGACAAAGTTTATGGTCTAGACTAGACACTTGGAGGTAGTTAATTGTAGAAGGGAAAATGGAAAATGATAACAATAAGACAAATATTACTTAGTACACGTGGCTAGCTAGTTTCTTTTTATTAATTATGTGTTAAATAGTGACTCATTGTTTAATTGAGTAGTTAAATTAATAATGAAACGTCCACCTTTTTATTTTGTTAGAAGAATATGTAATATTATGCTTACTTAATCCAAAATAATATTAAGAGAGTCTCATATTATTAGTTGGTGTGAGTGGCCGAACACTCTTGTCCCTTACGAGGCGGACTCGGTGTGAACGAAAATTAGTTTGAGTATGGTACAAATTTGATAAAAGAAAATAACGACAACGTTTATGCAGTATATGTTCATAACTACTTTCGTCAAGTCAATATCAACTTTACTGAGGCTCAAACTCACCCCCTACTATATGAGAGTGTAACCGAATGTCACTAAACCGCAAGGTCTTGGCAGAGAGTCTCATAATATTTATACTCTGATCTTTTTTCTCTTGTTTTAATTTGTATTTGTTTGAGGTGTATCTAGTGTAGGTTGTTCCATGGAATGGTCCTTTGGCACGCAGGGGCACCTCAGACCTGCCGGCATGTTAGTTGAACATTTCTGACAACAATATTAAAACAAACCAATACGACTGTCGATTTTGACGTGTCGAGTCCCAACTTCCAAACTTTTATGTTTATATATCAAATTTTAATGTACCTATGGAATATGTTTTCAACAAAAATACCAAAAATACATTTTTTTTACAGGATTAATAATTATATAATAGATAAATATTACTCTTGTTCTTAGATTCTTAATTGTAAAATTAAAAATAATTTATTTTGAGAATCATAATGGAATATAATGTCATTGAGAACATAATAAATTGAAATATATACATCGACAATAAATACAATTGACATTTATTCTCTATGTACAATTGACATATCTAGTAGATATGTGTGTTTGTGAAGGTGACATGAATTATTGAATGCTAAAATAGTTTGATTTACAAATTGAATTATTGCTACTAGTTGAATGGAGCAACTATTGTTTAAGAGATTTGATGGGGTTAAAGCCTTATCAAGGGAAACAATAACCCAAGATTAACAAATTGCATTTCAGAAGATTAAATCGATCATATGTAGCCGAGAGTATTGCAACTAGGTCCACTTAATTACAATGAACAGGACATATTAAGCTAACATACATACACTTCGGTCATTATACCGTGGACCATGGGTCATGGCTGATATTGCAGTTGTGTTGAACTGATATTGCAGTTGTGTTGAACGGATACTGCAGTTGTATTGAAAGGGAACTGCAGTTGCGCGGAACAGAGGTTGTGTCATCCGTATGGAACTGCAGTTGTGTTGAACAGATGAACGGCCTATGTTCCGCGCAACTACGATTTCCTTTCAACACATTGCAGTATCTTTTTAACACAACTGCAGAATCCGTTCCACACGACTGCAATATCAGTCATGATTATGGTCCACAGTATAATTTGCGCATACACTTACCACAACGTCAAAGTAGACCTTGATAGCCATGTGGTAGACTGGCATGTATTTCATGTTATTTAACCAATTGACCACCTCCATCAACCAAAGCTTGCCACGAGTTATCGTGACATTAGTTAAAGACTTTAGCATAACTAAAACCTCTCTTTTCTAGTTGAGAGGATATATTTTACTTTTGAACATACCAATATTAACTTTACATTATAAATTAATCAACTTAGTCTAACTAATTTAGTCGACTACACTCCCAATCATCTTGTACTCATTAAACTATTATAAGATCTTGTTCCTAATCTTATTAAGTAAGGTAATATAAACCCTCATTCATTCTAATTTAAAAACTATGGTATAAAATTTATTTATAAATTTAATAATGAAATACAATGGACCGGATTGATCAAAGTTGCATGGATCGGATCGGAGTTAACAAATAGGAATTGCTAAATTAAAGGTGGCGAAATTTGTCTCTTCTCCGGCGTGCGGCCGTGCGCCGCCTTTAATTGACCGCGGCACCATGCTTTCTGCAATTCTTCTACACCACAAATTATAATTTATGACTTTTCATTACTTTCAAGAAAGAAATGTCTGGAAATCTACGGCTCTATATTTGCATGTGCATATGATATTTTACACTCCTATATCTTATTAATATCAACTTGTATCAAGATATATATAATTTCATAATGATTAACAAATCATAACATCTACATCTACTTAACGCAACTTTTTTTTTTTCATTAATTAAATTTTAGATATTTTTATATATGATATAAATTTAAATACACGACTACAATAATACAAAAAGTAATGTAACTTATTACACAGGTATATATACTTTAAACATGAATTTTTTTGGCTAATTTTAACATAGGAGATTGTACATTTAAAATGACAAAACATTAATTACACCGATTAATTCATCCGTCTAAAGCCTAGAGAACCGCTCAGGTCCTTTCTAAGCAACCTCACCAAAATAGTGGAAGGGTATTGAATCGCATGCATACCTCGTTCATTGAGAATTCAGACTTATTAAGGAAGTCTAAAGAAATATAATGTTTCATAAAATATTTAAAAGTTAGTAGTTTAATTATTAAAAAATAATTCTCTTATTGAATTGGTTAACTCATTATTTTTCCCACTTATTTTTATTAAGATAGTATTTATTAAAAAAAATTTAGGCGTCATTGAAGGGTATAACAAAAGACAGAAAAGGCAGATTTCTGATAAAATTCTGATCTTAAATCACATGCAAAAAAATAATGAATAAGGAAAATGATTGCCCAAGAGTTTAATTGATTGAATTGAAGGGTTAATTATTAGAATAAGTTATCTCTAAAGGGGACAATGGTTATATTATATATATACTCCGTATATAAAAGAACTGTGAGGCTATAGAATCACATGAAAAAATGCGGTAGCAATTGTCATCAAAGACCGATGGTTTGTGGTAGTGCAAGTGAAGTGGATAATGTCAAAATAAATAAATAAATAAATAAATAATAAAATTGACCGACATGCATTCATAGAGAATTAGAGATAAGGTTTAAGGTTGTGTATTGGAAAAGTAAATATAAATATAAATTTAAAAAAATAGAGTAACAAAAAGAGTATGGGGTTGTTAAATTTATTCATCTCTTTATCTCTTGATATTTTTATTTTTATTTTTTAATTTTTGCAGTTGATTTAATTTGTTCATGTTTAGTTATCGACTATGTATGTTTTTAAAATATTTTTTAAACTTATATTTCAACCTCACCAACAAATGTTGTAGTTTATAAACTATTTGAAATTTATATAGTTTTAGCGATAATGATATTGAATAAAGGTGGAATAAATACGTTAATATTGTGAAGAAAAAGTAAATAAGGTGATATATATGATGAACAACTACTCATGTTCATGCTTTAAAATAGAATATATGTTATAAATGCTACTATAGTGCTTTATTTTTAAAATAAAATTACTTAGTTAGGTTGAAAAATAATATTTATTTGAGTTAATGCCACATAAGGTCATCCGAGTATACTTATTTTGTCACATTTAGTCTTAAAATTTTAAATTGCCATTCGTGGTCTTTTGATTTTTAAAATTGTATTCATGGTCCAGTTAACCACCCATTGTCCTTTTAACTTTCAAATTTTTTTTATTTTTTTTATTTTTGAATACAACTGACCCTATTACATTGTAGTATCTGTTCATCTATACTTCAAAATTTAATCAACCCTAATCTTTCTGAAGGACCGTGACTGGTTAAATTAAAGGACCATAAATTTTTAACTTGGACCACGAATGGTAATAATTTAAAAGTCGAAGGACGACGAGTGATCAATTTGAAAGTTTAGAACTAAACGTGACAAAATCACTATATTCGAAGAACCCAGATGGTATTAACTTTATTTATTTTATATTTTAAATTTAAAAATATTTAAATTCGGAAAAAATATACTATAAAATTATTCTTTAAAAAAAGAAAACTATATTATAGCTAAATAATTCAAAAAATTTCATTTTAGAGAGGAAATAGTCAAACGAGTCTCATATGAAGAAGAAACAACATAATTCAACCTTTAATGTAAAAATAAAAAAAAAGTTTTATCAAAATCCCTTAAAGCAATAAGAAGTGTAATTGAGTCTAAATGTTAGATACTCAATAGGCTATCGTTGATATAGCTAAAACATAATGCAATTCGTTTTTTTTTTTTTTTTTTTTTTTTTAATAAATCGCCACTAAATATCTCTCATATTATTGGACAATTGTAGCTATTTAAAATTATAGTGAAGATTTCTGACAATCTTAATTATTAAGGAATAATAGTACACAATAATATATGATTACCTTAAAAAATTACGGAAATATTAAAAGATCACACGTACATTAGTGTTAACCTCTTAAATAGGTAATATTTGAAATTAATTGCACTTTTCACTCATTTCAAGAGTCATGATATTTTTTCCTTTTTCATGTAAAGAGGTCAATTATATTTCAGTTACATTTTCCAACAATCAATTGTATGATATAAATCACAAAATACAAATATTAATTTATTTAATCATCGGTTACAGGCAGCAAGAATATACCAGATACGGAATGTCGGGTGGGGGAGAAATTAGTAATTAAACAGCCAATAGAAAACGGCATTTTAGACAATCCACCTCAATCATCAATCAAACGGACCCACTGGGACACGCGTCAGTCCATAATTGACTATATGATCCTCAATTTTCCAGAAACCCCTTTACGATCACGCCACGTAGCACGACCAAAAGATATCTGACCGTCGGACAGCGACGAGTAATCTTGTTCGGAAAAGACGGTTTTACCCTTGAACCGGCTATAAATTTATCCACTGGCCTTCAAGCCTGAGAGAAAAGAAAGAAATCTCATTTTTTTTTGAGAAGTTTTGATATCTTTCCATTTGAGAGTTGTTTGGAGAAGTTTGGGGCGGCGGCTAGGGAATGCAGAGAGATGAGAAGATCGCCGCTTTCTAACCCCCTTCTGGTAGGCGGCGGCGGCCACCACAAACCACCGCACTCCGGCGGCAGAACTTGTCACCGGAAACACGTCGAAGACGGGTGATCTATTCCCCGTCTTCTCTCTTCAGTTCGATCTTCATTCTCCTATAATATAATCCTTTCAATTTCTCATCTGAATTAAACCTATTTCTGAAAGTAATTAAGCAGTGAATTTAGCTTTAGCGAGTAGCGGAATCGAAAAAATTGTTTGTGATCGGAGAATGGCGGCGGCGGCTGAGGATAAATGCGGCGTTCTGCACGGGAAATACGAGCTGGGGAGGATGTTAGGGCACGGGACGTTCGCGAAGGTGTACCACGCGCGGAACCTGCATTCGGGGAACAGCGTGGCGATGAAGGTAGTGGGGAAGGAGAAGGTGATAAAAGTGGGGATGATGGACCAGATCAAGCGGGAGATTTCTGTTATGAAGATGGTGAAGCACCCTAACATTGTGGAGCTTCACGAGGTTTTGGCGAGCAAAACCAAGATTTACTTCGCCATGGAGCTCGTCCGCGGCGGCGAGTTATTCGCCAAGATCTCCAAAGGCCGCCTACGCGAGGAATTGGCGAGGAATTACTTCCAGCAGCTAATTTCCGCCATAGATTTCTGCCATAGCCGAGGAGTCTACCATAGGGATTTGAAGCCGGAGAATCTCCTCCTGGATGAAGATGGACACTTGAAGGTCACGGATTTCGGCCTCAGCGCTTTCTCCGACCATTTACGACAAGACGGCATGCTCCACACCACGTGCGGCACGCCGGCTTACGTGGCACCGGAGGTGATTGCAAAGAAAGGATACGACGGCGCCAAGGTGGATATATGGTCCTGCGGGGTCATTTTATATGTTCTCTTAGCCGGATTTTTACCCTTCCAAGACGACAACATTGTGGCCATGTACCGGAAGATTTACAGAGGCGATTTCAAATGCCCGCCGTGGCTTTCCTCCGACGCGAGAAAACTAATCACCAAAATGCTAGACCCGAATCCGAATTCCAGAATCACCATTGCCAAAATCATGTCCTCGTCCTGGTTCAAGAAATCCGTCCCGAGATCCCTGAGGAAAAACGAAGACGAAGAATTTTCATTCTCCGGGGACAAGGCCAAGGAAGAAGTGGAGACGCTGAACGCCTTCCACATCATATCTCTCTCCCAGGGCTTCGATCTGAGCCCCCTGTTCGAGGAGAAGAAGAAGACGGAGAAAGAAGAGATGAGATTTGCGACCACAAAGCCGGCGAGCAGTGTGATTTCGAAGCTAGAAGAGGTGGCAAAAACCAGTAATTTCAGTGTCAAAAAGAGCGATTCCAGCGTGAGATTGCAGGGACATGAGAGCGGAAGAAAAGGGAAACTGGGAATCTCAGCAGACATTTTCACGATGAATCCTTCGCTTCTGGTGGTGGAGGTGAAGAAAGCCAGCGGCGACACACTGGAATATAATCAGTTCTGCAGCAAAGAGCTAAAGCCTGCTCTTAAGGACATCGTCTGGACATCTCCAACTGAACATTCAACTCCTGCTTAATCAACAACACAAGTTTCCAGCTTTTGCTTCAGTTCAAGATTTGTAATTCTTATTATGATTATGAATGATTATTATTATTATTATTATTATGTTGTTGCTAAGGTTTAGGTGTAGCTGATGAATATGAATGAGTGTTTGTTGTTGCTTAGCTTTTTCTTGTTTTGTTTCGTCTGGTCTGTTCCAATTTCCAAACGCTGCAATTGGTCTGTTCAAGTGTTCATCAATAATGTTCAGTGTGTGGCATTTGCAACTTGCAAATGGTTGTTGGCTGGATGCCTGGATTCATTTAATTTGGGTCCATGTGGTTGCCCTTTTACTCTGTTGCAATTTTAACATTTTGTTGATGATGATGTGACTTCCGGTGTTCAGTAGGTAAAATGCGAAATCATTGAAGTATATGGCACGTGATGTGGTAAAATATGTATCGGTATTGGGTTAGACTGGCGAGGGATCCTTTTCTGGTTTACTTGCTAGTTTAAGTCATTAAGTTCGGATGACTGAAGAGTGGCTAGAGGGTTCCAAGCATATATGTGGTAAGTGAGAAAAAGTCTCCTCTCCTCAATCAATAAATGTGATATTCATAGTCAAGGGTGAGAACTCGGCATGACTGACACGTGTTGCGCATATAATGGATAAACTCGGGAAGAGTGCATCGACAACCACCTGTGTTCAGATTTCTGACTGCCCACTAAATTGTCTAAGTCTAGAACCCTAAGGAGCCTTGCTCGGGGTGTTCATCACGACCTTAATTGATCGGGATCGGTCCTTGTGCAGTTAAGCACTACTGTGGGTTCTGGTTAACTTGATTGTCACCTTTAGGTCGGCAAGGTCAGGAACAATTTTCCTCCGTGAACTGACCAGATACCAAGCTAATGCACAGTATGTATAGAGATGTGTACTCAGAGAATATTCTCTATGAGTACGGTTAACCAAATATTTGTAGCAATCTCAATCAAGTTGGTTGGATAATCATAATATTTTAAGTTTAAAGTTTCATGAGAGATTTCTATTAGGCCATTTGGTTTGAATTGATCAGCTATGGACAATCTAATTAAGTCGTTTTACCTCATTCGTCGAATAGAGTCACAAGGCAGGTTTCACTCACAACAATGAAAACTAATATGACCACGAAAGCAACGATCGAGTTGATAAAGTATGATTTTCTCACCTGAATACATCATGTGTTTGATTATTGTCAAGAGACTAATAAATAATGTATGAAGTCAAAGTTGGTTGTCTAGATAGTTCAATCTCTTTAGTCAAGTAGATTGCCAATGGAATAGAGTTCATTGTCATTTATATCACTTATGAATTAATGAAGACTAATATGACCTCGAAAGTGATGATAGAATTATATTGATAAAACATAATATTCGCATATGAATGTCTGACGTTCAATTCTTATCAACGTTATTGATCACTAATAAATGTAAAGTATGAAGTTAGAGTCTGGCATCTAAATAGCTCAATCTCTTTAGTCAAGTAGATAGCTATAGCCAATAGAATATATAGAGTTCATTGCCATGCATATATATGATGTATATCACCCTTATCTCTTTAGTCAAGTAGATAGCTATAGCCAATAGAATAGAGTTCATTGCCATGCATATATATGATGTATATCACCCTTATCTTTAAGGTGTGTATAATCAGTAATGGACTGAAAGAATTGAGAAGTTATTAGGTATAGATATCTTGGTTTTTAAGAAGGGGTTCAAATAGCCAATATCCACAAGCAGCTGTCGGATAAGATTCTTCCACCTTCCACCTTCCACCTACCAAATGGGAGGAAAAACTTTACCGCGCGTGTATTTTAGGCATGTGTGCAATGGAAGGGTACCTGGGAGGGGGGGGGGGTGTGTTAAGCCTACCCACACATGATGAAAAAGGATATGATTCAACCCAAACTCGAATGCACCACTTTCTTCTACCTTAAAGTCTTCCCAAAATAAAGAAAATAGAGTACACAAGCATTTTTTTACAATGTAGTATATGTTCATAGGGTCAATACCGCCTCCAGGGAAACTCAATCTCATAACCTCTCATATGAGAGAGCCACTACATGTCATCTGAGCACAAAGTGCTTGGTAATACTCAATTATTTATAACAAGATGAACTCAATTCCTTCCCTTTGATAGGAATTGAATCATGTACACCTTTCACATGTAAACAAAATAAAGTTATTAACTTCTCTAAATTATAGTCAATCAGTTGAGTTGTGTCCCGAGATTACTTACACACAATGTCATAGAAGGGTGAGCCAATCTATCACACTTGTAATAAGTATAGTGTTGGTTGATGTTATCCTACGTTTTTTCTTCAAGTGATAGCTAGTAATAACTCATGAATAATTCATTGTTTACGTTATGTTGCGTCTAATGTTGTATTAGTTAAAAGATCTATACTGATTAGTAAAACTTAACACGAAGTACTACTAATACTAATAATGAAGTGTGAAAATTAAATGAGTTGTTGCTTTATATTAGTATCTCGACCTAAGTACTCCACTGACGACTATCATATTAATGTGTCTAGGTTACCTGTAACGCTACTATCAACATTTACTTTTATAATTTTGAATGAACTACACAGTCTAAGTAGGCCTTCCATTAATGATGGCCCAATTTCTGGTTGTTGTAGTAGGGTTTGATGGTCTCAATAAGTGACCATAAAAGGACGAAATTAATGTTTATATGAATGTCGTCCTTCTCTTGTAACATGAAGACAGGCCAATCCATGCTATTGTGTGGTGTTAATTTTCCTTAGCATTTTCCAAGCATCCCACTTTATGCACATATAGTTACGTTACTCATTGAAATGTAGCCTTTATGTCCTTTATGTTGGAATAGACTTCACATCTTGAATTGGTCCTACGTGACTCATCATGTGGGGCACATTTCTGGTTTCAGTACACATCAAATATTCACATATGGGTAAAAACGAGTATAGATTCTCGTTTTCTACTCCATATTATGTGTCGTCGTTTGATTGTCTAATAAAAAGGGATAAATCATGATTTCTGTTCATTCTTTTTTCTACTCTTTGTCTAAGAACAAGAAATAACAATAACAATGACAGAAGTAAAGAAAGCAAGATTTGTGATGATGATGATAATACATGCATAGTTATACATGTACAAATACAAAATATTCATGTACTATGGTTCTGAACCAATCCGCTCTACTCATGTTACTTATATGAGACATACTTAACATATATTGCCTTGATCATTTTACCCATTAAAATTTTCAACCACTTCTCTATAAATTTATCAAAATATGTACGTTATTAGGGACTATATTAACCATACAAAAGTTAAATTTTAATTTTGTATGTTATGAAAACAAATACTTAACCAAATATATAAAAGTCCAACCGTATTATTATATTATGCATTTTTAACATATTTTTATTTTTTCTAAATTTTATTTAAATTCATAATAACAAAAGAATTTCCGTACATCACATAGGTATAACACTAGTATTAAATATTATAGATGCGCATCAAACTAAACTTGTACGTTTTGTTAAAACAGAACATATCACTGTAAATATATAATGTAGAGTGTAGACAATATCAGTTTAAATTTTTAATTGAAGAGATAGCAACATATCAGTGAAGCAGCCAACTCGTTTTGGAGTAGTCTAGGATATAAAACCAAAACATCACTAGCACTGTTGGCACAACCTCGTCAACATCCAGGAAGGGGGCCTAGCTAGGTTTTATGTATTTTATGAGTAAACATAATTAATTTATGTATTTTTGAAAAAAAAATAATTAATTTATGTAAACTAATTAAGTTTGGGACAACTTTAATTTGGACGATGGAGGTTTGCTTTGGGAGTCCTATAAAACATCATGTTCTCAACTTTAATAATTGTTTAATTGTATGATTAAATTGGACAATAAACTGCACCTAATGTTGATATTGATGTTGATGTAGGCAGAATTATGGCAATAATATTAATTCTAAACTACCTGCACATGATACATTAATCATGGAGGTCATGCCATCTTATCCTAAATGGTTGTTCACTGTCATAATCATACTTGTTCAATATTTCTTTCTGCTTTTTAGTTTAGTACTTCTTGTTTTTATGTTTTAACAATGAGAGATATCAGATATTATATGATTTGTCTTCAGCTCAATGAGATGATAAGACCACAAGATCATAGATCATTGATATTAATACGGTTTTCTAATTTTAGTTATAATATATATTATTTTCTCAATTTCAATTATAATTTTGATTTCATTTAATTTAATTTAACTCAATGAAAGATATTACATATTTGTCTTAAAATGGGTGATTCAAGTGAGCAGAACATGATGTTTGTATGTAAAGGTCATGAGATTTATTCTTACAAATACGTATTCTTTTGACCAAACCCGTCCTTAGACATAATTAGTTCAAACAAGAATAAATAAGTTTTAATTGAGTTTAGTTAGAGTTATTTTTATACTAAAACATGACTCTAGTTGTATTGGTTTTGCTACAATTAAAAATTTAAAACTTAGTTTATACCAAAACAAAATTGCCCTGCAATTTGAGTTTGGCAACCATTATAAAACTTAGTCTATATGCAATCTACCATGTAGTGTAATAGCATCTCGATCATTCTAAATAAGTAAATCATGAGTATTTCAAAAATAATAATAATAATTTATACAAAAACATGATTCTAATCCGACATGAGTTTGGCTCAAACCAAACAAGATATTCATATTTTGTAAAACTTTCACCAAATATCATGCCTACATGTTTAAAAATATTTTAAAAACTTTAAGTTAACTTTTAAGATTGTTCCAAATATGAGAAATCCATATTGTCTAAAACTTCCTTTCAATATCATGTCACATTGGAAGTATTATGAATGAAGAAAAAAAAGTAAACCATTTGAAAATGTAGGAAATCAAAATGACAAAAAAGAATAAAGTGAAAATATAAAACTACTACAATTGAATTATAAAAATGAATTAAAATTTATTAATTTCGATATCTTAAACACTAACTCAAAATAAAATAAAATACCTAATCTATGTAGGCTAATTTTAATACCTGAAATTAGAATAAAATCAAGACACTACCTTATATTGCAATAAAAAAAAATCATTGTATCAAATTCAATCTTTTTCATAAAGTCTTGTCATTAGCAAATTAATTAACTCAGAAAGGGTAGATAAGATTTCCTATTTTCATTTTGGAAAGAAAAAGCTCTCTCTATCAACTATTTCATTTCTTCCTACATAAAAGAATGACTCTATCATATTTTGCAGGTTAATTTGTTTGAAGTAAACAGTAGCACCCAAAATCTATCACAATGTCTCTGCTATTTAATAACTAGTAAGGGTTAAAAGAGTATAAGACATAAAGTAACAAAACATCAACACCAGAGCAACTATAGTAAATGCCTAGATATTCTTAAGCATAGGCATAAAACGCATTATAATTACATCAGTTGAAGGTGATTTAAACAGATAGATATAACTTCAAATTTCATACGTTGTCAACTAAATAATTTACTGCTACAAAATTTAAAAAGACACTGAGATATATAACTCCCCACAAAGTTAAGAAGTTACAGTAAAAAGTTTTGTTATTGATTTAAAAGATGCAGAAAGCATACCAAAATATCAGATCCATATTAGATATTATAGGTTAAAAAAATGATAAAATGACACATTGAATTTTATAAATATGTCAAAAACAAACCATATATGATATTCTAGGTGAAAAACTGTAAGCTAATTAAGCCATTAAAACACAAACTTCAGCACAAAATAAAGGAAACAAAATGCAGCTAGAATTAAGAACACACCCCTATGTAATTCTTAATTGGTAAGTAATTTCTTCTCATCACATCTCCCCCTCGTCAATGTGGTCATATCTTGAACAAAAACTAGCTCAATCTTAATTAGTAATATTGAAAGGGATAGATAAAATGACTACATACAGAGCTTTTTAAGCGCACCTAATTACACAGTTGTAAAAGGAAAGATTTAGCTTGCTTTTAAACGGATAATTAAAATATTTTTGAACATCTATATCACAAAAATACACCCGAGGCGAAGCAAAAGGCACACTGTACTGTACAAGCAATTTAAGTCCATCTTTATCAATGTAAATCATAAAACTAAAAATCTTCTGAAATTTTGGCATCAATATAGAAAGAAGTAAAGTACAGTGCAAACAAATAGATAACTGGATGAACAGGATTTTGGAAGTGCAGCCTCAGCATATAAGATTTCTGTCAAAAAAGCTAAAAAATGAACATATTTTAACATCAAAATAAGCTTTAAAAATGAAAAAAAAAAAATTAATATTATTAAACTTTTTTTTTTTTTACAAATACATGTTGATTGTTGAGTACCTGAAAATCAAAAGCAAAAAACTTCATCAATGCCAACATCAGCAAACAATAGTTATACTTCCGATAAATGCAAAACACACATAAATAATAAATTGTGTTTGACTAAAATTATTTTATATTAAAACATGATTCTAGTCCGACTGAGTTTGACTAGAATTAAAACTTATTTAATAGAAAAAGAGATTTTCATCCAACTTGAGTTCAGCTAAAACCAAACATCACTTGACTTGTTTCACCTCGATCCTAATAATTTTACATGCTACCATTAACTTTGAGTTTATTCAAGTTTCAATTTTTCAACTATATATAGTATTTTAATTTTTAACCCATATTGCTTGATTTGGATTTTTTTCTATTTTTGGTGTTTGATTCAAAAAAAAAAAATGTTTCACTTTGTTTGTAAATTCTTAAAATAGTTCCAAATATTTCAAACATCCATATATAATCCTACCACATCTAAAAGTATTTTAAATTCTTTAAATGAACTTTTAAGATTATTCTAAATATCCAAGATATTCATATTGTGCAAAAACTTTCACCAAATATCATGGTATGCATTTAAAAATCTTTTAAATACTTCAAATTAACTTTTAAGATTGTTCCAAATATTTCATATATCTATATTTTTGTAAAACTTTCACTACATAACATCCTGCCACATAAGTACTCTAAATTAACTCTTAAGATTGTTCCAAATATCATAGATCAATATTTTGTAAAACTTCCGCCAAATATCATCTTACTACAGTGAAAGTATTATAAATACTTGTAATTAAAAGTAAACCACTTGAAAATGTAGGGCATTAAATAAAAAAAGAAAAACATCATTGGTGAAAAATAAAATGCTACAAAGAAAGCAAATGCTTGTTAACAAAATACTCCAAAACACATACAAGAAAAATCTAACAACAGGACACTATTTAATCCTATTACCCAACACATCTATGCAATAATTGAAAAAATATGAAAACAATGAATAGCCCTACAGCCAAAATGAACTTAGCAGCAATTGAATTATAAAAATAAAATAACCTCATTAATTTTGATAACTAGCTAGCTCAAAATAGAATAAAGTATATCAAAAGTATATCCACGACCTAAAATAAAAATCAAAATCAATATATTATCATATATTATAAACACCAGTATATCAGATATAATTACTTACTTTAAACAAACTTTTTTTTATTAAAACTAATTTGAGGAGAAGTTTTAAAACCTAGTATATATATAAACAGCAAATCAACATTCAACTATTTTCTTTCTTCATTGAAAACAAATGCTTCCTCATCAATACCATCAACTATTTCATTTAATCCACACAAAAATAATACCTATCATATTTTGCAGTTTCATTTATTCATTTATTTGAGTAGACTAATGTCACCTAAAATCAATTACAGCAATAGTAGGCTAATACCAAATTGGTGGAGAGCTTAGGCAACAGTGTTACAGACTTCTGATCTTTGAAATATCGTCAATGTTTTATATTTATATATACATAATTAATTTATTTTCTCTTTGTTCGTCTAAATTAAACAAGAGTTTTTAATGCCATGAACTTTTGGCATGCAATACCTAATGAAAGACAGATCAAACAATTAATTAGACAGATCAAACAATATTTAGCTAAGGAAAAGAAAAGGTAAACTGACAAAAACAAGAGTTAGCACATTCACATGACGATGGTATAGTCTATATAATTGCTTGCATGTGTAATATGTGCTCACTTTCTTCTGCCACCTTTTTTTTTTGAGTTCTTCTATTCTTATTAACCAAACAAAATACTGATAACTATAATCACAATAGACATAAATAATATAACTAGACATACACTCAAATATTTTGTTTTTAAATTTTTTCAACTTCAACACCAACAAACAAACAAAAAATTTACTTTAAAATGCAAAACACAAACACAAATAATAAATAACTAAAAACACACACACTTTTTTTTTTCCAAAGACTTAGAGTGCTTGAAAATCAAAATCAAAAGAAAAAATTCATCAACTTCAACATCAACCAACAAGAGTTATACTTTGTATTTGAAAATCAAAATCAACAGAAAAAATTCATTCTCTAACATCAGCAAACAAGAGTTTCAAATGCAAAGCACAAACATATACTCCATAATAAATAACTAAACACAACCCCCCTCCCCCCCCCCACACACACACACACAAAGACATGTAGAGTACTTGAAAATCAAAATCAATAGAAAAAATTCATCAACTTCAACATAAGCCAACAAGAATCATACTTTGTATTTGAATGTCAAAATCAAAAGAAAATATTCATCAACTCAAAGAGTTTCAAATGCAAAACACAAACATATAATAAATAACTACACACACATATATGTATTATTCTTTTTTCCTTTTTCTTTTTTTGCAAAGACATGTAAAGTACTTGAAAATCAAAATCAACTAGAAAACTCATCAACTTCAACTTAGCAAACAAGAGTTATATTTTCAAATGTTAAACACACATATTCCTTCTACTTTTTTCTTTCTTTTTTTTTTTGCAAAGTCAGTATGTATTATTTTTTCTTTGTAAAGACATGTAAAGTACTTGATAATCAAAATAGACTGAAAAAACTCTCTCACATAATTAAATAACTAAATAATCACACACACACATATAAGACATTCCTTCTTCTTTTTTATTTTTTTTTTAATTTTTTTTTTTTTTTTGCAAAGTGGTGTGTATTATTTTTTACTTTGCAAAGACAGGTAAAGTACTTGATAATCAAAATAGACTGAAAAAATTCTCACACATAATTAAATAATCACACACACGCGCATATATATATATATATATATATATATATATATATATATATATATATATATATATATATATTCTTTTTTTCTTTTTGCAGAGACATGTAGGGTATTTAAAAATCAAAACCAACCAAAAAAATTCTACCAACTTCAACCTAGCAAACAAGAGTTATCCTTTCAAATGTTACTTTTTTTCTCCTTTTTTTCTTTTTTATTTTTTGCAAAATTGTGTGTATTTTTTTTTTCTTTGCAAAGACATGTAAAGTACTTGATATCAAAATAGACTGAAAACAAATTCTCACACATAATTAAATAACTAAATAAATACACACACACACACACACACACACACACACACACACACACATATATATATATATATATATATATATATATATATATATATATCTGAATTTCTTCTCTTTTTTTTTTTTGGCAACATCAACAGAAAAAAATTCACACACACACATATATATAAATTTTTTTTCTCAATTTCTTCTATTTTTTTGGCAACATCAGCAGAAACAATTCACACACACGCATTATTCTTTCATTTCCTCTCCCATCAACCCTTTTATTAGAAACCCTAAATACTTAACACTCAGAAATATACAAAAAACACAATCTAAAAAACAGACGCTCCCTTCTTCAATTAGGGCATCAAAATAGCAACTAGGGTTTGAAACTAGATAGGGAAAGTTGATTATTTGGACAATGTTATTTTCGACTAGAATCACAACAGTATCAGCGTAGTAGGCGTACCATCCAAATCCAGAACAGGAATATAGTGCTCATACTTTATTAATTAAGTACATTAAGGTCAACCTTAAGTACAAGGTTTCAGGTTTCATACCATCATTAACCAAATCCAGCAACCTTAAATAGCAAAAAAAAAATATTTAAAAAAATTGTAAGAAATTTCAAAAGGTTTCTAATGGCCTTACCATACAAGATCGTCCCTTCATCACCTCCAAAACCCACAAAAAGAACATCATATATAGATAATATAGAGAGAGAAAGGGAAAAGGGGAAAGGAGAGAATGGAAAGTGGGGAGAGCTTAAATGACTAAATGGATGACAAAAAATGGGAGACCAGCACCAAATAAATGTTTAATAATGCTTATTTAACATTAATTAATTTGTTTTCTCTATTCTCGTACAAATTAAACACAAATTAAACACAAAGGATTCATAAAGACAGATCAGATAATTAATTACTAAAATCATCTATAGATTTATACCACCGAACAGTTACACAATTAATTAATATTATCTTTAAATCAAAGTTTAGATGTGGAGAGAGAAAGGAATAAAAGTGAACTGACAGAAAGAGAAGCGAGCACAGACTTATAACAATGGTATAGTCTATACAATCGCCAGTCTGTGCTCACTCTCTTCTGTCACTTCTGTTTTTCAACTTTCTCCCTTCCAATTCATCATCAACTAACAAACCCTCAAAATAATCATACCATATTTGAGCTAGGATTATGGACTTTCCAGCCTAACTGTAGATCTGGCCTCCAAGAGAATAGAAAAACACAGGAGATTTGAACCAAAATCCCCCCTTCAATCTTTCTTGAGAATTTTGCCTTGCAGGCTAAGAGGCATAGTGTAAAATGAAAGGAGATGATGAGAAGGAATTCAAGAAATGATAGTTAAGACGGATAAATATATATAGGCAAAGGTTAAAGAGATCATCATCGAATGAAAAAGTAATTAAGATTTTAAATTTTAAAAGTTGATATTAAACTCATCATCAACTTATTAGACTTAATAATCTGATTCTTGTCCCACATAAAAATAATTAATTTTCAAGTGACATCTTATGCGTTCTAACTTGAATAAAACTAAAATGGCCACATATATTAAACAAATTAAGAAATTTTAAAACAAAAACAAATCGAAATGCATTTACAATAATAATTTATTAGAAAATTGCACTTTTCGTTCTTAAGTTATAGAGTAATTGTAGAATTCGTCCATAAGTGTTAGTCATACTCACTTTTCGTCGCTAAGTTATCATTGACGTTACACTTTTAGTCCCTTTACTAGTAAATCATAAGGAATGGAATTTATTACAATTTTAGTATAACTCAAGGGCGAAAAGTAAGCACGAAAGGACAAAAAATGTAACACCAATGATAACTTAGAGAAAAAATGAGCATGACCACACTTAAGGACGAATTTTACAATTACCATATAACTTAGAAACGAATAGTGTAATTTTTATTATTTTATTTATAAAATTATTATACAAGATTCTCATATATAGCTTTCAAGATCGACCATCATTGTACAACAACGATTGGACACATTCATTGGTCACCCTTTGCAGATTGAAGAAGGTAACTCGTTGATCGCCTTCATATTGGAAAAAGACAATTAGTAGGTCGATCGTCTTCTTCAAATCGAGAAATAAGAAAACTAGAAAGTGATTTCTTAATACAGATCGAGGAAAATGGTGAATGATGATCACGATTGTGGGCGTACGATGCTTGTGGTGTTTGTCAAAAAATAATAATATTTAGACCAATAAAAAAAAAGAATTAAAAAAAAAAAAAAAGCATTTGGACAAAATGTCTTATCATTGTGTTTTTAGAATAATTTGATGGTTACTAGTAAAAATGAATTATTTTTCGGTTTCATTAAGTTTAAGTATTAAATTATAAATGTTTTTAATTCAAAGAATTAATTATTACTCATATATATATATATATAGCTTGATGTAGACTGTAGAGGGCTAAACGAATCTAACTAGCCGAGCTCCGATAAATAATAAGTGGGTAAGTGGGTTCGAGCTTGATCGAGCTAAAAAATTGAAGCTCGAGCTCGGCTCAGTTACAAAATGAACCGAATTGAGTTCGGTTCGAGCTCGAAGTTGACTGAGCTCAATTCTATCTTTGACGGAGTGGCTCGCGAGCCGCTTAACTCATTTACACCTAAATATAAATAAATAAATAAATTATATATATACATATATGACTATCGAGCGACTTGACGAGTCAAGAGTCTAAAATATTTGCGCTCGAGCTCGATTCGATTGCAAAACGAACACTTTGATGACCTATTTAATCATTTTTATGTCGTATATAATTAGAGTGATATGATAGGATTCCCCACTTATAATGGTTTGATCTATCCTATCAATGCCCGCCAACCATAGCTACAAGACAACCAAGAATTTACGTTAAACACCACCCATTCAAATGGATTCTTTGCTGATTTGACTAAAAGACACACACCACTTACCAACAATGTATTCACCCTAAACAAGCTTAAGCTAGCCTGGACTGTACCTTTATACAATCACATTACTTTGTCACCTTCTATATATTAATTACATACTCGAAATAAACCAGACATCCTTAATTGCTCATATAATTATAGCAAATGCAAGTGGACACCTTTACAAATTAAGACCATATATATTGCATGAAATGTCATCTCAAATAATATACTTCTCTTTAGTTTTCAAAAAAATATACTTCTCTTTAGTGTTTAAGATACGAAATAGAAAGACATACACAAAATGAGGAATTACATGAATCTAGACTAGTAGGTACACTTTTGTAGCATTTGCACCAAGTAGTGTGTACCAATGCCCTCCGAAAGTGTGATATATTTATAAATAAAATAATAGATTTGCAATACTGTTCACACACTAGTACCAACAATTAACATTGCACTTCCCATGTGAGGATAATGTATATGGTATATGTGTCAAGATGATTTTTTTTGTAACCGTCTCTACCATAAAATAGGGTTAATATCATATAATGAGTAGGGAAAATATATATATCTAAAAACTTAATAAGTCTCAATCAAGGTTATATCCTTGATTTATGTCCCTCTTTCTACATGCTAATAAATCTGTACATTTTACTTTAAATGTTGTACACTTCAATGTTATTAGACAAAATTATCCCTACTACATTGTTGTTATACAAAACTACCCTTACACCGTTATAACACCGTTAGTTTTTAACTCCATCATTATTATCATACACCTATATCTATCATATATTTTCTTATTCCTTAATTATCATTTTAGTAAAATCATTATATAATTAAATAATTTAATGGTTGATTATATTTTAATTAAATTTTTATACATGATAAATCATATATGTGTGTGTATAAAATACATATACTATATTTGTATATATAATTAGAATTAAAAATTTTAATTATCTATATTATTAATGTTTTAATATTGGGCATAAACGACTTTCGCGCATCGCGCGTAGAAATACTAGTTGAATTGATAAGTCTCAATATCCTTGAAATAATACAAATTGTGTTGCTAAACCTAAACACCCCTTAACACATTTCCTAAGCTTTGTGCTCTGGCCTCCTATACTTTACGTCTTACCACACTTTGACCCCAAACTTTCTCCCCTTCTCCAATTTAGGCCCCAAAATTAATGTCATTGGGCTCCAATTATTCCATGCCTAGCTAATTAATGTTCGAGTCTCCCCTTCCTAGCCCAATTGGCATTAGGCACATCTTGACTTTTATAAAATAAAAAAAAAAAATTGAACTTTACAACTTTGGAGGTATTTAATTCAAACTTTTAACAAGTCTTTAAAAATCGTATATTCACCTATCTTTTATTTCCTCTCTTAAAATTTTAGAGTTCAACAACATGGACTCCCATTTTGTACTCCTTCACTTTTACTCCTGACGTGTCAAGATATGATATATTATCTTCATCGTGTGGGTCCCAAAGAAAGTGTCAATATTAAATTTTTGTATGAGTGAATAAAAATAGGAAGAAATAGAATTTTGGGAGTTTATGTAGTTTTTGCATTAAGATATATCTCTGTATGTTCACCTATAGGCCATAATCACTGTGTGCAGACTTCTAAATCAATCACATCAAAATTCCTACAACTTCATATCACGTTACAAAAGTCAAGATGAAATACAGTCTTCTAAGATTTGTGGTATAGATTGTAGAATATATGGCAGTGTGACTTTAATTTGTGACAAATCATATAAGATAATAAGTACCCTCGTTTTTGGGCTGCAAATTGGGCCACTAGCTTTAATCCTAGTATGCCCCATAATCAACGTTTTACAAACATAAATCATCAATAATATTTAGTGCTTTCCGTCGGACCACTAAGATGGTAGCATATAAAGCGTGGAATGGTTCCTTGAATAGCCTATAGATGGGGAAAATATTGATGATGTACAGATTATGTCATTTAAATAGAGTCCAACGACTAAGGGACGAATAAGCTAAGATTTGTGGCTTAGATTGTAGAATGATGGTGAGAGTAACGTGGGGAGTTTTTATGTAACTTTGAACCACTATGTAGGTATTTGATTGACGATGTAAATTTCTGGTTTAATATAGTCGTCCAATCATATCACTTAGCATGAATTTCATCTAATTTTGCGAACTACCATTATTCTTCTATGTTATTCTAACGTGTTAATTATCTGGTCGCCTTGAGTTGAGTTAAATGGATAACTTATTAATTACATTTCACGTACTAAAGATGTTGGATTATTTATGAAAGTATTTGCATGTATGTATAATCATAGGGGTAACCGGTAACCTCATTTTGGGATGCTCATTTTGTTGGAGTTGTTGGATAGTTTATTTGACCTCTTTTGATTTACCAAAAAAATTATTGTCCTTATTCGAAAGTGCCATCTGTGAAACTCGTATTGTGATTGGCTTAAATTGTTTATAGATGACCACCTCAAACAAAAAAGAAATGTTTTCCTAGCCTATAAAATAATTAATAATTAATATTTTTGTAAATACTCATATATATTTCTTTACAATGCAGTATATGTTCTTTAATTAATTAATAATTGATATTAATTTTAAATAATACAAAGTTTGTGCATTTTGGTGCTTTCCGTCCGTCCAGTGAGTATAAAGTATGTAATAGTTCCTTAAACGCATTGAGTTTGTCGTGGGTAGTCTCGTGGATTACGACATTATCTTTATATATATTTTATATATATTCCTAAACTTTGCAAAATAATAATAAAATTATTATTATAAACTAATTAAAGATAGATTACTATTATGATGTTGTATTTTCATGATTTTAAAATCATATTTGCTTGTGTTTCAAAAAAAAAAATCATATTCACTTATATCAATCAAAAGATCGAGTCAAAAACATAATTTTCCAAAGCATCATATACATTTTCTAGTTGTATATTTTTTTTTTTTGAAAGGAGCTGTATTTTTTTTAAAGTAAAATAAAAAATAATAACAAAGCTCACCAACTACCTAATTTATATAACAAACCTTAAATCCTATCATGTCAATTATTAAGAGTTTTAAAAATAAGTTTATAAGTTTTGCGGGTGGTAGCCATTGTAAAATGCAAGATCTAAATTTTATTAAGGACAAAAAATGAGAGGTATGGATTTGATATGGTAGTGAGCACTAACCTATAAGCATTTGATGAGACATATCTTGCTATTTACTTCTTTTATCAATCTTTACGGTAAATTAAAATTGGTGAAATGCTCGTAGGTTTGGATTCAAACTTAATTATTATGTGCTTTGAAGCTAAGTGTGAAAGCTAGAAAATGCCAAGAATAGTTAGTGGAGAGAATTAAAAGATTAAAAAAATGTGATTAACTTATCATCATCATCATCATCATTCACTTTAAAACTAAGTTCATTTGACCATAGCACTACAAGTATAGAATATCAATTTTTTTTTTTTTGAAATAATATAGAATATCATTTTATCAATGACCATAGCTATTATATTGCATAGCAATTGGCAGTGCAACAATGTGTTAGAAGAGGGGGGTTTGTTTTTATTTTTCTATTGAGAAAATTGATTTTTAATTTTTTATTATTTAGATGAGTATATGGAAATTCTAATTTAGCCTGAAAGCCTTAAATTAAACAAACTAATTATAAGAATTATTCAATAATAAAGTTAATTTGTTCCTGATAAATATATTTTTTTTGTCTAAAAAATTGCCCAAATTTTTTAACATGTGTAAAAATGCTATCTAATTTTTAAAATAAATATATTTGTATACATTATCATTTCGTCTTTACTAAAAGTATACTTAAAAGTCAAAAAGGTCATTTTGATGTGGGATAGTCTTGTAATTAATTAATTCTTGACAAATTAAATATAAAAAAATTATGTTGACTTGATGGGATCGTTAGAAAGCCGAAGAGTCTGTATTGTATTTTTAGTATTTTAAAGTATGAATTATTAAAGAAAATCAACTCAACCAACCAACTAAGCAATGTAACCAACTCCAAAATAACAACAACAATAATAAGATTCCGAAAAAGAGTGGGTCAATTCAAGTAGATAGAGCAAAATTCTTATATGATAATACAAGAAGGTTATATATTTGATTCTTGTCAGATCGAATTTGTAAATTTTTCGTGTAGTTTACAAACTATTATATCAGAGTAAAATTTATACTGCACACATATATTCTCAAATAATAACTGTAAATTTATCTTCTTTTAAAAAATGATGTTGAATAAATAAATAAATAAAATTCAGGCTCCTTTCGGCTTTAGCTTGATATAACAACTCCATGTTTTATCGGCAGGGTAAAGCAAAAAGTGGGTCGTTTACTCTTTGTAGCTGCCTGCCTTTATCAAAGTCAAAAGGGCTGCCTATAAACAATACTAGCTACTCCCTGAATCCCCTTTTTGTGTCAAATTCAATTAACACAAATAGTTTTTTTTTTTTAATAATAAGTATTTAATAAATATAAAAGACTTTAGCATTTATAATAGTTGATACTTTTAATTTCTCACATTATAATTTTTCTTTCTATGAATTGAACTATATTATTTAACATTATATTTAGTATGAATAGCACTTTCCTTAACAAATTGTAATAAATTATTAATTTTCACTTCATCATTATTTTATTAATAGCTTTATTGATTCCTTACAACATTACATCTTTTTTTTTTTGAGAATACAACATTATATCTTATGCTGGGTGGAATTATATATATGAGACACTTTATTAAATGTACTGGAAAATGATATTAAACGCTTGGTTGAATAGGTGACCTACTCTTCTTTGCTTTATAGAAATCTGTATAACATAACATAAATTGGTCCAACTCAAAAGAAAAGGAAATTAGCTGAAAAAAATGAAGATAATTCACATTGGATGATTATTAAAATAATATGGAAATAGAAAACGACAGGAGTTTGTTTGGCATTTTTATAGTTAGCTTAATAAGGCAGCTTGATTAAGCTTAAGCAGTGAAGACAAGTCTACTTAAATACGGGCGTCCTTCCATAATTCATTTACAGCTAGTGAATAAAAAAGGCCCTTATTTTGGTAGACTTGCTTGACCGCTGTTACGTTAAGGCCCTAAATTCTGGTCTAAAGCCGAGAGATGAGATCCAAATTCCTCTGATCTTTTCATAATCAGCATGCATAAAAAGGGATTCCGTGGAAAGAGTCAACGCCGGCCGTTAGGAAGATCACGGCTTAGAAACGGAAGTGGCGTCTTTAACGGAGGGATCGGGAGTGGCGTTACCCATTGTGGCAGCTGACTGGACAGTCAAAACCGACATGCTAGGAGAGGAGGGGCCGCCGCCGGCGTCGGCGCCGTTGGTTGCTCCGCCGCGTAGTAAGGTGTTGGCGATGGTGTTCCTAGTAGTGGAGGTGGAGATGGCAGTAGCCAAAGAAATGGGCATGAGGCAGAGGCCTTTCCCTTGTAAGTATTGCATGGCTGTGCCCATATCCTCCTCCATTAGCTTCGCCACCTGCTGCTCCGTCATTGTCATGCTGTCATTGTTGCTTGATGACGCCGCCTGCGCCGGCGCTCCGTTACTGCTCCTTCCTCCATTTCCTTGTATGCAATCACCTCCCTATCATATCAAAAGCAGACCAAAAAAAAAAGTTTAATTAATCTGCGAATAAAAAAAGGCAGGGAATTGAAGATACTAATCCAATAATGACAACTAGCTAGGGACGGCAATAATGTTCACAAATTAATATAATACTCTAATTATTATTATATGCTGACGAGTGACGATTCATTCCAGATGTATAATTATATACTTATATGTATGCAAGTCAGAGTTTCAAACGCTCGCTTAAATTAATTTATTAAGTAGACCTGCATATTTTATTTACCCAATATTTTAAAAAGCAATTAATTACAAAATGGTAACAAGATTATATAATATTAAAAAAGAACATTATTTTAACTTGAAGAAAAACCTTTTGTAAAAATTTTATCCGGTAATATTTGGCCATTAAAATCTAGCTTTCGAATTTTGATTATAGCCACGTCGTGTGTATGTGTAGATTGTAGAATAGAGAAGGAAAATGATTTTGTGATAGGAAAAAAGGGCAGAGAGAGGGAACAAAGCGGGCACGCGTGAAACTTTATGGTTTTGTCGCTTTGTAGCGATGGAGATTTGGCCTGAGACCGACACATATGGGGTAGGGTAGGTTTTGTTTGTTCAACAAATTCGTTTTATTACATTTTCATTTCTTTGTCCTATTGTTTTACCTGTAAATAGAAAGCTTAATACGGTACGCTCTAGTTTGTAGGTTTATCTTGACCCGACAAAATTAAGAAAAAAATAAATTAAAAAAATCTCACTATACCTAACCAATATCTGACTTAATTTACCAGTAAAGCAAATGCGTGCTAACCGTAAGCATTCCTTTCAGGTAAATAAGTGAAAGCAAAAAAAAATTATTCTAAATATTATTCGTGATAAGTGCGACATTATTAATTAATTCTATTCAGTTTTGACACTAAGTAAAAAATTTTATCCTTGATAGCCTACTAACTCTATTACAATGCAGTATCTGTTCATAACTACTTTCTCAACCTATTGAAGCACGAGGCTCAAACCCACCACCTCCCGTATAAAGGGAAGGGTTTGATGCCGCTGGACTACAAGGTCCTTGGCGATTATCTCCCTTTTTATTGCAAATTTTCATTACTTTCTTTGATAAGATGAATTAATGCATTATAACAATTTCGACACAATTATAATAATCTATATTACATTATATAATTATAAGGATGAGTGGTACCTCAGATGACATATCAGCAACAAGGGGGGCAACAGCTGCAGCACCGCCCAATCTGCTCATACTCAGAACCTAAAAGCCAAAGGAATTTCAGAGGCCCAACCAGAACCATATCACTGGGTTATAAATAAGTAAATATTTTTTTTCAATTGCAATCTGTCTCATAGAAACCTCCTTTTCTAATATTCAAATCCTATAATCATGACATTTTATTATAAAAGAAAAAGAGAGAGAGAGAGAGAGAGCATACTTTGACTTGCAGCTGGAGGAATTTGACATAGTCGATGATCTCATCCAGCATTGAAGCCTTGTCTGTCTGTCATTCCACCAAACAGAACCACGTTAGTCTCCCCATTAAATAAACATTTCTCATTTATCCCCAACTACAGTGTGATAATCTTTTCTAAGGAATAGTAAATAACACACATTATTGTCTGCAATAATTTTGGTTTAATTTGCTACTGGATTTCTTAAATAATATGCAGTAATTCCAAGGTTTTTTAAATAAAAATTTTGATTGTATTCATTGTTACATTACACATTATTATTCGAATGATCCCCATATCTGCCTTCTCGCTTCAATTTCTCTAATATACGAGAAAATAAATATAAATTTCTATACAAAATCACATAAAATTATTGGCAAGTCTCGTCAATTGAATTTTAAAATATATTGGTATATAAAAAAGATGTTACTTTAATCAAATAATTTGTTAATTTGTTAATATTTATTATCTCTGTATAAATTATGATAAATTTTTCATCTGAACTACTATAATTGCACCAAAGTATTGACCGGAGAAACTGGATCCATTTATAAAGATTAGCACATGAAACGAACTATTAAAATGACAATTGTGCCACAATAGAGAGAAGTTACGAAGATAATAACCACCATTAATGGTGAGTGTTAAATGGGAAATTAAAATTGAAGTAATGATAATTAACTCATGATTAGACTGAACTGAAAATATAGCAATTTAAGTAATTAAGTAATTACTACAGTTGAAATTAAATATGGTTGAGCGTTGAAGTTACCTTATTAGCATTGGGAACCAGCTCCTGTAGGGCCTTCATTCTCTCTGCAATTCTCTCTCTCCGTAACTGACATCCCACATTTGGTTTTGCGCAGAACGAAACAAAACAGAAACCGTAAAACTCGGAATCAGAAACGAACTGTTTAAAATACAAAAAATGAAGAATAATACTAATGGATTTTTTTTTCTGGTTACTGTGAAGAGATCAGTACGTACTCTTTCAGCGATGCTGTGCGGATCGGTGGCTTGTCCTCTACGAGCCCTGACTCGTTGCTGTTTCGGCTGAGCTGGAGCCGCTCCTCCCCCAGTCGATGCGCTGCCAGTCGAGGCTAGTCCTTGGTTCATCGGCGGCGGCGCTGATGGAGCTCCGAAACTCTGAGCTTGCATCTCTCCTCCCTGGAATTCACAAAGCATCCGTAATTAGGGATAATATTATATTATTAAAGTATAATAATGCCATATATCGTGAGTGTAATTAAGGATTTGATTGTGGATTATTGACCTGAGGATGGTGGAAATGATGAGGCTGAGAAGAGGTTTGACCGAGAGATCCAGTGAATCCGTTGAATAGAGCTTCGAATTTGTTGTCATTTGCCTGCAATTAATCATAATGAATTGTAGAGATACAGAATTTGAACTGTAACGGTGATTTAATTACTTTTTGAGCAATAATAAGCATCTTACTTCGTTTTGATCTCCGCCGGTTAAACTCAACGGAACTCCGAGGAGACCGTTACTGGCAGAAGCTCCGGTGGGAGACCTAAGACCGGTGCCGGTAAGTGCTCTGGAGAGCAACAACTGCTGCTGAAGCATAAGCGCCTTCGCAGCAGCGGCGGCGCCTCCATCACTACCGTTGATGTGGTACTGCTGGAGTTTGGAGGCCAAGAGGGCGGAGGACTGGTCGTCGAAATGGTACGCCTGGTCATCAGCGGCGGCGTTGAGGTTAGACAGAGGCGGCATGGGGAGGGAGTGATGCTGTGCTTCCCAGGGGGGCTGAGATTTGGAGAGGTCAGGCCAGGGAGAAGCCGCTGAGAGAATCTGTTCAAGGAAGTCATCGTGAGTCGGCGGTAGATCAAAGTTAGACATCGACATGTGGTGGTGCTGCTGCTGGTGGCCACCATTGACGCCGCCGCCGCCGCCGCCGTTATGGAGGTCTTGAAGGGAGTTTGTTTCCTGCATTTTCACGTTCACTGTTTACTCAGAAAGAGAGGAAATAAGCTCCGGCAGAAGCTCAATACCCCTTTCCGTGCAAGTTTTGATTCAATCAGAAAAATTCAAAGAGGATTGAAGCAGAGAGAGAGGGAGAGAGAGGAATCCATATGATTTGGTGTTGCGGTTGTTGATTGTTTATATAGGGACGGGTTTTATGCGCGATGAATAGGCCCAAAGGCTAAGTCTAACACCTAAACATGGGATTAGCTTAAGCTGTATTAAGGTTCAACTGATCAGCCTACATTTTTAGATTGTAATTAATTAGTTATTTTTCATCAAATTACATAAACAATCTCTTTTTTAAGGTACAAAAATCACCCATTTGAATTAGTCACTCAATTGATTTAATAATCATAAGGTTCCTTCGACTCTTATTAGAAATTATTAGGCGTTGGTCGAGTTCAGCACCTACTCGATTTAAGACGTGGCATTATAGCTTATCATAGAAGGATATGGTTAAACGTTTAATGTCCACCTACTTATGTTTTAAGTATGTAAGATATGACAACTAGATAGCTCAAGAACTCTGTGGTTAAGAGTGTTTGACGGTTACAGGAGGTTTACTGAGCTAATTAAGATCCATCAAGAATGTATTTTTAAATTTGAGCCAATTATTTATGAACAACATAAACTGATTTACTTCATTATGATAGTCCTTTGTCAACTAGAGAGTTTACATAACTTATTTTTTTCATTTGCTGGTTAAGACGAAATTTACCGAAAAACACACATTTTAATAGCATCTACGAATTGATATTTTTGTCTTTAAAAATAATATGAATCAAATGAGTATCATGTTCTTTATTTTTGTTGATTAATTTATACTAATAAAAAGGATGCATCAATATATGTTTTTTTTTGGTAAGGATGCATCAATATATGTTACTATAACATATACCTTTTCAATCAATTTGTGGGGGGTGGGGGTACTATTGGACTGAAAAAGTATGTAAGAATTTTCCACCAATTAATTTGGAAAGTAAACAATAACGTAACCATTATAACAACTCCTTTCTTTCTCTAAACGTGTACTTACATACTTATCATGATAAAAAAAGTGAAATAAGGATATAGAGATTGGTATCAAAATTAATTCTTAATATATTTTTAGAACTCTATAATTATAATTAACTATTGTTGGGCTGTTGGCATAAATTGCACTCCAATATAAATAAAATAAAAAAGTAATTGATGAAATGATAAAATAATGATGGGAGTAATGTCATTAAAATAGTTCAATTATATTATACTAACTTTACCACTTATATTCTAATTGTTTCAATCCCACCACTCTTACATTAATTAATTTTTAAAAAAATTAGTAAAGTTTTTACGATTTTACATAGAATGATATATTGATATTATAATTCAAAAATATAATTCTTTTCATTTTCTATTTAATACTCCGTAATTCTTAAAACATTATAATAAACTTCCGCTTTCAATTTTTAAATTATACTCTGTAGTATCATATCATATGTTGTCATATCAATTTATTAAAATAAGTGTTAAATAAATCACTGATCGATCTTAATTTGTGTAATTAGACTACTTAATTAAAAACACATGTAATTAAACCATCAAACAAACAAAAAATTGTTCAATTTTTAATTTTTTTTTTACATGTTAAGCAATATTAGCCATGGTGGTTGTTGTTCCCTTGTTGTCGTAACGCAATGGAGGAGTTGCCTTCAATTCTCATTTCTTTTTTAATTGTTTTATCAAGGCCAATTTGAAGTGCAACCTATATATTTATATCCAATAATTAAGCAGCCAACTAAACAATTTTTTATCTAAAAACAAATGGTGACTTGTATAAAATGAAATTTGCATAATTCTTTATTATTTGTTGGTCTAATAATTGCATATATTTTTAGTACGATAACCTAATTATACAAATTAATAAAGTTTAATAACTTATTAGATACTCATTTCAATTTTATTTATTGAAATTTTATCATAAAAAAGAAAAGCTTTGTTGATGATTTTTGTTTTTTCGGGTGATGAAGGAAACCAACCACCACTACTAGATGGTATGTATTGAGTAAACTTTACATTGTGACTGACTCTATTACATTGTAATATCTGTTCATCTATACTTTCTCAACTTGTTGAAGCACAAAGAGTCAATTCGCCTCCACTAAGGCTCGATCTCATGACCTTCCATATGAGAGAGTCACTACATGTCATCTGAACACAAGGTGCTTAGCAAATATTTTGAATGTGAATGTTCTAAACTTCTAGATTAGCATGAGGTACAACCCACAACCACTATGTGAGACTGTGAGGTTATGCATTAGGTGAATCCAGCAAATTACACTATGAAAATTATGTGCAACGAACTGGACTGAGATATGTTGGATGACAAGAATCAAATTTGTAAAATTATTATCATATAAAAATCATTCTTGGCTCACTCGAACACCTATTTCAAAGCGATTGTTTCTTTTTTTGGCATAATAATTAGTACGATCAAGTCATTAATGAATGAATCATAATATAATCAAACTAGATCTCTCAATCACCGTTCACATGTTTGGAATATTCCGATATCTTCAAATTAATTATTTGAACACATATTGATGATTTTATTAGGTGGAGCAGCTCGTATATATATATCAAAACCATTGTATTATATTATATATATTAGTTGGATATATATAAATATATTATGAGACAAGGCTACCACTCTTATATAAAATGCAAAAAAAAAAAATAATAATAATAATATCGTTTTTTGGAGAGAGGAATTCGCAGCCACTACGTACTCAAGTGTGAGCACTAGGTAAACTCGCCCCCTGCATATAGTCTACAAACTACATAGGAGATGTAAATTAACCTCACTCGGAAAACCCTATCGACGGGTTCAATCGAGAAGGTGTTAGGCAATAATTGAACTCGTGACTTTTTGTAGAGAATTATACTCCACCTACTTAGTTAAGTCTTTCAGGGCCATAATATTGCATCAATTACGCACTATAATACAAAGAGTCAATACCGCTCCATTGAGACTCGAAAGTCGAACCCATGACTTTCCTTTGGGAGAGCCGTTTCGTGCTACTAGACCACAAGGTCATTGGCAATTGCAACAATAGTTTATTTATCAACTATTTCAAACTTTTGTGTTCAACAATATAAAATTTTATTCTAATACGTATATGCAATGTCACTATTTTTTTTCAATGTGCTATAAGTACATGCATCCGGCCAACTGTTAATAGATGTTGGTGTGGAATTCTTTCGTAATTTTATACTATAAAAGAAATACTCTCAAATGTACATACAAGATGATTAGTCAAAGGCAGAAGGGATCGCATTAGCAATTAATAAGATAATGAATTAGGAATTTCAACTATGATAATGTATGGGACTAAAATATTTGTGTTTGCTGGAACTCCGACACAAGAACAATCCTCTTTCATTAAATAATCCAATTCCCAACATCATCAACTAACCAGTTTTTATACAAGTTGGATCTCATACAATTACCTATTCAAAAAGGATGTGGCATTGGATCTAAGAGCATCTCCTCTAGAAGTTTTTGGAGAGTTTTTACACAATGGGAGGAGAGAGAGACTAAGTTGAAGACTCCGAGGGGAGAGAAGAGAGGAAAGAAAAAAAAAAATTACAATAATACAAGTTTTTTGTGGGCTCCATGCTGAAAATAAAAATTAAAAAATTACTTATTCCAATGCGTGCGCGGGTACACAGAGCTAATACAGTCTCTGAGAGGGTCACTACATGTCATCTGGCACAATATGCTTGGCATATGAATAATTAATTAATAGTATATTAAATGATGATTTGAGTTTGAGATATACTAAAATCATATAATTTTGAGTTGAGATGTACTTAATTGGTACGTATTTGATACAAGTCCAACCATATCCGAGTTTATTATTTTTGTTTACATGTGATCTAAACATTTTCTAGATATGGTTTGATTTCAATCAAGATCATAGCCAACTATTTTTTTTAAATATATTATTAATTATTTAGTAGTGTTAATTTTAATTGTTTATAAAATATCATTATTGATCCTAAAAATATTTGTACTCTAATTAATTCTCGTACTTGAAGGTCACAAGATTATTGCCAACACGCTCTTCTATAAACAATTAAAATTAACAAGACCCTGCATGATGGTTCGGCCGAGAGAGTGTTGATAAAAATAAAGTTCGTAACTTTTTAATATAAAATAATGCTTCATTTATTCGATCACTCCTTTCGAAGCAAAGAGGGTGATTTTTATTATACGTACTTGTAAAGTTTCTATGAATCAAGTAAATCAATGTGAATCTTCGGTCACTTCTGTCACGAATTATTAGATTTTCTTTAATTATTATAAAGATGAGCAAAATATATATATATATATATATATATATATATATATATATATATATATATATATATTATTCTATGATCTGATGAGTGATGACAATTAACTATCCTTCATTATTGGTGCAATGGCTTCAATTCATAGAATAAATCCTAGATGCCTACCTAGATAGAACTTTACCTGTTATATCTTGTCTTCAGATGCACCATAAATTGTTAGGTCAAGATATATATTTAATAGACCGTGTAATAATCTTAGTCGAGTTGATCGAATAGATGATTTGATAATTACAACATCGATTTTATGTATAATGTCTTCTCGATCTAAGTCAGTTATCTAACTATGGACAACCGCACAATGTATGGTGAATATTTAAATTGAACTTATTAAAGACACAACAAAAATAATTTAATTAAATATACAACCAAAAATCAAAAACTATCTCTCACATGCATGTATCTGAATCTCTTTCATTTAATCTTTGTTTGGTTGTGGTACAAGAACCAAATCATCATGCCATAGCTATATCATCATAATAAGGATATTCCAAACATGACATTTCACAGAAAGTTGACTACCTAGCTAACAATCAAGTCCACTTCAATACAGACATACATGACTAAACACTACTTCAATTCCTTTTCTTTTCTTTTTTTCCTTTTTAATTATATTTTTTTAAATTAATTTAGAGTTTTAAACGAAACATCGAAAATAGTATTTGTGATTATTATTATATATGTGCGCATATGATAACTTAATTACTAAGCATCATATCTTTTTTTATGTGCTGCATTATTGCTAATTTAACTTTGATTTACATATGCATAAAAGCTTACAAATGTCATCCGAATATGAACTTTTGGTGAAACCCGTCTTTTTTACCCTAACCGACAAATTAAAGCATCACAATGAAGTAAATCAACCTAGATTATTCATAGTTAGTTCAAACTGAGAAACCCAATAAGCTAGCAACTTCCACGTTATTGCTGTAACTTTATTCATCAGGATAAGATCAATATATATTGAAACAATCTCAATTTACCTTATTATATTCTTTTGGTTTAATTTTCTTTTTTTATTCTTGATTTTTTAAACTTTAAAAATGTACAAGTAATTGTATTGTCATTTTTTATTTTAAACATAAAGAATTTATTGAGCATTAATGTGGTACAAAGAACATAACAAATTAAAACTGCAAAGTTCCATCAAGCAAGACATGATTTGAGGTCACATGTTGGATTGTGGCAAATATGGGTCACATAGTTAATATTCCTTTCATTTGACAAATCAAAGGTGAAGAAGACTTATCAATAACTAAAAGTGCCTAGCTACTTAGCTTGTTGGTCCAAACTCCAAACTAGAAATATAATTATTATATAATACCAAAGATATATATAATGTAATTAGCTACTTGCAAATTAAAGATAGATGTAGATGTAGGTATATGTCCTTATCTTGTACCTATATATCTATCAAATCCCTAAGCTACTATTTTTTACCAGTTATGGTACTCTCTTTAGTCTTTACACCTCACCCCAACCCCATTATATAATTCCTAGACTATTTTAGCAGCTAGTACCAAAACTATGAATTGCACTATATATATGTATAGGATTGCTACACAACTAAGCGGGATATGATTAGTCCAACTAAATATCAATTGTACCTTATTTAAGGATAGAATTTGGTTATAAAACTGTGAATTGCACTATATATATGATTTGATACACAACTAAGCAGGGTATGATTAATCGAATTGAGTATCGGTCGCACCTTACTTAAGGGCGTTGTTGTATGTACATGGGTTCAAAACCACAATCTCATACTCAAGTCAATATTCAACCAATCAACTAAGATCATAGATCGAGAATAATGTTATTTGTTCATGTCAAATAGGATCTCAAGAGTGACAAAACACTAAGGTGTTACTTTCTTATTAAGATGAAATAGACATGCGTCATTTCATCCATGCCCCTTGTATGATGAGTTTTGATTCATTATTTTACTTAATGAAAGATTACATAGGATTACCACATCACTAGATTTTGATATATAGTTTAATGTTATGTCAACCAACACAATAGCATCATTTGTAATTTAGGGTGTGTTTGAAAACAAGAAAAATGTTTTCTGAAAAATGAGTCGTTTTCTAGAAAATAAGCATAATTGTATTTAAAAAAATGAACAATGGTTTCATATTAAGGGGGGTGGGGGTGGGGGTGGGGGGGTTGGTTTTCAAAGTTTACATTAGAATATCTAAGTTACGAGTCATTCAGTTATGGCAACCCAGACTAATTTACCTTCTTGTGGCCCTTTACTCGCTAGGCTCACAATACGAGCTTAATTCATAGCACATAATTGAATAGCATCTATGAAATTTTTCATTAATCATAGATCATTTATTCTACAAGTTGTAAGGAAATAAATATTTGTTATATTAATTACTACTTTTTGGAAAGTTGATATTGGTTGTAGGTTGTGGAAATGAAAATTAAATGATATATGCCGGAGATAATCTTTTATAGAGTGCTGAGATGGATGCAAGTAGACATTAAGCCTTGAATGGGAACAAGTAGCCAAGTAGGTAGTGTGTGGAATAAACAATTCATTTGGAATGTTTGGTGGGAGATACTTCAAAAAAAGAATATAATCAAGAAGAGAGAGAGACTTCAATTCTCTTTTTAACAAAAAAAAAAATGGTATTATAATTTTAAAATTCCTCCTTGATCATATTTGGTCAAGTTGTTTGAAAAGAAAATTAATGCCTGCTTGGGGAATGGGATTCTACCATATTTGTAAAAATTTATTGGCTCTGTACCAATAGATTCAATAATGTAGGTAGAACATGATTTTTGTATTTAAAAGTCATAAGTTTAATTCTTATCAAAGCTCTCTGGTCGAGCCCATCACCCGGGTCTTCTTACCGCAATTTACCACTCCTTATGTTGTTAGAGTGGAGTTTACCATAAAACAGGAGTGCAAATTCTCTTGATCGTCCCCATTGCATGTGGCATTCCTAGTACAGTTCACATATTTTGTGTGGAGAGCACGAACCCGTTGCACGGGGTCTTATTAATGTAGTGCAGTAGTTACGCTCAACGTTAGTTGCTTCATTCATCAAGCTCAAATTTGGTGCTTTATTTGTGTGATGCACCATAATCTGTAATTAAACTCTCTAGGTATGATTCGGGTCAAATCCAGGTCTCATAGTAGTGAGAATATTGAATGTCGTATATCAAACCAACAAGAATCCATTAGCACAAATTTATAGGATCCAATTCCAATCCCTAGCCCATTTAGAAGAGAGAGCCAAAAGGCCTATATAGAGGCAGTTGTGCCTATCTTTAGCCCACTATTATCTTGAATTGAACAGAAGAAGGATTATTGAACATAAATAGCTCATTTTGCAAAGGAAACAAACAAGGTACTAGATACTGAACACCCTAACTTATTCTCATTCCAACACTGGCAATATCATAGGTTCAAAGTGGTGAAAAATCAGGGAAAACAAATTGTTTCTTGATCTAAAATGCAGAACAGATAATAGCTACTTTTATTGCCATGAGTAACTGCATAATGTTAGCCCATAGTATAAGATGGGGTTGGCAGGTTGATGACAGTAGTCTTGACCTTGGTCATCATGTTAATGCTGTTTGTAATGCCCTGTGATCCAATTCCACTGTCCTTGATGCCCTGTTAAGAACAAAAAAACAAAAATGTGTTTTTCTGTCACTGTTGAGCATAAATAATATATAAACATAAATGTGCAATGTAACTATCAGCTTAGGCTTTTAGTTGGGATGGAGCACATGAGGGGGGCTTGTTGAGCATAAATAATATATAAACATAAATGTGCAATCTAACTATCAGCTTAGACTTTTAGTTGAGATGGAGCACATGCTTCAATTGTCACTATGAAAGCATAAATAGCGTTGTGTTTTGGGCAATTGTTCGGTTTTATTAGTAGTATATGCTTTACCTGGAAAGGAAAATGATCGGGTCCTCGTGCTGGTGCTGAGTTTATCTGCACGGTTCCAGTCTCCATGGCGTCGCTGATCAGTATGGCTTTGTTGATGTCTTTCGTGAAGACGCATCCCTGCAGTAGAGCAAAACGTACGAGATATATCAGTATAATGGTGATTCGACACTGAAAGATGGCATTGTAGGGTGGGTGTTTTTAGTACTTGGAGGCCGAAATTGCTAGCATTGCAATGGTGGATTCCTTCTTCGACAGAATTGATCCTGATAACGGGCAAAACTGGCCCGAATGGCTCTTCCCACGCGATCCTCATGTCGGGCCTCACATGGTCTAGCAACAAGGGCCAGATGAGGTTGCCCTCCCTCTTGTATGCTTGGCAGAAAGTGGCTCCTTTTTCTTTTGCATCCATGACTAACCCCTCGATGAAGTTCGCTGATGATTCTGAAACAACCGGAGTGATGTCACAGTCATCCTCGGGTGCCCCAACTGTTAGTTTCGCCACTTTCGCCTTCACCTTCTCGACGAGAGCATCAGCAATGGATTCCATCACCAAGACAACCTTAACCGCGGTGCACCTCTGACCACTGTCACAGATGATGTCAATGGTTTAACATTTAACACTTAACAGCCATCCCCAAGAACATATTTGGGTTAAAACATTCAGCTTATAAATGCTAAGAACATTATTTGTGCTAATCCAAGAAATTCTTGCACCTGTAAGAGAATCCTCCTTTGACAACATTTGCTGCTGCCAAATCTATGTCAGCATCCTCGAGCACAATACAGGCGTCCTTTCCTCCAAGCTCCATCTGCAGCGGGACCATTCCCGCTTTTTTTGAGATTGCAATACCAGTGTCCCCACCAGTGAAGCTGAGGGAAAACACGAGAGCACGATTATGGACAGAAGATCACACGTCATGACACACGATTAGGAAGGAACATGTAAGAAAGAATACTTTTGAGTACTACTGACTCCGTTACAATGTAGTATCTGTTTATAGCTACCTTCTTACCTTATACAGTTCACTCCGGGATGCATTGTCAGGAAATCTCCAATTTCAGAACCCTTTCCCGTGATACAGCTGAGAACGCCTTTGGGAAAACCGGCCAGGTGAAAGCAATGCACCATATGGAGGGCAGCCACAGCACCCTGCATCAAAACGTAATTGTGGGCTTACTACTAGGAGAAAAAATAACGAGTAGAAAACGAAATGTTAATTACAGTATTGGACTATCAATTCAACTTAAGCAGAATCCAAGGACATTATGTCGTTCTGCAGCTGCGAAATAAGTGGTAAGAATTACCTGAGTTGGAGGTTTAAGAACTAACGAGTTCCCAGCAATCAAAGCCGGTGCTATTTTGGAGACAGCAAGGTTGACAGGATAGTTAAACGGTGGAATGGCTAAAACCACACCGAGTGGAATCTGTAACCATGATGTAAATTTATTAATCCGTCGGCAGAAAATCTTACTGAACCTTAGCAGTCGAGAAATTTCTATAGAAGAAAGCAATATACATTTGCATTTAAGTATCGAAGAAAACTAAGCTCCACAAAGAATACATTCCACATTTCCACAATTTAACTTGCAACCGTATGTCCATTTTTGCGAAACCATATTCTCCAAGAGTCAGCACATATCCTAAAGTGTACGCCTACCTAAATTGTAACATCAAGCTACTTATGCTTAATTAATTGTTGGCCTAGCACTGCGGTTTTATCCATTTTATACGTTGATGGCTCAAAGGATCAACGAGGTTTGCTCAACCCACTCTGTATCATCCACTATTTGACTGACTTCATATCCCGTCAGTTTCAATTGAAGTCTATATAGTGTGATTAAATGATCGCAACCCACAGAAATCCAGCTCGACCCACATGTTTATTATTCAGACTAATAGTAGATCTGGTTCCCAATCTCGAAGAAATGTAAAACATGTTAATCTGATCAAGGTTTGCTTGCCAGTTTGCCACTTTTTACCTACCATTATTATATATTATAATTCCACTTGAATTTCTCATATACCAGCAGCCCATCTTGTTCTGTGGGTTGGTATTATATTGTGGTTGCTAAGAGTTATTATTTATTGGAATACTCAACACAAAATAATCATTTAAATGTGTACTCTTATTAAAAGTAGTTGAAAGGTACCTTTGAAGTAAGGCAGTACTTGGTCCTCTCGTTTCCAGGAAAACTATCTGATACCAAAAATTTTCCCTCCCCTAAAATGCGAACACCTTCTTCAGCAGTGTAAGAGACCAAATCTCCAGACCTTACAACCTTCGTGAATCAAACTCACAGTTAATGAAACAATCACCGAACTTTATGCACTAATCAGAACATAAAATCAGAAGGTTGGCGCCATTGCACGAGGCTGGCACTCTGAATCATAATGCAGGGTCGGGAAATCAAAATATACACAACTTCGCCTCCACAAAATAGTCTTCGGTTCAAAAGTTAACAATTGGCATACGAAAAACCTAATTTCACCTAGCTATATCACCTATATGAGCCTCAATATGCATTATAGACAAGTGCAATAAACCAATGAACATTTCCTTCAACCACAGCAGACGTTGAAATTAGTCAATTACAAACATTCATTGTACTGAGTAATTCATTACCTCGGTTACAGCATCTTTAGCTGGTTTTGCAATTTCCTTTACTAAACACTCTGCAATTGGGGCTTTGTGTTCTTTCAGAATGGCGGCTGCCTTGTGAAGGAGCTCTGCTCTCTTCCAAAGTGGGGTCTTTGCCCACAATTTTTGCGCCGCTTTTGCATTTTCCATTACCTTGTTCACCTCTTCTTGTGTGCAGGCTAATTAAAGAAACCATGTTGAAGACACAAATCATATTTTGATGCTTAAAATATTCATGAAAAAGTTGAAAAACTTTACAATGACATAGGCACATTAAATTTATATCACCACACAAAAGAATATTCCATCAGAGTTACTGCATGACCTGAAGAATAGAGCACTCCACATTGACCAACTCCACAACACACACACACAGAGTAGAATCAGGACTGATCTGGAAAGCCCACACGGGCAACTCAGTTGATTCCTGAGTGGTAGATTGTGGACAAGACACAAGATCAAGCTCTGACAGAAGCAGTGGGACCTTGCATAGGTCCCACGTAACGGGTCACTGAGTCACTATAATTTACCTTCCACTACCTGTCAGGTCTGTCAAGGTGATCGGGCTAGAGAATTTCGCCTTTTGTGGGAAGGGACCTTGCACAAGTCCTTCCACGTAATGGGTCACTGAGTCACTATAATTTACCTTCCACTACCTGTCGGGTTAGAGAATTTCGATTTTTGTGGGGAAGGACTAATTTCCAAACATATTTAAGGATACTGGACAGAAAATTTGATCATCTGGAAGGGGAAAAAACAGAGAAGTCTTTTGGAAAAAGCAACATAACAATTTACCATTCTAAGACCATCATATCCTAAACTGATAATCTCAGTCCTCAGCAAAATTCTAGTATCATGAACTTCATAGTGATCCTTAAAACTCTAATCTTTCTCCCCTAAACGGCTAAACATCAACCTCAAGCTACCAATTCTCAACAGCATGGCAAAGAAAAGGCAAAATAAGTGACTGCAACATGAACTGTAAATAAAGAAAATCTTGAATTTTGCATTACAAACTGAAAAAGATTGAACCTTGAACTTTGTACTGAGTCTTTCTTGTAGTTGGGTTGATGATAGCAACTGACTTCCCCGAGACAGATTTTCTCCACTCTCCTTCCGAGTAGTACTTGAAGACCTCCCCATCAATAATCTCTGCAAAAACTGCATTTTGAGTCATTGCTACTGATGCAAAGGCTCTTGTGGGTAGAGAAATTAGAGAATGATTGAAGAAAGATTGAGTGTGAGTGAATGGTGAGTGAGAAGTGTGAGGTTTAATTCCTGGTTGGGATTTGGTTTCAGTATAAATAGAAGGAAGAAGGTGAGGTGTGAGCCACAGGGGAGCAGGAACAGTACAGTAGCAGTGGAGGAATTTCAGACACAAGAGTTTTGATTTCATATTTCACCCTCATCTTTCTGGGAATTACAAGATTGGGTTTAGCGACCATCCAAACAAAATTTTATACCATAACAATTCAACCAAGAACTTTCCAGTCAAGTGATATTCGCCTTTAATTTTTGATCCTTTTTTTAAGTAATGTTCATAACTACTTTTTCAATTTATTGAAAAATAAAGAGTCAAATCTACTCCTCTGAAACTTAAACACATCTCTTTCATATGAGAGTGTAACCGAGTAGCACTAGATCGCAAGATCTTAGCAATACAAATTGATCCTGAATTAACCTCTAAATGTTATAGGAAAAAAGAAAAAGTATATGTTACTAATGACAACTTAAATTGACTTTATGGTACCATGTTTTCCACAAAGGACTTCGTGGAGTACCAAACTTAAAAAAGGTAGAAAACTCCTTTTAAAAAAAATAAAAAATAAAAAAAATCACTGACCAACATGTAGTAAAATTTGAGTTAACGTAGTAGGACACAAATGGCGTCTTTTTCATATTTTAATTTATTTTTTCCTGGTTGGGTACATATATATATATATATATATATATATATATATATATAGTGTTTGGGAAATCAAAAGTTAGTTGGGAGTACATGTTGAGGCACACGTTACGTTGTACGTGGATCTTAACCGTCATTTGAAATGCATTAATTTGGTCATTTGTGGCCACTAAAATGCAATCCCATAGTCATCACAGACGGCTAATATGATCACGGGCCGGGATACATAGATTGAAGATTACTTTTAGTGACTACTAAAATATAATGGAATCTCATAGTCATAACAGACTGCTAAAATGATCACGACAACCCCAACAAATTAATATGTTTCAAATTGCCCGCAGCTCAAGTGGTAAGAGAGTTACACCTGCAGCCGAGAGATAGTGGGGTTTACCTCATTAATCCAAAAATATATATATATGTTTAATGTTGAATTCTTAATCCCGCATTGTTTCTTGATTTTTCTTCCCCGACATAAACCTCCCACGGGGCAGGGCCGGTCCTGAGCACGGGCGGGCTGGGCGACCGCCCAGGGCCCCATGCTAGAAGGGGCCCATTCATATATATGTATATGTATACATATATATATTATACTGTTCAAATCATATTAAAAAACAATTCAATGTGATAGCTCAAGTGGTAAATGAGCTTTCTTTGTGAGGAAGAATTTTGAGAGAATGTGGGTTCGATTCCCACAAATGACAATTTCTATTAGGCTGGCTCACACAAAATTGTGGAGAACTTTTTAAAAATATTCATGTTTTTATTTTTTTCTTTAACCCAGCTAATAGAATCACAAAGAGGGGATATAAATAAATTTTTCAAAAAAACAGAATAATCTAATGAAAATTTGAAACAATCTAAAGAAAATAAATGTATTTCATGTTATTTGAGATTATTATTTTTTAGTATTATTAAATTTTAATTTTAATTTTTTTTATATAGGCCCATTTTTTTTATTTCGCCCAGGGCCTCCAAAATGTTTGGACCGGCCCTGCCACGGGGTAACTCAACTGAACACATAGTCTGCTGGTGAAACTCGATACCTGTTATTTCTTCCCAAACTTCACCCATGTGACCAACTGAGTTGCACATGCGGGCTTGATTTTCTTGATTATTTAAGTTGGTTAACTATTGACAATCTAGGTTAATTTTTTATAGATTAGAGTTGCAATGCATGCTTCACCCAAAATGCACTTTCAAATGTGTTGTTCAGGGGTCACAAGACAAATTTCATCGACCTCGAGCTCATAATAAGTTTATTTGTGTTTAATTTGTTTCCGGGTAAGAAAGATCAGATGAGAGGCATGCAGTCCATGCCAGGCCATAGCATAATACGTTACAACGTTGTCAGCAACCCATGCAGGACGGATCGGAATTAATTAAGTTGGAACTGAAATGATCAAACAACGTAAGCAATGCATGTATGTTACGTAAAGGCCGCATGCAATGCATGCATATTTATATATATACATTTACATTGATCCATCACACTCTTATCCTTTCTTCCTTATCCAATTGCATATATGCACTATATATAGTATATATTATAAATTGGTTGTGCATGGATAAACATAAATTTAATCTATCTGCATTCAATCGGATCGGAAGCAATCATTCACGAAAATATATGAAACTAACAAAGAATCTGTTAATTAGGTTGTTTGATTATTAATTAGTTGCCAGCTGCAATCTTGCTAGCTTAGCTTGCTGCAAATGTTTTTTTTCCTGAGAGATTAAGGGTGATATTCAGTGCTTGTTTTAACATTTATATGTTCAGTTTAAAATTTTTTATTTACTCGATCATGTAATTTTATTTTATATATATATATATATAAAAGAATTATTATTGTAAGTTTTTGTGCAATCTGTTTGATTTTTGTATGGGTTGTGAAAAAACAAAAACATCACCCAATCCTCAAATTAAATTACTACACTATCTTGGCTCTGCTTGAGGCATTATATTGGATGTATTTTATGCCAAATTGAAAGAAAACAAAAACCCAAAAATATCGAACATCATGTTGGAATTGAAATTAATTAAACATATATTTTCAACATCGTATATATGTTGACTGTCCATTATATATATATTGTTTTGTACACACTTGGAATTATTAACATATATATCTCAGTATATATATATGAATATTTGGAAGATTTAATTTATTTGCGCATTTCTCATATATATTCAAGCAATTAACTCTTTCAAGTATACTTTAATTTCTAAAGAATCAAATGGCCCATTCATGATTAAGGAAAATATTACTACACTAATAATATTGGGATACTAAAAACAAAAAGGAGAAATAATGAAAGAGAAATATTATTGTCTGAAGAAATGAGGTGTTTGTTGGAGGTTGAAAAATATAATGAAGTAGCAGCAAGGTTGGTTGGAGGCTGAAATTCCAAAGACAGACAGAAAAGGAAAGGAGGGTTGTGATGCTGTGGCTCACAAACAAGACTTGACTAACATTGTAATGGATGAAAAGTCTCATTTAAAATTTGTTTTTCACGGTAGGATGAGATTTGATCGATGTTCGATCTGTCACGAACATTGAAATTTGGATTTCGGTTGAACTTTTTTAACTTACGCGCAGAACTGCGTAACTGCACATTTTCATGGGTCTGAGACGGGTTTATGAGGTTCATGATATAGTATGGTGAAATCGAGAAATCTGGTTATAAAAAAAGAGTTGATTGGTGTGGGGTTTTTGTGTTTTCCACACCCAAATTAGAGCCACACAACCACATCAGGGTTGTTGCATCCATTTTTGCGCATGCTACCATGTCCACAATTTATACCTGGACCACTACACTTCTATTTCAATTTTCAACCACCTTCTACTCATTGCAACCCTACAACTGTGGTTTGGGACTATACTATACATACACAAACAAAAAAAACTCGAGTGAGACTGTTGTAATATTTTTCATATTAATATAAATATAGCTATATTATATATCGGAAATTATTTAGTTTAAAGTTTAATTTAGCTAGACTATTGGGTAAAGAGTTTGGCCAAAATAGATAATTAGGTATTTAATTAGTTGTTTATGTAA
>CP025650.1:23592417-23673355 GCA_003576665.1 Ipomoea trifida
AAAAAAAAAAAAAAAAAAAAAATAGTAACATTGACAAAGATTTTTTACAAAATTGTTGTCTTTTATATAAAAATAATAATTTGTCAAATCTTTGAACAAATTTTTTTTTTAAAGACAACAGTTTTTACCCAACCATTAGTGTGTTGTCTATAAGTGCATTTAACTATTTTGTAAAAAAAGATACCTCAAAGACAATAATTTTTTAAATTTAGTTGTTGTCTTTGCGTTTTTTTAAGACAATAGTTAAAAAATTGTGAAAAGAGCGATTGAGTCAGTTGAATATAATTGTCGTATCAAATTAAAGATTACGAGTTTAATTATTACTAACACTCTCCCAATCAAGTCCGTTATATAAGGTCATCTGTAAAAGTGTAATTTATTTTGTGTACACACTCGAATAAGTTAAAATTGCGGTATTACAATATAGATAAGAGTCATAAGACCAAAATATTTAATCACAGATTGGATCAATTTAAGATTGGGCTTGAACAATATAGTTTCAACCCAATCTGATGGACTATGGACTAAGGCCTATTGCCTATGGGCTACAAAATTGGGTATGAACTGATCCAATTCTGACTATTCATCTGATTATCTGAAAGTCGGTGCACGGAGTTGCGATCAAACCTCGTTTGTTTATATACTCGTTCCTCGTCTCCTGTTGAATTGATTTCTCTCCTTCAGCTGGTAGATTTCTGGGAAAAGCAGAGATCTTCACTTCAATTGCTCTTATTCCAGGTAAATCTGTTGATTCCGCGTGTTCTCGATCCTTTTTCAATTGTGCATAAACTGCGAAACCGAACAAATTGCGGAAAGCTAAGGAAATCAGAGAATGGATTCGAAAAGCCAGCAGAATTTTCAGATTTTCATTCAATCCCCGGACCTCAAAATCCCAACCCAGGCCATAAATCTCGAATCCCCGAACCCTGGTTTCACCATTAAAGACCTCAAAGCATTCATCTTTTCCAAAACCCTAACCCTAATTCAGGACTCTGCCTATTTCACCTTGAATGGGAAATTACTCCCAGATTCTACTCCTGTAAAAAGTTCCCTTATTGCCCCTCTCTCCACCTTGACCCTGCGCCTCCGCTTCCTCGGTGGAGGTGGCGATGGCGGAGCCACTGGGGCCGAGTCCCGTGACTGTTATCTTAAGATGTATGCTGAGAAGAAGCCCGACAAAATTGACCCTAATGAGGTTAGGTTGTCCAAGTGGTTGAATTGTACATTGTCAAATGAGCCTTTGAAGCATCCCGTGGTGATCGATAAGCTCGGGAATTTGTTTAACAAGGAGGCCTTGGTCCAAGCCTTGTTGAAGAAACAAGTGCCTAAACAGTTTGCTTACATAAAGGGGTTGAGAGATATGATTCCAATTGAGTTATCAGCTATCCCGGGTATGGAAGATAGTGACTTGGGTGGCGTGACAAGGTTTCAATGCCCTATCTCGGGGTTAGAGTTCAATGGGAAATATAAGTTCTTTGCACTTAGAACTTGTGGGCATGTTTTCAGTGCCAAAGCTTTGAAAGAGGTGAAGTCTTCAGCTTGTTTGGTCTGTCACAAGGAGAGTATGGAGAACGACAAGATTGTGATAAATGGGAATGAAGACGAGGTTGCAGCATTGAGGGAGAGAATGATGGAGGAAAATGCAAAAATTAAGGATAATAAGAAGTCGAAGAAGGGGAAGAACGGGGATGTAGCTGTAAATGCTGAGGGTGTTGAAGTTACGCGCTTGAGTGGGACAAAACACGGGATTGAGGATAATAAGGTTGCAGAGAAAGGGAAATCAGAGCTGAATAGGAAAAATAATCCTAATGGTAAGATAGAAGTGAAGAATGTTACCAATGGTGCAAGTAATGGATCAGGAAAGAGATATAAGGCTGGTGATAATGTACCAGTTAATGCTACCAAGGAGGTGTATGCATCTATTTTTACTTCATCCAGGAAGTCTGATTTCAAGGAGACGTATTCTTGTCGGTCATTGCCACTTGGAAGAAACTAATGAGTTCTTGGGATGTATCTCTAAGGTGATCAAGTAGTGTATTCTCACAGTACTCTTGTCATGCCAAGTTTGTAAACTGTGGCTTTAAATGGTATGCCCCGTAGTGACACAGCCACTTTCTGTGTAGTGGTATTTGCTTGATGTAAGAATTAAGATTGTTGCTAGTGACTGTATTTGTATTTTACAATTTTTACTTAATACCAATATTAGTTTTGATTTTTATTGTTGTTATTCATATTCATTTTTTTCTAAAGAGTTTCCTAAAGGATATGAACTCTGCAACATAGAATTATATGGCAAGTTTGTTGCTTTATTTTTATTATCAAATTACTACACTTAATGCCACCCCTTGAATTTGAAGCTTGACCTTCTCAATTCTCATTCATTAATGATGTAGTTTCATTGCCAACTTAGTGAAAATATGTTGCTATTGAAAGTGAAAATAATAAGTCTTGTATGGTTAAAATCATACACCTTTAAGTCCGGATCATATCATATTGGGCCAGCCATACAAGAAGAGATTCGAACTCTCGACCTCTCTTAAAGGATGAGAATGCACCGCCACTCACGCCAACTAAATTGGTTTAAAAAGTATCACATTCGGTTTCACATCAGACCTACCCAAGTTAAAAAGACTGATTGATGATTGAAGGGACAGTTTCTCCTGTTATGCCTATATGTGTGTGTGTGGTGACCCAGAAAAAAATCATTCTTCTTCAATGCTTGCTGGTTAATGGTTATATATATAAGATGTTTAACAAATATAGATTGTCTGAGGCTTTTCTAAACGGCAGTCATAAACTAGAAACTGATTATAAGATGGAAAAAAGAAGTTAAAAGTATGGTTGCAATACCACATAATCTTTCATTTTTTTTAACCTCATGTATCAAATCTAGCAAGCATTACAGCTAATAATGTATTTTTCACCAGTTCATCTACACACATTTCTGGATAATGATTGGTTCGTAACTTTTGCGAATGAACTGGAAAAGTACATGACAAATATCTGATCAAGTCACAGTCAACAATCAGCTTTAGGATTCAAATGATCCTACTAATGAATTACACCATTTTCCTAGAGTTGCCCGTTCTCACTGGTGTAGAATATCTTAAACCAATAGGACATAACAAGCATCAACCTAGTCTTGCTTCTCTTCGTAGAACCTGGAAAAACAAAACTGGTTGGTCCTCGAAGCATTTCAATGAAAAGAATATAGAAAATTGGACCATGACTCAACAAGTTTATTGCCACCATTACAGTATTTAGTATTATGTTGGGGCTTAGAAAGATCAGCCTGGGCATAGGTGTACTTAAGAAAGAAAGCGAATGTTTTAGTCAACTGAAGCATAAAACCACAGCAAAGCAACTGGAGAAATGAAGTTTGCATAAAAAATATAAGAGACTACCTCATCAGAAAATTTAATCAAAATGGTAGTCCGAGGTCGCTGCTGCCCCTCCACTGGAACAAAATGGGCAGTTACAACAGCTGGGAAACCGGCATTGTCAAGTACACCCTTAAAAGAAGAAGAAGTGTATCATGTAAAGGGATATGGTTGGTAGAAACATAATCAGTTCTGTTCACAGTGCATACCCTTACAATGCCCGCAACAAAAGCTCCACAATTGAAAGCACCCATATCCTTAGGGATTGAAATAAATCTATGAAACAAACCATGCACGTTATACAGAAATCAGTTATAAAAATGTAATTTACAAAGTGGATAACAAATATAGCATCAAGAAATGCTACCTGTTCACAAGGAGCTCCTTTTCGCTGATCATATATTCATCTTCATGTTCAGTGCCCTTCTCAAGGGAGTCAGCAACCTGGTTCAGTGCAAAAATCTAAAATAATATACCATCTCATTTTCCAAATTCTCATAGCAGAAAGTTTGAGCAACTGAGTAGAAATCTATAAAGAGCTTAACACCAGTAAAACATGACTTTCTAAAATAAACAAGGCAGAAAGAAAACACTCAGGTTATAAATAAAGCCCAATAAAATAAGAATGTGAATGTAAACTTTCTAACTTTTCAGATTTCTAAAACATTAACTTACAATGTACCCCCATGATGTGAAAAAAAGTAATTTTTAAAAAATTTCTAATGCAAGACAGTACAAATTTCATGAACATTGATAGTTAGAAAGAAACCCATTGGTAAGCAATCAAAGATGGTGAAAAAGGTGTATCTAACCTTTCCAAACAAAACCTTCCACACAGTGCTGTGCACAAAGGACAAAATACCTAGCAACCTTGTCTCCCTTCTATTTCCCTGTAGCATTAAGACAATGTTATAGAAAAAGTGATAAAAAGGCATCAAGATAAAGGTTGAAAAGAAAGGCGTTTAAACCAGAATTGCTAGTCTTCCAAATTTGAACAGGATCTGTAATATCATTACAGTCCTGGGATAAGCTACAATATAACAATAGCATTATAGCAACCATACTCGGTAAAAAGAGGGATTAAAAAAAAAAAAAAAAAAAAGGCAATGTTACTGACATCATACATTGTCTCACAGGCAAGGGAAAAGTTCAATAACTTTAGTAGTCATAGGTTGTCAGAAACAAGCTCCAATGAGTATGTTGCTGCTAGTAGTAGAGATGTATGAGAATCCTGGACAGTCCAGAAAGGCAATAGGCATCCAAACCATTTTTCCATTGTGATTCTTAATTTTATCTTTAGTTCAGTAAACCTCCACTTTTTAATGGTTAGAAAAAGCGATAAAGTCCTAATAAAAAAAACATCAACAGTACACCATAAAATACTTACTGCAGGAAAGAATATTTGCAAACCACACTCATTTGCCCTTTGAGCCTCTCCCCTTTTCAAGCATGACAAAATAAATATAGTACCAGGGTTTGGTTACAAAATATTCTTAAACCACCCATGAAAACATATAGATGTAGCCCAAACAATTTGTATTGCATGTGCTCAACACATATTTCAAATTCCATGTGAAGTTTATCCATTATTAACATGCCCTACAGCATAAAAGAAGAGCAAAGCATGATTTAAGCCTATCTGAGGTTGAAAAGCAAGCGCTTGGAATTACATTGTCTAGGCATAGATCATATAATCATAACAGAGGTATCAGCTCACCCCCTCACCCAAAAGAGAAAATGATAAATGGCATATGAACACAGTTTAAAAGTACTTCAAAAGATAATACCCAGTAGATCTTTAAGAAAAATATTAAGGTTTTGGAATAGTTACCTTTTCTCGATGGCAGAGAAGTTCCAGAACTCGTGCCCCAACAGCATAGCCTGCATCCTCTAACCTGCTCCAGATCCAAAAGTAATCGTTTAGAATAATCATTGCCATCTGGAATTGTTGAACTGTTTTTTCAAAGTCTATAATATACATATATTAGGGCTTCTTTCCTGCAAGTCTATAACCCTCAGATCCATACTAGCTACAGCCTTAAGCTGCTATACACTAACATATCAGTAAAAAAAATATACAGTAATTTCCCCTTGCAGGGCAGGGTAATATTCTTTATGCATCCAAAGGTATAGATGTGATCCATTCACAGAAAACAATCTTCACTTTAAACCAGCTCATCTAAATATAATATATAAATAATTTTCTAATGTTAACTATCCTGCAGCAGAAATTTTACATCTATTCTCATAAAATGCCACTAGTATATCAAAACATGAGAAAGAGCTGAAATTAAGCTATTGAAAAGAGGCAGATCAAGGATCACCTTCTTTCCAATTCAGCAATGTTATCAACTTGGGTCTGATTGTACTGAACAAGCTCCGAGAACAAGAATGCAAACGCGCTCAAACTAACCTGCAAAACGATCCATTTCATCAAAATTCACCTTGAACAGGGCTTCCTTATTTTCTCAACCACTGGCTAAGGAAATCAAATCCCATGTTTATTGAATACACGGATAATTCGCCCATTCAGAGAATTGTATCTTAAAGATCTAAAGTTTGAAATATGTGCATATACCTCTTGTTTGCCCTTGCTGAGAGGTCTATCGAGAACGTTAGTGTATTGCTTGATTTTCCCAACTCCTATCATCCTCACTGTCCGCAGATCGACTAGCTCTGCGCCTTTTTTCTTCTTTGTTTCAGCTTCGAGAGGGGTTTGTGAGTCGTGAGATGATAAATCTTAAGAACCAAACAAGCCTTTTCTTTTCACCCCGTTGAGGTTAGTGCCATATTAATTTTGATTTTCTCTCAATTTTTGTTTCAATTAATTTAATTGGCTTTGATTTACTTTGAAAGCTCATCCATCACTACTCATATGTGTGTTTTAACCTTTTTAGTGATGCTCGCTTGGTTACTTTAGTTGGTAAATGACTATAATAATATAAATTAGTCTGAATTGTCTATCTAGTTCAAATTAAAACAGTTAAAATAAAATTACGGAAATGTAAACTTGAAATCTTAGCTTAACTGTTTATGGTTTTTCTCATTTGATACTGGAGTTTCGACCAGAACCACACAAGCAAGTTTCCCTGCATGTGGCTCGTTCGTGCTTTTTGAGGCGTTGTCTGTGCCTGTGTTCCTTTCGTTGCAGTATTTCGGAACCGATATAATGCTCTCAGAGATCTTCCTTTCAACGAGACATTCTCAACTCCTTTATTTCATTTCTCATCACTGTTGCAAAAATCCCCGCCTAGGCGCTAGGCGCTCCTAGACCGTGGCGAATTGATCCCTAGGCGTCCGCCTAGGTGGTCGGCCGCCTAGGAGGCCGCTTAGCGCCTAATTCGGCCGACTAGGCCGAGTTGGCGACCGCCTAGGCCGAATTTGGCCGAGTTAACTCGCCAAACTCGACAGAGTTAGCCGAGTTAACTTGAGCGAGTTGGCATTGTTAATTTTATTATTATATTTATATGTATTGAAATTTATTTATTTATTCAAGTAAGAGAATGAAGAGATATATATATGTAATATATAATATAATATATGACATACACCCACACACATGAATTAATTTTTTGTTTTTATAGGTCGCCGCCTAGAACCGCCTAGGTACCGCCTAGGCGCCGCCTAGACCGCTTAGGCGCTAGGCGCTAGTCTACCGCCCGACTAGCGCCTAGGGCCTACTGCAACCATGTTTCTCATACGGGGCGACTACATGCCCATGTAGGCAGTGGCTTGGAAGCAACCTACCTTGACCATCTTTCAGAGTTATAAATAATCTACTGATCCAATGTTGTAATGGCGGATCATTATCAGATAAACTGCATTCACATAAAGAGAGTTTTCTTGCTTAGCCGTGAAATGTTTTTATTCGAGAAATTTTCCTAATTCGCTTAGGTTACTTTTTTATAGTATCGAAGCCAATCAGCAAGTCAGCCATTCTTCTCCCATTAAACTTTTCAATCCTTTGCTCTTTTTCCTTCTCGATATTTCCAATAGTTTGAGTTTTCATCTAATTTGTTTGATTTGTTATCAATTACTTACCTTTTAGTGTCATCATTTTAACATTTCATTTAAATAAACTTATTTTAAACTTTTATGATGCATATAAAATACACTAGATTAAGTAAATATGTGAGCACATCAATTTTTTTTTTTTTTCATTTTGTTATACTTGCAATAGCACGAGTAAATTGAAGACGAAACAAACATTGTATTAACAATTGGACTTCAATAAATAAATACATAAATACAAACAACATCTTTTATAACTAAATTACGTGTTATAGCGCGCTCTTACTAATGTGGATATTGCATTGAAAAAGTTGTACGGAGTAACATTTATTATTTTTTATAAGGAAAATCAGTTGGGGAAACCGGCAAAAACCTGTCGGTTCTACGTTTTTTTTTTCTAAAAAAAAAAAACATTATTTTAATATTATTATAATTTTTATATTTTAAATAAAATAATTACATTGTTTAATTATACAATTCTATCTATTTTCTAAAAAATGAACTAAACACACAAAAACAGTTTTTCAGAATACATCCAAACACTGTAAATGAAAATATTTTCCAAAAAAATGACTTATTTTCCAGAAAATATTTGTTCAGAAGTCATTCTCTGCTTTCCAAACGGACTCTTAAAATCATACGAAAATACACATTCATTAAAAAAAAGTAAAATATATGCTAATTAGATAATTGCAACGATTGGTGATCTACCAATAACCTTACATAGTTTCATATACCACAATATGATACAATTTATTTGGATAATTTGTTTAACAAATAAAAGTCAAAAGTTTTACTACCTCCGTCCCAAAATGGATGTCTGATTCGTTTAATGAGGTTTGACTGAAGTTATTTTTACTCTAATTTTTTATAATATTAAATTTAGCATTAATATATAAAATTTATATATTTGGAAACTACATTAAAAGTATTATTAAACAAAAAAATTAAATTTAAAAATAATAAAAAATTACTAAAGAAAATAAGCAAAGAAGAAAGAGTTGGTTTGACCAGTAAATAGTAAATATGACAGGTAAAATGGGACAGAGGGAGTACTTATTATGAGATATCAATTAAAATTATTAACTCATATGTTATTTTATTTGTATTTTTTTTATTACATATGGAGTAATAAATAATGAGCATAATATTTGTAAAATGTAAGGGGGTGTTTTGGTAGAGTGGGGTGGTGTGGGAGAGGGGGGAGGGGGAGGGGGGTGACAATTGACAAAGAGTAGCTAGGTATACGAAAGATTTTCTTATGCTCCTCAACAGCAGTCCTCAAAACCCTCGCTTGAGGATTTTCTCTTCCTGATCGCTCCTCTCCCTCGCTCTCTAAAACTTCTTCTTCTCTCTCTCTCTCTCCGTCATGGAAGACGACGATGAGTTCGGAGATCTCTACACTGACGTCTTACGGCCTTTCACGGCGTCGTTGCAATCCGAACAGCCGCCACCTGTTGCGCACAGCCTGGGTGGAGGAGGTGGAGCAGCAGCAGAAGCATCCAAAGCTACTGAAACGTCGGCGTTTCAAACCCCCCGGATCGATCCCAAAGTCGATGAAGATGATAGGGGGATCATATTCGGAGCTCAGAAATCGAATTGTGACCCGAATTTGAGTTCCGGCTCTTCTGTTAATGTTCAAGAGAAAACCCTAGCCACTCAACCCGAAGAGAAACAGCCCAGGCCCAACAGCTCGGATTTTAATCTGAGTTTGAATCCACAATCAGGACAGTCTGGGGGTTCGATTGGGGTTGGGGTTGGTGCAAACGAATCGGATTTGGGAGCCAGGGTTTTTGAGAAAAGTGATGTAAAATCACGGGATTGGGCTTTTGGGGACTCGAGTTTCACGGATGAAGCTAACATTGATGTTGTAGTGGAAGAGAGGGATGATAAAGACGATGATTTGGTGCAAAAAGATGAAAATATTGATAAGCCTATGGGTAGAAGTGAAAATTGTGGGAGTTCTGTGGTTGAAGCAGGAGGTTCAGAGCACATGATTCCGGGGCTGTCAATTCCAGGTGTTTCAGGAGTCCCAGAGACTTGTGGCGACAAGGCTTTAGATGACGAATGGGATAGTGACAGTGACGACGATGATGATTTGCGCATTGTGTTGAATGACAACAATCATGGACCTATGGGAATGGACAGAATGGGAGGTGATGGTGATGATGACGACGATGATGGGGACCGTTTGGTTATTGTAGCTAACAGTGATGATCCTAGTCATCAACCAATGGCTGAGGAGCAAGAATGGGGTGAAGAGCTGGGAAATTCTGCTGATGGGGAGAGGAAGGAGGATGCAGCAAAAGTGAATGTTGGACCAGGATATGCGCCAAAGATTGGGTACAGCAATCATGGGTACCACCATCCATATCATTCACAGTTTAAGGTCAGTCGTGACGTTGACACCTGGGGTTTGTGCTTCCTCATCTTGTTTGATCAGACTATGAAATGTAAATTGACTTATAGTTGTCATGTGATGTGGAACTAGTGATTATAAACTGGTCAGAATTGTTGAATGCACTGGTAAAATGGATAGTTGTACTGATTTTGATATTAATGAAATTGTTTTCTTTTTGTTGCTTTTCCAATTTTGTGCTGATCTTTGTTAGTTTACATAGCAGTCACTGGTTAGTGCTATACGAAACAGCTTGGAGATTCTCAACATGTTTGCCAGACAAAAGTTCTAAATAAAAAAAATATACGGTTTATAGTATGAATTGAAGTCCCATCAGTGCTTTAGCTATGCAATTAAGATTTTAAATTGCCAAAATCAAATGATTTTTTTTTTTTTTGGTTTAAAATAATGCTGAAGAGTGACTTCTGAGCAATTTCAGTTTCTATCTCATGGATGTAATCATGTAAAATCATGATGTAATGCCTTAATCATTTCCGATTACAAATGCTCAATCACACTGGATGTAGAGTTACTAGGAAAGATCTGTTTCTGCAATTTGAAGTTCTGGTTCTACTGGGTTTTTCTTGTACATAAAAATGGCTTTCATTTTGACTTGGTTTTCCCCTGCCTCTACTCAGTTATTGGATAGTTGCATTCTGCCAATGAAGCATATTCATTATGCCATTTGAATTCATGCAACATGAGTTTTATTCTGTAGAAGCAAGGGATGGAATTCTTAAGTCATGTATACCAAGTAACACCATGTTACTTTAGGTATTTTCCCTAAGTAGTGGATTTCAACTCAAATGGCGAAGGGATAATTGGTTATGATAATATCTTACTGGTTTTATCATTCATTAGGTTTTAGCAAATTTTACAAATATAGGAGTGTGGTTTTTATAGATGTAATCCACCAGCTATGCATTAGCAGCAAAAGAATAATTTCTTGATGTTCCTAGATTATGAGAATTTGCTGTCTTAGATGAACTAATAATGAATGAAATAGTTAAATTAGATGAAAGCATCTATGCTGCAGACCTATGGTGGTTAGGTATAGGAAATTGGTGCAAAAGTATCTCAATTTAGATGATCATAAACTAGAGAGTATGTGGCTTTACATGTATTGATATTCTTTTTTTGGTTTAAGTACTGACTCATATGTTGGATCCCAATGATACTTGCTGATATAGAATTGTTGAACAAAGAATTTTTGTTGCCAACTTTTGTCTCGGAAATATGAAGTTCTACACAGAATATTGTCTTTTTGTCCTTGATTGGTAAATTCCATACTGTGATAACATGCAATCATCTTTTTCTAAATGTTCTTCAGAGAAATGACATCTTTTCATTTGGATAAATGTCTGTTTAGAGCACCTTGTTTAGTTTATTTTAATACTTTTTGGAGGAAAAGTCAGCATGGGAATGTTATATTCAATTATTAGTTGTAGCCACATACCTTAATGGAAAGCTTCTGACCTCTTTTCTGCTTCGTGAACTTTTGTTAGTATGTGAGACCTGGTGCTGCACCAATTCCTGGAGCTCCTCCTGTTGGTCCTGGAGGAACGCCTGGTCAAGTTCACCCACCAGTCAATACCAGCCTTGTTGCTGGACGTGGAAGAGGAGATTGGCGACCACCAGGTATGAAAGGTGCTTTAACAATGCAGAAAGGTTTTCCGGGGTATAGTGCCTGGGGAAGCAATCCATCAGGGCGTGGAATTGGGTTGGACTTCACCCTTCCATCACACAAGTAAGTTTGTTAGTATGTCAGTGCTTGTTTTTGACTTAGTTATGATGATATCAAACATTTTCGTTTAGCCATGCTTATATTAGTTTTATACTTGATGTAAATGTATGTTATGTGTGTATAATCACCTTGAAATTGCATTAATTAGTAGTGGCTGTGACCATGCTGTCAAAGCCTAATTTTCATTCAATGAGTTTAGGATTAAAATGTATCGTGAGCCTACTTTTAATTCAAATAAAGTGAGCAGCATGGTAATCAAGATGTATTGTGAGCCTAATTTTGCTAGTATATTTCAGCACTCTGTTTTAGTATGTTTTCACATGCTTTTGGCCTTCTTGTCTTATCAGGACCATATTTGAAGTTGATATTGACAGTTTTGAGGAAAAACCTTGGAGACTCCAAGGCATTGACATGTCAGATTTTTTCAACTTTGGCTTGAATGAAGAAAGTTGGAAAGATTATTGCAAACAGCTGGTTGGTTTAAGCCCACTATTTCATTTTATTTTTGATTTTCAATATTGTCCTTGTATTTGACTTTTTTACTGTTTATTACCCAAGTTCCCTTTTCCAAAATGGTTGAGCTTAAGGAGATGGAATTTTATTTACTTTTATAGGAATGGTTATAACAAAAGCATGTCATCTTTGAAATTAGGTCACCTTTTCTTCTTTGTTCTTAAATTGGGAAACAGGCAGTGGTGTGCCATAGATAGCATATATAAAGCATGCAACCCAGATAAAAAAAATTATTTGCTACATGATACTTTCAGGAACAACTTCGGCTTGAGTCAACTATGCAGGGAAAAATTCGAGTTTATGAAAGTGGGAGGACAGAACAGGTGATACTTTACTTTTGAATATTATAAGCCCAAGCGTGTGTAGATGACTTTTTTGTGTTTGTGTTCTGAATCTTAAATCTTCTGGCATTTGCAGGAGTATGATCCAGATCTTCCACCTGAGCTTGCTGCAGCAGCCGGTATTCAAGATATTCCATCTGAAAATGCAAATCTTGGGAAGACTGAAGCGGGTCAAAATGACTTAGCAAGAGGATCTATGCGTAGCAGGCCACCATTGGTAAGTAAATCATTACCTCCATGAACTAAGGATATCTTTCATGGATTCAAATCTTGAATTTGAGCTTATTTATAGGGTTTTATGATTTTCATTGAAATATTATATTTACCCTTCTTCTACACCTACTATCCTTAAGAAGAGGAAGTAAAAGAGTATTGGTGACATCTTAGTTTTGCTATTTTCCTTCTCAATAATCTTGTGTACCTTACTACAGCCCAGTGGAAGGCCAATACAAGTGGAAAGTGGTTCTGGTGATCGCCTCCCATCCATAGATACACGACCACCAAGAGTTCGTGATTCTGATGCTATTATTGAGGTGATTTCTTTTTCCTTCAGCAGTATTTTCTTTTATTCTTTTTTTTTTTGTTGCTTTCTTCCTAATCTCTCTCCCCCCCCCCCCCCCCCCCCTCCCCAAAAAAGAAGAAGCATTAAATCCTTTGCTGAGTCTCTCTTCATGTTGGATTATTCACTCATTTGACTTTTATGACCCTTTTTCTTTGGTGCATATTGCACATACCTCACACAAGTGGCTGTTGCTTTTTGGAAAACAGATAGTCTGTCAAGGCAGTGCTGATGATGACAACAATTTGGAACAAGGAAATCAACCATCAAGAGAGGGTATAAGAGGAGGTGATGAAATTGGAGATCTCCAGCAAGAAGATACTCATGTGGATGGTTTCCAGCATGCTTATAATGGTTGGAAGAGAGAATTTGGTAGCAGAAGAGCAGACTTTAATTCTGGACCTTATGACAAGAGTCGAAGTGATCGAGTTGTGATTCTTCCTTCAGAAGAACCTGATTCATATCATCCTGATTCCAGGGGACAGACTTCTGTGTACCCTGGCAGGAAGCATGCTGTTGCACATGACTCGAAGTATGGAGTAATTTTAAACAGTTATTTGTGTTTCTTCAGTCTAAACTATTCTGCTTTACATAGAATATATAGGTTGAACAACTTGACTTCTGCTTTGATTATTCTTCTTGTGCTTTTCCTTTTTGTTGAGAATAATATTCATTTTGCTAATTTGGCATCAGATGCAGTCCTTTCCCCAAACGTGGGATTATTATATGATAAAACTATAAGCTGTTGAACTAAAATATGCCCTTGGTGAGAATTCCTATTTAAGAGGGCTGAAACAATTTTTAGTTATGTATTTTTCTGATGTGCCTTTGGTTTCATTCTTAAAAAGAATCAACAAAGCAAGCTCCTGTATTACTTTCATGTTCTCAAAGTTACTTGCATTTAATTTTGCTTTCAAAAGTGTGAATTTGCATATTGGATTGACAAATGTTTACTTTTTTTTTTTTTTTTTTTTTTTTTTTTTTTTTTTAATCTTTTATTTTATAATTTCTGATGAATACCAGTAGGGAAAAGGGAAGAGCACGCGCCAGATCCTCTGATATTGGTGCCAGTGAAAGTCCAAAGGATAAACAGATAGATGCTGATAATCAGAGGGAAGATTCACTTAGTGTTGGTGATAGGCGAAGTCCTCTTTCATCATCTCCTGTATCAAATAGATCAGTGCAGGAGTCGGGTGTTGAAAATAATGATAATCTGCATGATGAGTTAGTTCCAGCGCAGAAAAATTCTGGAATGGAGAGGGGTAAAATCTCTGTCGATGAAAGAACCAATTGTGAGAAAATGAAGGATGACAGTGTAATTAATACTGCTAAAAAACATAAGCTCAGTTCACAACTTGAGGAGCCATCTCCTCAAGAAACTGATGGTGGAGAAGATTCAAAGGCAGCAAGAAGTAGTGAAAACAGCAAAACAAGGTCCGGAAGCAGCAAAGACTATCATAAATTACATGATGGTCTTGAGGAAGAAGTTCAAGATGAACGTTTTGCACATGTGGATGATACGAGGCAAACAGGTGGAGAAGAGGATCGATTACGAAGAAAAGGCCGTGATGAGAAAGAAACAGAGAAACACCGAATGATAGTGAAAGGGAGGGAAGATTCTTATTTGCGCAAAGGATATGATTCTAGCTCAGCCCATCATTCACACACTAAAACATCCATTGCAGACAGGCGTAAAGAACGTGATTACTCTGATGTGGCCTGGCAACACAGGGATGACGATTTGCATGGGAGAAGGTCTAAAATGGAAGACTCGCGAAAGAGAGAGCATGGGGATGAAATTGAATCCAAGCACCGGAACAAGATTCGAGATATTGATAGGAGTGAAAGAGAAGGACGCCATCCATTAAGGAAGCAACTTGACAATGGCAGTTTGAGGCCAGATCATGACAAAGATGCAGGATCACGGCACAGGGAAAGGGAGGATTTGAAGAGTCGATATGATAATATAGATGATCGTCACAGCAAAAGAAGGAAGGAAGATACAAAATTAAGTAGGGAACATGTGGATAGGGAAGAAACTTTGCATTCCCGTGGAGATGGCACCCTACGCCGTAAGAGAGAGAGAGATGACATTTCAGATCAACGGAAGCGAGATGATCAAAGATTAAGAGATGATGATCAGCACTATGCCAGGTACAAAGATGAGCCATTGTTTCAGAGTGAGCGGGGTGAGAGGCATAGGGAGCGTGATGAATGGTATAGGCCTAAGCAATCCCATGATGAAATACTCTCAAAGAGGGACAGGGATGAAGGACGTGGTGGATTGCGGGTGGGTCGAGCTGCTGAAGAGAAATCATGGGCTGGCCTTTCTAGGGGGAAAGATGAGTACAAAGGTTCTGACAGAGAATACCATTCAAAGGATGCAGGGAGGCATGTTGAGCATCTCAAACGAAGGGAACGAGATGAAAATGGAAGTCCTTCACGACATAGGAGCCGTGAAGATGGATATGGACGGGGGCACCAACCTAGTACTGATGAGAGGAGAGCTAGGAATGAAAGGGTAAGCACTCGTCAAGATCATGCTGCATATGAGTCAGATAGTTCCAAGGTTCATGAAAAGAAACGTAAAGAGAATTCAACAAGAGATAAAGTACCTGAAGCTGGTGATAAGAACTCCTTTCTTCCTTCAAACCTAAATGAAGATGATCGCAGTGGAAATGCTAGTGAGACGGTATGTTAAATCTTTGCATGAAGTGGCATAAGATTAAAAGATTGTGACAGTAACCTATACTACTCAAAATAGTTTAGTGGAGGACAGAGCTGTAATAGGACAATTGGTTTGCCTGAAGCTGTGTTCTTTATTAAAAATTTTATTGGCGGTTTTTAAGAACTAGTAATTTCAATTCTTATAATTTAAATTCTCTTACTCTCATAAATTTACTTTATGTGTTCAATTTGCTCTTAACATACAGTGTCAGTATATATTGTGTCCCTACATCCATGAAGATTTATCTGTACTATGTCCCTACATCCTTGCAGATTTTCATTTCACTGTCAGTATATACTGTGTGTCTGTGTCCCTACATTCATGCAGGTCCTTGTTACCATGTGCCACATATATATTCTGTCAAATATTCTTGTTTTAAGTATGGAGTTTTTCATTTATCTTTAACAAAATAGTAAGTTTGAAAGACTGGCTTGCTTAGTGTACTAGCGTGAAATCTGGAATTCTGGATGAAGTTAGGTAATGAGGTCTTCTCCTACCATTTTACCCCCTTTGTCAAGTGCTGTTCCATTGACTGGTATGTCGTGGGTTCAAGACATGGAAACACCCTATTTGCAAGTAGATGTAAGGTTGCATAGATCTACTTCCTTGCCTTTAATACTAACTCTGCTTGTGTGGGATTCTTACATACCAGGTCTGTCCTTTTCTTAGTAAATGGTTTCTCTGAACTTCTTTAATTGAAAACATTTTTCCTTCTATTTCAGGTGAGCTTGAAGCGTAAAATTGAAAAAGGAAGTGATGAGAATGTGCGTCAATCTTCCAAAAAACATAGGGAAGACGCTTCTGATGATGATGAGCAGCCAGACTCGAGGAGAGGACGTTCCAAATTGGAAAGATGGACAAGCCACAAGGAAAGAGATTTTAGTGTCAACATGAAGTCATCTACTTCCTTAAAGATAAAAGAGAATGATGCGTACAACAGCACTGGACCTTCCTCTGATAGACAACATCCTAATGAACATTCTAAGAAGGTGGAAGACAACCAGCAATTGCAACAGAATGATAAAACTAGTGTTCCTGAGATTAATAATGTTGATGTGAAACGAATGGAGGATAAACACTTGGAGACTGTTGAGAAGTTGAAGAAGCGAAGTGAGCGATTCAAGCTTCCCATGCCTGGAGAAAAAGAAGCAACGACGACCAAGAAGATGGAAAATGAAACTTTTACTTCTGGGCAAGCAGAGGCCCGCCCAGATTCAGAGGTCAAGCCAGAGCGTCCACCACGGAGGAGGAGATGGACCAGTAGCTAGAGTTGCAGACCAAATACTGTTTTAATGGGGTGCTGTGATTGCTACTTTTTTTGAGCCAAACTCTGCTTGCATTTATTTCTCCCATGCGGATGCTATTGAGAGCCTTGGACAGCTGCTGTTTCCAAATGCCCTCATTCAGGATTTGGGGTTATTTTGTACCTCCAAAAAAGGCTTTCCCGTTCTATAGCCATGTTTTATTTGATTTGAATTTTACTTTGTTCAGAAAAGGATTCAGATATACTATAAATGTAACATTATACCAGCCTGGTGACAAGGCTCACAGAATTTGAACTCCTTTGAGTTTTACTTAGACATCAATTTTATACTGTAACACGAGTAGATGTTGTTTCAGTTGCCTTGGGTCATTTTATTGCAGGCCCTTTGAGATTGCATCAGAAGAGGTTGCAGAAAATCTGTGGAGAAGAGTCTTTCATGAAGGTGGGAATTGTTTTGTGTGAAGTTGGGCACAGATGCACTGTTTCTACATGTGTTAGTATCCTTCATAGTATGGGATCCATGTAGCTGCCCAGTAGGAGATTGTGATCAAGGCTTAGATGAGTAGAGTTACATATAACCATTCCCTTTTTTCTTGCTATGAATGCAGTTGCTGAAGACAAATTTTTGCTGCATAAGTTTATAAAGGCCTAGTCTTTGTTTAGCAACTTATGTTGGAGTTTATGTGCAATTATATATATATATATATGATAATTTTTGTGATTTTGAGATATTTGTATTTTTATACTAGGTGTATATGGAAAGTATACCAGAACATTGAAAATGAACGAATAATAATTGTATTGAACGTATTATCGAAATTATATTGATAGAATTACCATTCTTACTGGCAATGTAATTGTAATAGTACATTGCCATAGAAAACTACAGGATAGTGCATCTAAGTAATATCAGACATGAAATAAAAACAAAATGGTAGAGTATCAAATGACTTACGGACGGATTCAGTGCGTGTTATTTTGTTTTTGTTTTATTTTTTTTTTCATTTTATTTTTTGAAATATTCTTTTTACTGTGTCTGAAATACTTTGAATATTTTCAAAGATTTAATTTGAATTGGCCACAATAATTGAATTGAATTTTTTTTAAATGTACTTTGGTGTAATAGTTCCCTAATTAAGTACCAGTAATAAATAAGGCCATGGGAAAAGGAATTGAAAGAAGAAGTGAATATATATATATATATATAGGGAAAAAATGTTTAATAAATATAGTATCTCATTAGACTTAATGTGCAATTGAGCTAAAAGAATTTAAAATATATATATATTCACGGCTGGAAGCATGAGTTGGTGCAGTTGAAAATTTGTCCAGATTAGTAATTTAACAGTTGTGACTAGAAGCATGAGTTCGTGTCCAATAATAAGTACATCGTCTTGAACTCGTATTTTATAGTCAATTTCATTTAGAAAGTAACGTGGTTACCGTTAGCTTGGATGTAATTCTCGTCTAGTTGTAGCGGGTGAAATTATAATACATTCACTATACCACCGAATTTTAGAGTACGATAGATAGAAGTCACATGCATAACTCATCGTGTAGTATTTCATCGAAAACACTTTTGGTACAAATAAGTCATACACAACCTTTTTAAAATTACATGTTGCAATGACATGTAGGTAAGATAAGCGATTGACATTTGTATAATGTATTTATACCCGTTAAATATATATGGAGTAATTTTTTAGAAAATACAGTCAATAATATATATATATTTTTTGGAGAAAGTCAATAATATATTTTTAAAATAAGGAAAAAAAAAACATAACACGCCTCCTAGGCCTGTTAGTATCCTAGTATCCAACTTTCAATCCCATGTAGTCATATTTCTCCGGCCGAAAAAGCTCCCGCGCTCTGTTTCTAACTGTACTGCGTTTAGTAGGGTATAAGAGGGGGTTTTGGGGCTGTTATATATTTAATTTTTTTTTTGTTTTTTTTTTCATTTGTTTAGCTAATTAGATATCCTCCAGGCTTCGCGTCTCTCTGCTGCTCTGCATCGCCAGTTGCCCAGTTCGCCACTGCCTCGCGCTCGCCTAGTCGCCTCCCACTGCGTCGCCACCGCCCTCGAGCCCTCGACACCAGCCACAGCCCTGAGCGCACCAGGTTTGGTCATGGGATACGATGGCGAGAATGAGTATGTATACCTTGATTTCACGTCTCTAATTTACCGGCATTCTGTATTCATCTTAGAGCTCCGATGATAATAATTTTTTTTTTTGGCTTGTCTGTAATCCAGGAACCCCAAAGTTGACAAGCAATTTCTCTCGTCCCCAGTTAAAAATTTAGTCGACAAGTTTCAGCTTCTTCCCGAATTCTTGAAGGTAATTAATATCTGTTTTAATTTATTATTATGCTTTTTTACTTACCATTTAATAAGTTATCATCTGTTTGTTTGGAGTTTCAAATCAAATTACTATAGGGAGTGTTATGGTAGAAGCAGCAGTGTTATTGAAGGGCCATAGGTGTTTATCTGTGATTGTTAGGAATACCCCCCCCAAAAAAATCTATGTTCACTTAATTGATTGTATTTTTTTATGCTCTCTCGAGGTAATATACTAATATATGGTTTTGTGTTTCAATTTGTTCTTAGTTAGTTTAAAGTTTTCTTCTTTTCTTTTTATGTATAAATTGTAGGTGAGAGGATTGGTGAAGCAACATTTGGACTCCTATAATTACCTTATTAGGACAGATATAAAGAAGATTGTCCGGGCAAATAATGAGATCAGATCAGCAATTGACCCTAGTATTTTTCTCCGGTGAGTCTTCTTTATCTCTTAAGTAGCCGTTATAAGTACCTCCAACAATTTCATTTTTAAAATTTGTAAACTTGATGTCCCACTACAGTCATGATTGCATACCAAACCCTTTTCATTAATGCAGGTACACAGATGTTTGGATTGGCGAACCATCAATGATAATTGATGGTGCGACAGAGAAGTTAACTCCACATCAATGTCGGCAATCAGACACCACGTCAGTACCTATTTTCATTTTAGTGTCTTTTGTCATTGCTGAGCTCTTTCCTGTTGGATGTGCTCTTGGGGATAAGTAGTGCAATTTTCGGTGAAGCAAAATCAGAACTTTATATTGAACTCTATAACTTCCCCTTACACCCCCCCCCTTTCCTCCCGCCCCCCCAAAAAAAATTAAATTCTTATTGCTTCTTTCTATATTTTCCCTCATTGCATGCTTTTTTACTAATTTCAGCTATGCTGCTCCAATATATGTCAACATTGAGTATGTAATTGGGAGTCATGGGCAAATAACCCCTGCAAACAAGGTACCATATATGTTTCTTATTTTTAATTGGTTGATGATGCTTTGTCCTTTTGAATTTGATATCAAGTCTCTTCTTCTATCTCTGGGTGCATGTGCACACTCTGAAACACCCCATAGAAAAAAGTTATCATTGGAAGGATGCCTATCATGCTAAGGAGTACATGTTGCGTCCTGTATGGAAAAGATGAAGAGGAATTGGCAAGACTTGGTATGCTTTCTAATTACTCAGATGGATCCATAGTGTTTTGCGAGCATAGCATTATTCAAATTTGATTGTCTGTTTATAATAATTGATAGCGAGGATAATTGTTCACCTTAACAGGTCACTAGATATAGAGCTATCAGCTATGGAATTTTCTTATGAATTAGTAATTTGCCACCAATAACGTTTAAACTATAAAACCTGCTGCTAGACTTGTGTAATTTATTGATTGTATAAGCCAATTAACTACTACTGCAATGAACTAAGCTACAACCTGGGCACCTGGCTGAAAAGGGTAGCAAACATATTACATATATGATGATGAACTGTTTAAATTAGTTTTGAAAGGGTAGCAAATCCTGTTTTAAAAGTGTAGCATGCATCTATGGTAATGAACTGTTTACATTAGTTTGCATGATGATTATGGTTATTTATTTATTTATTATCTAAGCAAAAGCACTTGCGATTGGTACCTTGTTCCTTTATTTACTTTAGGTGAATGCCCACTTGATCCTGGAGGATATTTTGTTGTCAAAGGCACAGAAAAGGTGGGAAAAGTTCTTCACTTCTAACATAGTTTTGAAATTTGTTGTTAATCATTTTTGTTTGATTTTTATAGGCTATTTATGACTATAATGTCTGCCTTCTGCTTAATTAATCCAGGTTATTTTAATCCAAGAGCAGCTTTCGAAGAACAGAATAATTATTGATACTGATAAGAAGGGTTGGTGAGTGATTCATATTACAAGATCTATTTTCACTTTTCCTTGATTATTTGTTACTCTATTGCTTTCACTAACTTGTATGGCTCACCGGTGCCACCTAGACCAATAGAGTGATTAAGCTACATGCTTGAAGTGGGAGAGGGGTGTGCTGTCTCTTATCAAACATGTGTGTGCAGTGTGCATGCCTGTTTTCAGATGGATATTTGTGTTTTTCATTGGCCTGTAGATTATGGAGTAATAAAGATATTTAGGAGACATTTTATTTCCTGTACAATTCCTTTGGAAGAAATTAAGGGTTTTTATGAGAGTTATTTTATTTTTCTTTATACAAGTTGAAGTTCTAGCAGCCTAGTATGCTGAGGTGTACTCTTGATATATTATGGTAGTACCTGAAGAGGGGAGAAAATTCCATAATCATTTCTGTCATCCAAGCTTTTTAATAAGTATTTGTCTTGCTTTTTCCTAATTATTATGGTCCATGCATATGGCTTACATTATCTCAAAATTCTGAAAAAAGGTTATTGTGTTTATTGTTGAGTTTTATTCATTCAAGATTTTTTTAAAAACTTGTCTCCAGGGTACAAGCATCTGTTACAAGCAGTACAGAGAAAACAAAAAGCAAAACTGTGATAAAAATGGAGAAAGAAAAGGTTTATCTTGAATTGAATCAATTCAAAACCAAGGTCATCTATTCAACCTTCTATTTTTCTTTTGATGCACCGTGCACTGATTTGTTTGTTGCATCTCATTCCATGTTATTACCGATATTGTTAGCTTTACAGGTGAATTTAATTTTTGTATGTAGGTTCCAATAATGGCTGTTATGAAGGCCATGGGAATGGAGAGCGATCAAGAGGTTGTGCAGATGGTTGGAAGAGATCCTCGGTATAGTGCTCTGCTTTTGCCTTCCATTGAGGTAAACTGCAGGATTTCCTCTGTGCTCCTTGCTGGGCTTAGAATCTTTTTTTTTTTTTTTCCTTTTTTTTTTCTTTAAGAAAGGGGGCAGAGTTTAGTTTAATAATTGATATGGACTATGAAAGATTAAAATTTAAAGCTTTTTGTCATTCTAACTTTGATTTTGCCTTCAATCTTTTTATATTTCCATAAACTGTGACATTCTTTTTATTTGTCCTGTGCTCCAGCCTAAAAATGTTATCTTACTCTAAAGCATTCTTGTCAGTATAATTGGAACTGAAGGAATAAAGCGGCATTCTATTTATCACTGGAGAGTTAGTGACGTAGTGTTATCTGTTTTAGCTTATGGTGGTAGATGTCTTTCTGTGATATGTATCTTCTAACTTTGCAACTTTTGCCAATTGATGATGGAATTTTCCTTCTTTTTTCCTTAACCTTGTTTGCCTACATTGATGTCACACTTTTTACCATCGGTTCTGTTTGACAGACATTTACTTATCAATCTTGTGAGTTGAAACTTAATTATCTCTGTAGGTTGAGTCATGGAGATGGCTGAATATTAGAATCTTATGGCAATCTTTTGTATTTTTCTGTGCTTTTTGATTTCAGGAATGTGCAGACCTTAAGGTGTATACTCAACATCAAGCCCTGGAGTTCCTTGATAGTGATAAAATTGTACGGTTCCTTTCTATTAATTTCCTTTTCACTTGAATACTTGATGATGTAAGTAACCAATTTGTGGGTTATAAACAAGCAGAGTAATTGCAGATTCTCTTCTGTCTTACCATTTTTACTTAGGGATACAGTGGGGTTTGTTTATGGTTATCTTATTCTTTTAGAGATCTTGAGGTTTCCCATTTACTCTATTTGTGTGTGCGTGTGTGTGTGGATACTGACCAGGATTTGACATATTCAATGGAGAGGTTTTATGGAAATGTGCTAGTTTGCTTTTGTAAACTCACCTGTGCTTTTTCTCTCTCACTTTTCAATATCCAAAAGAAAAGCTACAGTCTTCTTCATTAATAAATTTCTTTACTAGAATTCTTTCCCACTTATCCATAAGAGATAATTTTTTTGCCTTAATTTTTCTGAAAAATGTCCATGTCGTTTGCTTTCCCATTGATTTAACTTCGGTTGTACTCCTACTTACTTCAATGAACTTATGAACCTAAAGCAAGTCCATAAAATCCTAGGTTTCCATAATTCAAGGGAAGTTGAGTCAAGACTTCAATATCTAATTTGACTTGATATGAAAGTTAAGAATGTCCAACGGTTATGGATCAAATTTAACACTTTTTGAACTTGTAGTGCCTGGACTTTTCTCAATGATACTGTCACTTTATATATCTTAACAGAATTTTTGTGTACTCCTTAATTTACTTATTATTTGTTTGTTTTTGCAGCTTAAAGCATTACCATATTCGACTGGATCTGGTGATAAGGTTTGCTTCATCCTCCTAGGTGTATTTAATGAATTTACTTTTGATTTATCAAATAATGTTATACATGTCGGTGCCATGAATCCCATGGTTATTTAGGAAGTTGTTATCATTAAAGAAGTCTTATTTTATTAAAATTATATTACATAGTTTTAATATTACGGAACTACTAACTAGTTATTTTCTTGTTACATAGTTTAGTTATTTGGAAGCTACTAAATAGTTATTTGGTTTATTAGTCTTAGTCTTCAAATTAGTTTAGTCAATTTAGTTATTTGGAAACTACCAAATAATTAGTTAGGAATCCTTGGCCCTATAAAGGGGACAATTATTTGGAAGAACGAAAAAAGCAGAAATTTAATCCCAAAGAAGGTACTAGGGAGTTTGGTCTCAAGCAAACCTAGAGTTTCTTTTCCTTTTCATTCTTTTCTTTTGTATTTTCTCGCCTGTGACGTGAGCACATAACATAATGCTTTGCTTTGATACCTCTTTTCATAGACTCCTTACCTCCTTTTCCACAAAACATAGTGTAGCACTTTGACTGGCAGAATACAGATGAATGTACATATATGCTTGTATGATAAAATTTTGTCGCTATATTGAATTTGTGAAATGGAGTTATTTACATGCTTCTAGGGTTATTTTTTAAAAAATAATTAGTAAAATTGATTTTTTTTTTATACTTGAAAATTTGAGGATTATGAATTTACCACTTGTGGGATTTGTTAACCACTATAATGATGAACTTAAATGGAAATTGAGATAATTTTATTGATATATTGAAATATGTGAATGAATTATTTACATGAATAAGATCTTCTATTTAAATCATAAATTGAATTTGAAGTTATTGGTTGTGGGAAATAATTTTTTGAAGTTGGAATAATTTAACAAGCATTTTTTAATATTTAGGGAGGGCGTGCATTGAGTATTCTTCGAGACATATTTCTTGCGAACATCCCAGTAAGTTCCACTGCCTTTAGATGATTCTGATAATATATTATATTTTTTTTAACATATCTTGGACCTACCCTCTCCTCATATGTAGGTTCATCACAATAATTTCCGCAAAAAATGCATGTATGTTGCGGTGATGTTAAGACGCATGATGGAGGCTATCCTAAACAAAGATACAATGGATGACAAGGTATTTTAGTTGTATTTAGACACTAAGACACATACTCTTAGTATTGTTCACCTGAGTGAGGAAACAAGTCAGAAGATTGTGGTAGAATGTTTACTCATCTATTTTTGTGGATAATTTTAAAGAAAAAATGAATGCTGTTTTCTCTACTTGTGTTTATTAATTAAAATATATTTTTTGGGATTATTATTGATGCAGTGGTTGAGTGGAAGTTATGGATTTCCTAAATTCTATGCAATATTGATCTTTCGCAGAGTCTTTTGTAAGAACAGCTTGGTGTCATTTTCTCTGAATAAAATTTCAATTATCCAAAGCAAAATATATAAAATATTTGTCTGTCTCTGTACATTTGCACTCAGTTCTGAGGAGTGTTAACTTGATATATAAAATATTTGTCTCCCAAAGCTCTTATTGAAGATATATGCTAGCACAATGGTTCATGCTAGGTTTAGTTCTTAATACGGCCAGACAGCAATGTAGAATCCTGATAATCAACTCCAAGGAATTTTTTATTTTTTTTGCACGTTTTTGAATCATGTAAGGACTTCTTATTTATTTGCTAGTCTGGATTTTATGAGATTCTGATAGTTTTTCTATTATTGCTTGCATTTCATTGATAAATTGATGTGATTTTGTTTAAAAGATCTTTGTGAAATTTAATGACTTTACAGCGTTTTGTTGTTGCTGTTGTTTCTATTAGTGTAGTCAACTTATTGAAAACCACTCAGGCACTCACGCTTTTACAATTTTAACCTTATGATATTTCTATATTTTACATTTTTCAGGACTATGTGGGGAACAAACGGCTAGAGCTCTCTGGGCAGCTATTGTCCCTACTTTTTGAGGTATTTTCAGAGGCGTGTTTTATTTCCATGAACATGCATGTATGTAGACCTGACCATGGTCGGTTTCGGTTTAGAACCAGTGGTTCAAGGTTCGAAGACAGCATGAGTGATAACCAAAACTCCCTACTAGAGGTTCCAGTTATGAATTGGAACCAATGTTTCTGGTTCAGTTCTAGTGTGGTTTTAATATACACTTAGCATTTTGGTTATTTAATAACTCAGTTACTCAAAGTTGAAAAAGTAAAGTTATTGACAATTTAATCAAAGTTATTAAATTGTTAATTCACTACTCAAAAGTTGTATAAAATTATTAAATAAATATAAAGTTAATTGTTGACCTCCTTTTCTCAATTACAATTTAATAAAAGCCATTCAATTATTAATTAACTCACTTATTCGAAGTTAAAAAATAATTAAATATAAAGTTTGGCCTTGCACTTAATTTTACAATAATTAAATCACATACATAACAAGAACCTTAGCCGGGACCTTATAGGTCTTGGTTCCAAACCTTAACTGAACTGGAACCGAATTGTTCGGTTCTAGTTCCAACAATAACATTTCAGACTAAAACATGGTCACCCCTATGTGTATGATTACAAGATGTGATGTGTTCCATTAAAATTCTTATTGCAGGATTTGTTTAAGACAATGAATGATGAGGTCCGAAGGACTATAGATGCTGTCCTGGCGAAGCCAAGTCGATCTAGCAGATTGGATATTTCTCAAGTATGTTTTTTTGAACTAAATAGCAAGTCTTAGTGATGTAAAAGCGAAGTGGAAGTTTAGTTTTACTTCATATGGCACAAGTGTGCAGAACCTATGGGAATGTTGATGCTAGATCCTTTTGTTTTCTTTAACACCAGACCTTTCAATTCCTTGTTTGTCTAGTAAAATACTTAAAGGAGGGGACTTTGAATGGTCTCTTCTGCGGATGTTATTGTACCAAAACAAGATTCTGAAAGGAAAAAGGGTTCTCAAGTTCTGTAGGGCCTTGCTCTTATGTGTAGATTTAGTGACTAATTCTATTCTTAGTCAGAACAGTCAAGGGAAATTTTTCGCTATGGATTCAAGTAATTTGTTAATTAAATGGTTCCAGAATGAAAATTGACTTTTAAGAGGGGTTTTTTCTGTCTCATTGCCAATGTTTATGTGTCCTTTTGTATAATATTTGAGTAATGCAAGAACTAATGTTTCTTCAAAATATATACTGTGTTTTCTCAGTATATAGTGAAGGATAGCATTACCCAAGGACTGGAAAGAACTTTATCCACTGGCAATTGGGATGTAAAACGATTTAGGATGCACCGGAAAGGCATGACACAGGTACTTATGTCCTTGCTACTTCTCTATTACTGAACTAATTGGTCCTTTGACATTTTTTGCCTTGGCCTATATATGGTCTTGGTGAAATTAGCAACAAAGATGTTTGAGGGTTACTCTAATTTCTGTAACAGGTCCTAAATAGGCTATCATACATAGTATCACTGGGTTTTATGACCAAGATCCAACCACAATTTGAGAAGTCCAGAAAAGTTAGCGGGCCTAGAGCTTTACAACCAAGTCAAGTAGACCCATTTCCTGAGCTTTTTACTGTAAAGCATCTTTTATCAAATTCTTAATTCAATAAGTAAACACCATCTTAATAACAGTGGGGCATGCTGTGTCCTTGTGATACCCCGGAAGGTGAAGCTTGTGGATTGGTGAAAAATCTAGCCTTGATGACTCATGTTACGACAGATGAAGATGAGCGTCCTATTGTTAGTCTGGTACTTTTCTCTTTCTTTAATTTAATAATATGTAATTCTTGAACATTAGGGTGTATCTACTTTTTTTCTGTGTTTATGACTTTATTTGTCACTTTTGAGATGAGTATGCAAAATTATTCTCTGTTAAGTACATGAGTACATCTCTTAATTTGCTTAGGTTCCAATAAACAATTTTGATCAGGTTCAAATTTGCATCTCTGGGTTGCTTTGGTAACCTCTTGGCTCTTGATATAAATGCCTCCAAGGCAATTACTTTAGAAATAATACTATAGGCTTAGAGGGCTAGTCTATGTAATCTTAGTTACAAAAGCTCATATTTGTAGAAGAAACTGCAGAAAATAAAACTCTTCTATCAAAATGGCATACTTATGGTGAGCATTGTGGAAATTGTTTATTTGTTTATTCGATTGCTAGATTTTGTGCTAAACTTCACAATATTAGTTTTGAATCTATCATGATTTTTTGGGGATGTTTTTTCTCTCTGCTTAAAGTTCAAAGTTATGTTGTTTGCATTGTTAGAAGATATTGAGGGAGGTTGAGAGAATAACTCTCAATTACTCATTTTGAATTTGAAATGAGTGGTTGAGAGTTTGGTTAATCCTACTACTAGCTTGTATAAATAGTAGCTTGTATAGTTCAATATACACAGTTCATGTTATACATGCATGATATGTTTTTTGCAGTGTTATGGGTTTGGAGTTGAAGACTTGGAACTTGTGTCTGGAGAAGAGCTTCACAAGCCGGATTCCTTTTTGGTTATATTAAATGGACATATTCTTGGCAAGCACATGAAGCCACAGGTACATAAACACCCATTATATATTTTTCTTTGTAAGGAGCATATACACCCTTGTATATACATCGGTTGGTTTTTTGGTCTGTATGGAAAAGAGACATTACCACAATCTACAAGAAAGTTGGGTCTGAAACAATTATTTTACTAGATTCTGTATGACCAACAAGGTTGTAGAAGGCGCTAGATGCTAGTCGGGCGGCGGGGGGGGGGGGGGGGGTAGTGCCTAGGCTGCATAGGCAGCCGAGTAATAATAATAATAATAGGTTCAAACCGCTCTACACGGTCCACAGGCCTGAGCGTCGCCGAGTTGCTGTTGCCCGTCGTCCAAATCTTCCAGCCTGGAGGTTTGCGACTCGGCCTAGTTGGGCGCCTAGTCAGCAGGCCGACTAAAAGGTGCTGTGGGTGAAATCGCCTCGGCCTAGGGGCGCTTTGGCTGATTTTTACAACACTGATGACCAAATGAATTGGGGCTGCAAGGTGTTGCTGGTGTAGGATTTATACAATGATGTTGGGCAGTATACTTAGGATAAGGAGTGGGTCAGTAACATTTTCTTTTCATCCAGTTATTATGATTTTGATTTATATTCTTCAAAGTCTTCTTTTACTTGAAGTACTCTTTGTCAATAACTTATAAAAAAGTACTTGACTGTAGTTACATTATCTTTTTATGTACATAGTGGTTTGCTAGGGCCTTGAGAAAGCTACGAAGGGCTGGTAAAATAGGGGAGTTTGTAAGCATCTTTGTGAATGAAAAGCAGGTAAAGTTTTCACACGTTTTTCCTTTTGGTTATCTTGTTTAATTGCTACCCTCACCTCTCTTTTTCTTTTCTTTTTCTCTTTGTTTTTTCCCCCACATTGCATGGGCTGTTTTGCAATGGATCATGGTTGAATGCAGTATTATAGATTCTTCTTTTCGGTTGATTATGACAGCTGCCCTTTGGTTGTCTTGATAGAAACATCATTGTATCTTTAACAGATTTCATGTATTGTTGCTTCCTTGAGGAGTGCTAGTTACAAGTGTTAATCTTTTGTTCATGAAATTGTTTTTATTTAATAGCCAGTTTTCATGTTCTGTATTCCAGTTGTTGACTGGATGGATTACTGCTATGCAATTAGTAACCCCCAGTAAATTCACCTTGCAGCGTTGTGTGTACATTGCTTCTGATGGAGGCCGTGTATGTCGTCCAGTTGTAATTGCTGACAAGGGTGTGTCAAGGATTAAAGAGCACCACATGAAAGAGTTGAAGGTATTTCTCATAATTGGATTGACTCATGTTTTGTTTCTTCTCCTTGTTGAATTATTCATTGTTTTCTTTTAGGATGGTGTCCGCAATTTCGACAGTTTCTTGAGGGAGGGATTGATCGAGTATCTTGATGTGAATGAGGAGAACAATGCATTGGTCTGTATGTTGCCTAGATCTGGGTTGCATTTTCATTTTGGAATTGTCAATTAGAAGGATACTGATTTATAATTGAATGTTTCTTAGATTGCTCTGTATGATAAAGAAGCTACTCCAAAAACAACACATATTGAAATAGAGCCTTTCACAATCCTAGGCGTTATTGCTGGTTTGATACCTTATCCTCATCACAATCAGTCACCAAGGAATACCTATCAGGTTCCCCCCCAACCACCACCACCAAGTATATTGTATTATCTTCATCATTTTATTCTCTTTATTTACCTAGTTCAACTTTCTCTTACTGTTGATTTTATAGTGTGCTATGGGCAAGCAAGCTATGGGTAATATTGCCTATAATCAGGTGAGCGAACTTTTTATTTCATGCTTTCTAGTTCTTGACCATTTTTATTTATTTTATTTTTAAAAAAAATCAATTTTGAAGTGTTATTTTTTAATGTTGATTTTATATCATTTAATTTTTTAAAGAAGTTTAAATGTGTATTCTCTATTTGTTGAATGTAAATATTATTTCTTTAATTTTTGACTCTTGCATTGACATAAGCTTATTGTTTTGTCTCTCACTTCTTCATATCATTCTCGTTCAGTTGTGAAATTAGACAATTTGTACTGCTTGTCTTGCATAGTAGTCTTTTGGATTTGATTAAAATGCATGGGATAAATGCAAGAGGTTCGACATTATTGTATCTGGGAGGCTTAGATTGAAGTAGCCTTTACTTTTTTTCTAATATATAGATGTCTAATGGCAAGGTATTTATTTGGGATACTTGACTCCAACAAATTACAACTATAGAAACCTACTAAAAGTCCTTTCCCATTTTTATGTATTTTGAATATAACCAAGGCAAATGATTCACTTCTACTTCCACTTTGCTTGTTTGTTAGAAAGCAAACATTTTCCTTTTTCCCTTTAGGGGGCATATATTGATCCATGTCTTTAAAGTATGTTGCAACTTCCTGTTGACATAGAGTCTGGATGCCTTTGGATTTGGCATATCGTGCTGACCTTCTTTCATAAAATTTATTATCCCTTGATGATAATGCAATGGGTTCCTATTGCTGCCTTTACATGCCGTACAAAGGGCTTTTAATGTACTGGACTTGTGATGCTTCTTATTTAGGCATTTGTGACATGTTTAACAACTGACATTAACCATTACTTTTGACTTTGCAGTTGTATCGGATGGATACCTTGATATACCTTTTGGTATATCCACAGAGGCCCTTATTGACAACTAGAACAATTGAGCTGGTAGGTGTTGTATCTTGTTTCTGATCGGCTGGCATCTTTCCTTGTAAACTAATTATTTTATTTGTAGGTTGGGTATGATAAACTAGGTGCTGGACAGAATGCAACTGTTGCTGTGATGAGCTTTAGTGGATATGATATAGAGGATGCAATCGTAATGAACAAGTCATCTCTTGATCGTGGTTTTGGTCGCTGCATTGTACTGAAGAGGTACATTAACTCTTGACCAAAATCTATTGTTTTTTTGTGTGCTAAGATTTCAATTTAGCTATTCCCCTATTCTAAATGACTATTTTTAACAGGGTCGCAGCTGTGTGCCAAAAGTACGAGAATGGTGCATCAGATAGGATAGTTAGACCACAGCGAGATGGATATGATGCTGATAGGACGCAGGTAAATTCCTTATTTATACTGCAAGGCTGTAAGCCCTCTAATTTGGAATTTGGAATCTGAAATAAGGGGGTGATTTTATCAACTAGTCAGCATCAGCCTTGAAATGCACTGGTGATTATACCTTTTAAACCTGAGTGGATCACTGAATAAGCAATAAACCTCAGTGATGGTTCCTATGTCTAAAATTTATGGCCTTTTACAGATGTTAAAAGTTTCAGGTTAGGCTGTCTTTTGCCTGTATTAGACACTTTATCTGGATTCTAGATACTAGAGTCTCAGTTATATATCATATTTGATTATGTATTTCTGTTGTCAATCTAATGTTAAATATTCCATATTAATTTGTAGTCATTGCAAATGGAGAAATGAGCCTCCACTTCATGATATTTCCTTTTTGTTTATCCAGATTCTGGATGATGATGGATTAGCTTCTCCAGGAGAAATCATTAGACCCCATGATATCTACATTAATAAGGAGTCCCCAGTAGTCACAAGAGGGCCAATTGTATCGCCAATGGGACTGGCCGATAGGTCTTTCTTCTGATTTGTTATGTTAATTTTATTTTATCTTTTTTAATGTGGGTAATAACATAAAATTTAATTAATTTTTTATTCCAGTGCATACAAGAGAAGTATACAAAGTTTCAAGTGTGCTGAAGGAGAAACGGGTGTAGTGGACAGAGTAGCTCTGTCCTCTGATAAGAATAACAATTTGTGCATTAAATTTATTATTCGCCATACTCGAAGGCCAGAGGTGGGTTTCTGTTCTAGGCTTGTACTAGAAATGCTTTTTCTCAAGGTTTGAAATTGTTGGTTGGGCTTTGAAATGATTCTATTGAATATATGTGTTTCATCCAGCTTGGTGACAAATTTAGTAGCAGACATGGGCAAAAAGGAGTCTGTGGCAACATTGTCCAGCAAGAAGATTTCCCATTTTCTGAACGTGGCATATGCCCTGATCTAATCATGAATCCTCATGGATTTCCAAGGTAATTGTCCAGCTTTACTTGTGACTGTTTGAGGTTTGCCAAAATATGAGATGTTTAATTCAAGAGTATGAAATTGTATCTCTTAGTAGCCAGATTCTCTGCATCTAGTTTTTTTTTTTTTTTTAATCATGTTTTCTGTCTAGTGCAATTGAAAATTCTTTTTCTGTTTTACTGATCTGATATTTGAAATTCCTACTTTACATGATTGGATAAAACTAATAACTCTCTTACTGTTAATTTCAGCCGAATGACTGTTGGAAAGATGATAGAACTTCTTGGAGGTAAAGCTGGAGTTTCTTGTGGTAGGTTCCATTATGGCAGTGCCTTTGGGGAAAGCAGTGGCCATGCAGACCGAGTTGAAGTTATAAGGTGGTTTACTTTTATTCAACTATTTTAAGTTTCAGACAATCAGGCATCTGAATCATCCTCAATAACCATCTTTATGTAACAGTGAAACCCTGGTCAAGCATGGATTTAGCTATAATGGAAAGGACTTCATATATGCAGGTCAATTTCCTCCTTTCTTTTCCCTGTTTTACTCCTTGCAATGCGTTGAACTTTCAACTAGTTATCGTATAAATTTTTGTTGCATGGTATTTGGAGGCATGTCAAGTTTCCTTAATTCCCAGCCAACAAATTCTTTTATCCAGGTATTGATGGCACGCCACTACAAGCATACATCTTCATGGGACCAATTTATTACCAGAAGCTAAAGCACATGGTGAGACCCTAAAGTCCCAAAAGTTCTTATTATTTCAGCAGATCAGAATATTGTATCTTTGACTATAGATTGTATTTGAAATTTCGAACTCCTGTTTGCCTGTTTCTATGTCCGAGATGGGCACTAGGACTAAATGGAAACCATGTGTTTACGATATTGTAATTGAACTGCTTGCTCTAGAACTGCATATATTGATGGGACCAATTTATTACCAGGTGTTGTAATGCCATTTTTTGCTTTAAGGAAATAGAAAGATACAAAAGCTATTGGATAAGAATTGACATGTCTTATTTCACATTTCTCTGTATTACAACCTTAATATTTTTATTCAGTACCCATTGATATATTAAAAGTGATATATCATTGTTGTCCAGGTCTTAGATAAGATGCATGCTAGAGGCAGTGGCCCTCGAGTCATGATCACAAGACAACCTACTGAAGGAAGAAGTAGAAATGGAGGCATGAAAACCACTGAAGTTTTTTTTTTTTTCCTGGTTTGTTTTGTTTTTATGTCTTAAAACTCCTTAATATTTTATTATATTACAGGTCTCCGTGTGGGAGAAATGGAAAGAGATTGCTTAATTGCGTATGGAGCCAGTATGTTGATATATGAGCGCTTGATGGTTTCAAGTGATCCTTTTGAGGTTCAGGTGAGACAAATTACCAATGTCTAGATGCTTATTCTAGATATCATTATTTTCTTTGATAATAATACATCAACTGTTGTTACTGTATTCTATTCGGTTCTTGCATGTTAAGAAATGTGTATTTTGATCACGTTATTGTCTTCACATTGCTCTTACTTTGAATTGTAGGTGTGTCGAAAGTGTGGTTTGTTGGGATACTATAACTACAAACTGAAGACTGGCATTTGTTCAACATGTAAGAATGGGGATAATATATCTACCATGAAGTTGCCATATGCATGCAAGCTTCTTATCCAGGTATGCTCGGTTGATATTGGTATACGCACTATTTAAAGCTTATTGTGGGTTACAATTGCATCAATATTCTAAATTGCAGTTCAGTTTGGTTTTCTGGTTTTTGCTTTTGTGTTTGTAGGCATTTATCATTCTATTATTATTTATAACTGCCCCCTACTGCGGAAGTTTGGATTGGAAGACTGTATTGGTTGTCTTAAATCTTGTTTTGATGATTTCATCTTTACAGGAGCTTCAATCAATGAACATTGTTCCTCGCTTGAGATTGACCGAGGCTTGATTTTACTGTATACTCTATTTCGGCCACAAATTATCTCATGGGGGTCTCTGCAAGATTGGAGTTTATGCATGTCCCAGAACTCATTTTTCTCCTACACATTCACCAGATACAAGCCGCCAAATTTATTTATGCCTGCTTCTGTAAACTTATGGTTAATTAATAGGGTCTTAGGAGTTCTGTGTGTTTGAAGATGGTCACAGGTTTAGTGATCCATGTTGCTAGCCTGAAGAAGTCAAGAAGAATGTGATAGGAGGCTTATATGTAAAAATAGTGTTACAGAACACAGATTTTTGAAGTTAGTTGAGTTTATATATGCCTTTTGGTCCAAACTTGAAAGACCATTCAATAATTTCTTCCTGTTTCCCTCTTTTTGTTGCTAAAGTTTATTTACACAGTTACTTCATCAATAATTATCAAGTCCTATGCTTCTTAAACATTGGTAATTGTTTGGTATTACATGATCCCCATATCTCATAATTATACATAAATATTTACAGAATTGTCCGAATGGTATGGTCTAATGGGCAGAACATGATCCTTTTATAAAGGTCACAAGTTTGTCTTCCTTGTATAGAAAAATCAATCAAAATAAATATTAACATTAATTTTTTATTAGTCATAATAACTAAAATATTTAATCATAATTATTGAAAAAAATTTGTCATTGAGAGAAAAAGTGGAAGGACACGTGTTAGTGTTTTGATTGTTCTGCTAGTGTATAAAGCAGTGGCTGAGAGACTGAGATTTAGGTTTGTAGCCCAGAAAGGAAGAGAGGAGCGACAGAGAGGTGGGATTTTGTTGAAAGGGGCGGTTGACTCTCTCTGTTTCGCAATGATCCATCCATTTTCAACAGCCCTTTCGATTTGTTTTTGTTTTTTTTCCCAGAAATGAATACAGAGAGACAGAGACAGACAGAGAAATGCAGAATAATGGAAATGCATGCATATATTCTGGGGGTTGTTTGGTTATGAACTACTGCTACCAAAGATTTCTTCTTTGTAGCAGCATCGCAAATTATACTATGGACCATGGTTATGTTACGTTGATGTTTTCCTTTCCTGGCTGTGATGATATCTGTATGTTTCTTCTTTCTGGGCTACTGATCTGGGCACTGAGCTGATCCACCCGTATCTTGGCTTGGCAACCCGGAAGATCCCCGGGTTTTTGCAGCCATGGCGGCGTAGGCTCCTCTTTTGCCCCTTCGAACTCACAGATCTGAGCCTAAATCCATCGATCATTCCGTTTAGGGTTTACTTCAATGAATGAGGCTGGTGGCCAGTGATTTCTTTTTTGCTTCGATTGATGCATCCAATTATCTGAGCTTTATAACCTTTTGTGTTAATTGCTATGCTTGTGATTGTTGGTGTTGCGTCTTTGCATCATCGTCTTACACTCTTACCCCCCCAACTCTTTTTTTTTTGAGTACTATTGACTCTGTTTCACAATGTATTATCTGTTCATATATACTTCTTTCTCAACCTACTGAGGCTCAAACCCATACTTGATTGGGGCTCTGTTTGGCACACCTAGCTGAACTATACTCCTCTCTGGCTCTCTTCTTGAATGCTAGTATTACTATGGCATTATTTCTTTTGGTGGGGAAGATGATTGCTAAGAATATATATATGTTTTTTGGGTGACAAGGGGAACCCTAATTGAACTTGTGACCTTCTGCTTCATTCACTCTACCACCCATTTTGTTCCAGGGAATGGATGCTGTGTTTTTAATCCCCCATGCAGTGAGGCTATGATGATATTTCTCTATTGCTTCTCTTTGGGCTATTAATTGGGCATTTGAGATGACACAATCTGTATCTTGGCAGGGCAACCTGGTTCTTTGCAGCCATGGCATTTTTGTGTAGACTACTCTTTTGCCCATCAAAAGACTGATCTGAGCCTCAAGAGTTCCTAGATACTGTTTTTGAAAACCGGTCTTGAGGTTTTCTTTAAATTTTTTGCTCAAAGAGTGAGGCTTTACAGAGATGGGATTTTTTTGAAAGGGTGGTTGCTCTTCTCTGTTAGGCTTGTGACTACATTTGTTTAGATGCAACAGCCCTTTGTATCTGTGGAAACTGGCAATTTCTTATGCTGTCTTTGGATGGGTAGGAAATGGGGGAAGACCGAAAATGGAATTGCAAAGGGGTTCACCTTAGAGGAAACTGAATGAGGCTTCAGAGTGGGGAGTTGGTTTGCCTGCTCTGCTATGCCAATGATTTCTTCCACTATAAGTGTTTCTATTGCTGTTAACTATGATAATGGTTGCTGACTCTGCTGTGCTACTGAGCTACTGATCCTTCATTTTCCCCTCAAAACATTTTCCAGAATAATTTTCTTGTTTTCCAAACACACCCTTAATAAGAAACAAAATATAGACTGGAGGCTGTGATGATAATGGTGTCTAAGAAAATTGATTTGGTATTAAGCAATCTGACCTGCATCTTGGCAAGGCAACTTTGATTGCAAGTATAGCATCAGGGTTCTGCAGCCATGGCAGTGTCTAGTACTCCTATGAAATCTGAGCCTCACACTCCTCTACTAATCTGGGAATGAAAATTTCCCATTTCCATTTCCATTCCTTTTCAATATAGCAGTATAAAGAACCAAATTGGAGAAAGAATGTGTGTTTTTTTTTGCTTGATGTTGTTCCCACTCTATTGCAGTTGATGATTTCTCTCTATTAAGTAATATCTCAATATCAACAACACCCATTGTTGTATTTTTCCTAGTAAATGAAATTTTGAGCATTGAGGCTCAATTTGGTACTTGGACTGTGAACAAGGACTTGATTGAGATAGAAATACTAAGATAAAGAACACACTAGTGCTGGATAGTAGATGGAGGTGTGATCATATTCTGATTTCTAAAGGTGTTTGTTTTGTCCACTGGCTGATTGTATTTTGCTATTGCTTAGTTGTAAATAGTAATTATAATGTTGTAATTATTGTCAATGTTGTAATTAGTAATGGCATATATTCAAGTGCCATAGAAAATAGTGATTTTTTTTTCTTGATTCTTGTACTAGTCTGACACCAATTGCATTCATTTTGAGACTTTTAATGAGAACAGGAAGGGAGGGAGGATTCAGAGAATATTTTTCTTCTCTTTTTCTGGTTACCAACTTCACTATCACTAAACAGATACCCCCTTATCCCATGTTTTATTTAATGGTTAAATATTTATGTAAGGCATGCCTTTTGGAATATATATAAAATAATAATATATAGAAAAAAGAGGGTGAAAATGTTTTGAGGTTCAACATAATGTGCTGTAAATGTAATAATAAGTTACAGATTTTTGTAGGTAAATTATTAAAATATGTAAGTATCTGTAGCTTAATTTATGGATTTAAAAAAAAATTAATGTGATGTACTTCGTAATATTTATTATTGAGAAAATACGTATTGTTTTACTAAGTACAACTGTACAAGTGGCCACAACAAAATACATATTGTGACATAGTATTTTTAGTCTTTTGTCAACAAAATCGTTAAAATATCGTAATTACAAAGACATTTTGATTTTTTTTTTTTTTATAAAATAGGTCAACTAGATATATTTTTATGTTTTTTTTTTTTAAATCACAATTGAAGACCATATTGTCATTATATTTAACATATTTAAACTCTCTTGTTAATAAAAGAACAAAAAATTGTCATCCCTCACAATAATATTATAACAAAAATAGATATTTTTATAAAAAAGAACTTGAAGTAGACTATCATTTATAAATGTATAACAAAATTTGAAATTAACTCTTAAATATTAATAGTCTCATTATATAGGAGTGATGGAAGACTTGAATGCAGAAGATAAGGCTCAATGGTTGTCCAATTTGGTATAATTAAATAATTTAAAGGTACAATAATGTAAAAACTAAAAAGCACACTCTCCCTTGTGAAAAAAAATAGATTTTTACATAGGTGATGACACATACCTTACAAATTTTTTTTTTCCTTTTTGAAACGTCATTTTTTTTTTCGGGCTATATGCATTGAGTATAAATTTATGAGTAAAATTTGAGAATACAAGTAATATATATACATATATATATATATAATTTGGATCAAGTTCACACTACATGTGGACCTCGATATGTAATATGTGTAGAGCGTAAAGACTAAAATGTAAAATAAATTATTGTTGTTGTCAAATATACATTAGACAAAAGTCTCACTTGCATCTATGGTCGACAGGTAAGAAAAAATTAATAAACGCATTTGAAAAATGCGTTTTTGTGCATTTCTGACACAAAAACATATCTCTCAAATGTTTTTTTCTCACTTTAGTTCAACTTTAAAAAGTTTTTCATTTTTGTCAACAAAAATAATTTATTTCTCATTTCAGTGTTGGACTCATCCATGTTGACTCCGGCGTGCAATGTGCGTGGACCCTACACTAGACTCCGGTGTGCAATGTGCGTGGACCCTACACTAGACTCCTTAAATAGAGGCTGTAATCCGAACTCAGTGTCTCTGTACTTTACGAGGTAGCTCAGAAATGGAGAGTAAAAGAGGCAACAGAGAGTTGGGTTTTTGTTGAAAGGGTGGTTGACCTTCTCTGTTCTTGCCAATGATTTCTCCATATTTCAACAGCCCTTTCGATCTTCTGGAAATGGAATATACAGATACAGAGAGATGGATTATATATATATATATATAGTACATTCTACCCGGTTTTAATTACTACTTTTTTCCCAATCCTTTTCATTAATTCCATGGAAACTCTGTTTTTGGTCGTCTGTAATCTGTAAACTGTTGCTGCTACCTTAATCTGTCGGATGACTAGATGCCTTGAAACTTGAAATTGAGGCGATGATGATATTTTTCGGTTTCTCATCTTTCTGAGCTACTTATCTGGGCAATTGAGATTAACTGACCCGTATCTTGGCGGGGCAACCCGGATTAATACCGGTTTTGCAGCCATGGCGGCGATGGCTTCTCTTTTACCCCTATCAGGAACACGGAGCTGAGCCTCAATGTAAGAATCCTGTTGATGTTGATGTTGATGTTTGCCGACCCTTTCTAGTAGGAGGGCATATATTTGAACCCTTATCCCTTTTCTTTATAATCGGCTCAGAGAATGAGGCTTCACAGAGAATATGGAATTTTTATGGGTGGTTGCAAATCTCTGCTTTGCCTATGATTTCTCTTTATACTCAATGCAACAGCCCCCTTTCACACACATTGTGTCTGTGAACCTCTGTGTGTGTAGATATATATATATATATGATGTTTCAGCTATCTAGCTTAAGCTTTAGTGAGTTACTACCTGCAGTAAGTATATTATTGGTAATGTTATTGCTGACTGCTATGGACCATAGAGTTATTGATTTGCTGCATGGTGACAATTTGGTGGTTTTGTTCTCATGAATATGTGTATGTGTGTATACATATATATAAAGAGATTTATGAGGTGGTGATGATAATGAATCTTTTGAGCAAAAAATGGTATTGAGATGATTTACCTGTATCTTGGCAGGGCAACCTGGACTTGTTTGTGAATATTTTCACACTCAAGCTGGGGTTTGCAGCCATGGCAGTGCCAAGCATTTCAATCCTGGAATTATTGGGATCTGAGCCTCAACCTCTATATATTTGATTGCTGCATTATCCATTAGTAGCTCAAGTTCAAAAGTAAATGATCTTTAGTTGCATTTGCTGCCATTGTTATGCTATCAAAGGAAATTCTTTATTGAATTACATATCTAATACTTATACTCATTAAAGAAATCTAATACTCTTTGTGTGTTTGCTTTCAACCTCAAAACTAAATGTTCTTTAATCAAGATTGTAGCCATTATTATGCCGTCAAAGGAAATTCTTTATTGAACTACATATCTAATACAGTAATACCTTTACTCATTAAAGAAACTTAATACTCTGTGTGTGTGTGTGTTTGTTTGGCTGCCCTGTTTCACTACTAAGTCATGATGCCAGATGCTAGGTGAAAAAGATGGAAAATGAAGTCTGGACTGTACAAATTTGATTATGAACCTAGGTTGAACCACTAATTATTGATATAATGTTATTTTGTTAGAAGAAAGATTTAGTTAAAGCCCAAAGTGCACCTTGAAAGTGAGAAAGCATTGCACGGATAAACTTAGTCTTATAAAAGAGGCTTTAATCTTAACCCTAAACTAATGTGTCTCTGTACCTTTTGAGGTAGCTCAGAAATGAAGAGGGAAAGAGGCCACTGAGTGTTGGGATTTTGTTGAAAGGGTGGTTGATCTTCTCTGTTCTTGCCAATGATTTTTCTCCATTTTTCAACAGACTTTTCGTTATTTGGAAATGGAATATAGCATACACAGATAGATAGATTATATATATTATATTCTGTCCTCATTTGGTTAACAATTGCTGTTTTCACAATCCCTTTCACCCAGTTTGATAGAAACTCCTTTTTCATCTGTATTCTCTAAACTATTCCTACTAGCTTAAGCTTGGTTGGATTGCTAGAGGCCTTGAAATTGAGGCAATGTTGATGATATTTCTCGGTTTCTGTTCTTTCTGGACATTTGAGAATAACTGACCCGTATCTTGGCAGGGTGACCCAAGATTATCCCCTTTTTTGCAGCCATGGTGGCGGTGGCTTCTCTTTTGCTCCCATCAGTAACATGGAGCTGAGTCTCAAAGTAAGAAACATGTCACTGTTGATGTTTGACAGCCCTTTCTAGTAGGATGACATATATTTGAAACTTACCCCTTTTTGTTTATAATCTGCTCAAAGAATGAGGCTTTACAGAGAATGGGTGGTTGCACATCTCTGTTTTGCCCAAGATTTCTCTTTATACTCAATCCAACAGCCCCCTTTCACACACTCCGTCTCTGTGAACCTGTGTGTGTGTGTGTGTGTATATATATATATATATATATATATAGTTTAGATCAGATATTTTATGTATAAAATTATACTTTGCGAGGCCAATTTGACTAGAACTTAGAATACTCTAAAAGAATATATGATGGAGATTTTTGTGTGTATATATATAAAATATAAAGTATACATAATTACATATATACATCTTTTTACCCTAAGTATGCACATACTGTTAACAAATTATGTACATTTAGTTAACATATTATGCATATTCAATCATAACTGAATATACATGATTTGTTAACTGAAAATACATAATATGTTAACTGTAATTATAGATAATCTGGTCTAGTTTTAGCTTGAATCCCGGTTCACAATGCACATGGTCCCCGGTCCATAATATGAAAATACGTAATGTATTACCTATATTGGCTATATATATATATATATATATATACATAATCTTGTCAAAGGTCAGCTTAAATCCAGATTCTGCAATGCGCATGGATCCTGTCCACAAGTGTGCACCATGGTCAATAATTTGAAAATACATAATGTGTTAACTACATATATACACATAATCTGGTCCAATTTCATCTTGAATTCCAATTCACAATGCGTGTGGACCTTGGTCTGCAATGTGCGTGGATCCAATCCAACACATGTGTGGACCCAGGTCCACAATGCGTGTCGACCCTGCAATGTGCGTGGATCTGGTCCACAATACGTGTGGACCCGGGTCCACGATGCGTGTGGACCCTTGCAATGTGTGTAGATCCAGTCGACAATACGTGTGGACCCGCATTTTGGTCCTTTGCAATGTGTGGATTCCAGTCTACAATATGTGTGGACCCAGGTCCACAATGCGTGTGGGCGCTGATCCTTAATGTGCGTGGATCCAGTCCACCATACGTCTGGACCCGGGTCCACAATGCGTGTGGACCCCTGCAATGTGCATGGATCCAGTCCACAGTACGTGTGGACCCCTGCAATGTGCGTGGATCCGGTCCACAATGCGTGTGGACCCTTGCAATGTGTGTGGGTCCAGTTTACAATACATGTGGACTTGGGTCCACAATGCGCGTGTGGACCCCAATCCACAATGTGCGTGGACCCTACTATAGTTGCTTAAATTGAGGATGTAGTCCTAATTGTTTCCCTGTACTTTACGAGGTAACTCAGAAATGGCGAGGGAAAGAGGCAACAGAGAGTTGGGTTTTTGTTGAAAGGGTGGTTGACCTTCTCTGTTCTTGCCAATGATTTCTCCATATTTCAACAGCCCTTTTGTTCCTCTGGAAATGGAATATAACAGATTCATACAGATGGAATACATATATTACATTGTCATTTGGTTTTAATTTCTGCTCTTTATGCAATCCTTCTTACTCATTCCATGGAAACTTTGTTTTTGGTTGTCTGTACTCTATGAACTATTGCTGCTAGCTTAATCTCTGTCAGATGGCTAGATGCCTTGAAACTTGAAAGTGAGGCGATGGTGATATTTCTCGGTTTCTGTTCTTTCTGAGCTACTCATCTGGGCAATTGAGATTAACTGACCCGTATCTTGGCGGGGCAACCCGGATTAATACCGGCTTTGCAGCCATGGCGGCAATTGCTTCTCTTTTACCCCTATCAGGAACACGGAGCTGAGCCTCAAAGTAAGAATCCTGTTGATGTTGATGTTTGCTGACCCTTTCTAGTAGGAGGGCATATATTTGACCCTTATCCCTTTTCTTTATAATCGGCTCAAAGAATGAGGCTTTACAGAGAATATGGAATTTTTATGGGTGGTTGCAAATCTCTGCTTTGCCCATGATTTCTCTTTATACTCAATGCAATAGCCCCCTTTCACACACATCGTTTCTGTGAACCTGTGTGTGTGTGTATATATATAATGTTTCGGCTATCTAGCTTAAGCTTTAGTGAGTTACTACCTGCAGTAAGTATATTATTGGTAATGTTATTGCTGACTGCTGTGGACCATAAAGTTATTCTTCTCCCATGGACAATATAGTTATTGATTTGCTGCGTGGTGGCAATTTGGTGGTTTTGTACTCATGAATATGTGTATGTGTGAATACATATATATAAAGAGATTTATGAGGTGGTTATGATGATGGATCTTTTGAGCAAAAAATGGTATTGAGATGATTTACCTGTATCTTGGCAGGGCAACCCGGACTTGTTTGTGAATATTTTCACACTCAAGCTGGGGTTTGCAGCCATGGCAGTGCCAAGCATTTCAATCCTGGAATTATTGGGATCTGAGCCTCAACCTCTATATATTTGATTGCTGCATTATCCATTAGTAGCTCAAGTTCAAAAATAAATGATATTTAATTGCATTTGCTACCATTGTTATGCTATCAAAGGAAATTCTTTATTGAATTACATATCTAATACTTATACTCATTTAAGAAATTTAATACTCTTTGTGTGTTTTCCTTTCAACCTCAAAACTAAATGTTCTTTAATAAAGATTGCAGCCATTATTATGCCGTCAAAGGAAATTCTTTATTGAACTACATATCTAATACAGTAATACCTTTACGCATTAAAGAAACTTAATACTCTGTGTGTGTGTGTGTTTGGCTGCCCTTTTTCACTACTAAGGGCCCGTTTGGTTCGCGGAAAATATTTGAAAGGAAGTGGAAGTGAAATTCCATCGAAAAGTAGTTCGGAAGATATATTCTATTGTTTGGTTGGTGGAAAATAAGTTATTGGGAATATTGATTCCACTGTTTGGTTGGATTTAGAATTGTAAGGAATAATATGTAAAAAGACATGTATGCCCTTATTATTATTATTATTATTATTAATTATTAATTATTAATTATTAATTAATGTTAAATCTTGTTGATGAGTTTTTTTGGGAAATCCATGACCCATTTATAAATTCTAACCCATCAGCCCACAACCCATTAGGGCATTTGATGTAAGGCAACAGAGGAGGATCGAAGATGCTCCTTCTCATTGGCGAATCCATTCTCTGCTGCTTCTGCGAATCTGCTGCAACGGATCAATGTCATCGAAGAAGGTAACAGAGGAGGATCGAAGATGACGAGGTTGTGGTCGGTAGTTTTTTCCTTTTTGTTGTTTTTTTTTTTCCTTTTAATTTGTGAATTAAAAATTTTAAGTTTGTTGTGTGTTTTGAGGATGAAGATGAGTTCCTTCTTTGATTAACTTGGATTGATAGTATTTTTATTGTTTTTTTCTTTACTGTTTTTTGTTAATAAAAATCTGGGTTAGGGGATGAAGATTAACTGGTTGCCATCAGCATGAAGGTAGGGATTTTGAAGTATTTGAAATCAGGTGGAGTAGAAACTCAGATCTTGGTAGTGTAATTATAAGAGAATTGAAAGGGTAAAATAGTCCAGCCAATCCAATTTTTCTTCCCACCTGCCACGGAAAACAAAATACCAGGTCCAAGAAAAGAATTTGTTTTCCTCAAATATGAGGAATTAGTTTTCCATTGGAAAATAATTTTCATGAACCAAACATCAGAAAATGAACTTTTCTGATGTTTTTAGGAAAACCTGCCAACCAAACATGCCCTTAAGTCATCTGATGCCAGATGCTAGGTGAAAAAGATGGAAAATGAAGTCTGCACTGTACAAATTTGGTTATGAACCTAGGTTGAACCACTAATTATTGATATAATGTTATTTTGTTAGAAGAAAGATTTAGTTAAAGCCCAAAGTGCAGCTTGAAAGTGAGAAAGCATTGCACGGATAAACTTAGTCTTATAATAGAGGCTTTAATCTTAACCCTAAACTAATGTCTCTGTACCTTTTGAGGTAGCTCAGAAATGAAGAGGGAAAGAAGCAACTGAGTGTTGGGATTTTGTTGAAAGGTTGGTTGATCTTCTCTGTTCTTGCCAATGATTTTTCTCCATCTTTCAACAGAATTTCGTTATTTGGAAATGGAATATAACATACACAGATAGATTATATATATTATATTCTGTCCTCATTTGGTTAAGTACTGCTGTTTTCACAATCCCTTTTACCCAGTTTGACAGAAACTCCGTTTTCATCTGTATTCTGTAAACTATTCCTACTAGCTTAAGCTTGGTTGGATTGTTAGATGCCTTGAATTTGAGGCAATTTTGATGAATTTTCTTAGTTTCTGTTCTTTCTGGACATTTGAGAATAACTGGCCCGTATCTTGGCAGGGTGACCCAAGATTATCCCTTTTATGCAGCCATGGCGGCAATGACTTCTCTTTTGCCCCCATCAGTAACATGGCGCTGAACCTCAAAGTAAGAAACGTGTGACTGTTGATTTTTTACAGCCCTTTCTAGTAGGATGACATATATTTGAAACTTACCCCTTTTGGTTTATAATATGCTCAAAGAATGAGGCTTTACAGAGAATGGGTGGTTGCACATCTCTGTTTTGCCCAAGATTTCTCTTTATACTCAATCCAACAGCCCCCTTTCACACACTCCCTCTGTGAACCTCTGTGTGTGTATATATATATATATATATGGTTTAGATGAGGTATTTTATGAATAAAATTATACTTTGCGAGGCCAATTTGACTAGAACTTAGAATACTCTAAAAGAATATCTGATGAAGATTTTTGTATATATATACACACACACACACACACACACACACATATACATCTTTTTACCCAAAATATGCACATACAGTTAACAAATTATGTACATTTAGTTAACATATTATGCATATTCGATCATAATTGATTATACATGATTTGTTAACTGAAAATACATAATATGTTAACTATAATTATACATAACTAGTATGATACCCGTGCGATGCACAGACTAACAATTTGAAATATTTAGATTATTTTTATATATAAAAAGATGATATGAGCTTTATTCATTTATATAGTTTTGTTATTTAATAGTTATTCTTTTCAGTCTTCAAAACAAAATAGTTATTCTTTTCAACACGGTATTATGTTACCAATTAATAGATATTAGTTAATTTCCATTTTACATTTTCTTACCAAATAAGCATTATTAATTATTTGACCAATAAAATATTTAATTAATTGACTACAAAAGTTTGTGTAAGAAATTAAATATAAGGATTTTGCTTCTATATATAGTATACATAGTATAGATTAATATGTCTTATCTACACTTTATTATAAAAACGTAAAAATATTAGCAGAATTTGTAAACAATAATTATTACCAATTATATTATATAATACCATACATAATATTACAATTTATGCTATTATGTTATTTCCTAATTAATACGAAGTATGTCTTTTCTACACAGTATTATAAAAACGTAAAAAAAATACGTTGAATTTACAAACAATAATATTACCAATTATATTATAGAATATCATACATAATATTACCAATTATGCTATTATGTTATTTACCTAATTACCTAATTAATATGTTTTTTTTTTCTACACAGTATTATGTTATTACATTAGTATGTGAATATAGAAACAATATTATCAATTAATAAATATTAGTTAATTTCCATTTTACATTTTCTTACCAAATAAGCTTTATTAATTAATTATTTGACCAATAAAATATTTAATTAATTGACTACAAAAGTTTGGGCGGGAAAATCAAATAGGAGGGTTTTACTTTAATATATAGTATAGAAGTATAGATATAGATTATATAGATTGCTATTTCTTTTCTACATGATATTATAAAAACGTAACAAAAATATGCAGAATTTTTAAAGAATAATAATACCAGTTATATTATAGAATACCATACATAATATTACAATTTATACTATTATGTTATTACCTAATTAATGTCTTTTCTACACGGTATTATAAAAACGTAAAAAAAAAAAACGTTGAATTTGCAAACAATAATATTACCAATTATGCTATTCTATTACCACCTAATTAATATGTCTTTTATACACAGTATTATGTTATTACGTTAATACATGAATATAGAAACAATATTACCCATTAATAGATATTAGTTAATTTTAATTTTACATTTTCTTACCAAATAAGCTTTATTAATTATTTGACAAATAAAATATCTAATTAATTGGCTACAAAAGTTTGGGCGATAAAATAAAATATGAATATTTTACTTTTATATATAGTATAAATATAAATAGTATAGATTAATATGTCTTTTTTACACTGTATTATAAAAACGTAAAAAAAATATGCAGAATTTGTAAACAATAATATTACCAATTATATTATAGAATAACATACATAATATTACCATTTTTGCTATTATGTTATTACCTAATTAATATGTCTTTTCTACACGGTATTATAAAAACGTAAAAAAATACGTTGAATTTGCAAGTAATCATATTACCAATTATATTATAGAATATCTTACATAATATTACCAATTATGCTATTACATAATATTACCAATTATGCTATTATGTTATTACCTAATTAATATGTCTTTTCTACATGGTATTATGTTATTACGTTAATATGTGAATATAGAAACAATATTACCAATTAATAGATATTAGTTAATTTCCATTTTACAATTTCTTACAAAATAAGTCTTATTAATTATTTGACCAATAAAATATTTCATTAATTGACTACAAAAGTTTGGGCGGGAAAATGAAAAAGGAGGATTTTACTTTTATATATAGTATACATCTGGTCCAATTTCACATATATACACATAATCTGGTCCAATTTCAGCTTGAATTCCGATTCACAATGCGTGTGGACCCTGGTATACAATGTGCGTGGATCCAGTCCAACACATGTGTGGAACCAGGTTCACAATGCGTGTGGACCCGTGCAATTTGCGTGGATCCGGTCCACAATACGTGTGGACCCTTGCAATGTGTGTGGATCCAGTCTACAAGTGTGGACCCGGGTCCACAATGCGTGTGGGGCCTGATCCTTAATGCAAGTGGATCCAGTCCACCATACGTGTGGACCCCTGCAATGTGCATGGATCCAGTCGTCAATACGTGTGGACCCGGGTCCACAAGGCGTGTGGACCCTTGCAATGTGCGTGGATCCGGTCCACAAGGCATGTGGATCCTTGTAATGTGCGTGGATCCAGTCTACAATACGTGTGGACCCGGGTCCACAATGCATGTGGACCTTGATCCTCAATGTGCATGGATCCAGTCCACAATACGTGTGGACCCCTGCAATGTGCGTGGATCCAGTCTACAATATGTGTGGACCCATGCAATATGCGTGGATCCAGTCTACAGTACATGTGGACCCGGGTCCACAATGCATGTGGACCCGTGCAATGTGCGTGGATCTGGTCCATATTGTGTGTGGACCCCTGCAATGTGCTTTGATCCAGTTTAGAATACATGTGAACTTGGGTCTACAATGCATGCTGTGGACCCGAGTCCACAATGCGCGTGGACCCCATCCACAATGTGCGTGGACCCTATTGTAGTTGCTTAAATTGAGGATGCAGTCCTAATTGTGTCCCTGTACTTTACCAGGTAGCTCAGAAATGGAAGGGAAAGAGGCAACAGAGAGTTGGGTTTTTGTTGAAAGGGTGGTTGACCTTCTCTGTTCTTGCCAATGATTTCTCCATATTTCAACAGCCCTTTCGTTCCTCTGGAATTGAACTATTTATTAGATTAATTACATTCTGTCCTTCCATGGATTGATGGAAACTCTGTTTTTGGTTGTCTGTATTCTATAAACTATTGCTGCAAGCTTAATCTCTGTGGGATGGCTAGATGCCTTGAAACTTGAAAGTGAGGCGATGATGATATTCCTCGGTTTCTGTTCTTTCTGAGCTACTTATCTGGGCAATTGAGATTAATTGACCCGTATCTTGGCGGGGCAACCCGGAATAATACCGGCTTTGCAGCCATGGCGGTGATGGCTTCTCTTTTGCCCCCATCAGAAACACGGAGCTGAGCCTCAAAGTAAGAATCCTGGTGATGTTGATGTTTGCCGGCCATTTCTAGTACGAGGGCATATATTTGACCCTTATCCCTTTTCTTTTAATGGGCTCAAAGAATGAGGCTATACAGAGAATATGGAACTTTTATGGGTGGTTGCACATCTCTGTTTGCCAATGATTTCACTTTATGCTTAATGCAACAGCCCCCTTTCAGACACTCTGTGTCTGTATACCTGCATATATATATGATCTTTCAGCTAGCTAGCTTAAGCTTTAGTGCGTTACTACTTGTAGTAAGTATATTACTGGCAATGTTGTTGCTGTGGACCATATAGTTCTTGATTTGCTGCGTGGTGGTAATTTTGAGGTTTTGTACTTGTGCATATGTGTGCTTGAATACATATGTATAAAGAGATTTATGAGGTGGTGATGATGACGGATCTTTTGAGCCAAAAATGGTAGTGAGATGATTGACCTGTATCTTGGCAGGGCAACCTTTACTTGTTTGTGAATATTTTCACACCCAAGATGGGGTTTGCAGCCATGGCAGTGCCAAGCATTTCAATCCTGGAATTATAGGGATCTGAGCCTCAATCTCTATATATTTGACATTTAACCCTTTTCTTTATAATAGGCTCAAAGAATGAGGCTTTACAGAGAATATGGAATTCTTATTGGTGGTTGAGCAGCTCTGTTTTGCCCTTGATTGCTTTTCATGCTCCATGCAACAGCCCCCTTTCACACACTGTGTGTTACTTGTGTGTGTGTGTATATATATATATATATGATGTTTAAGCTCGCTAGCTTAAGGATTAGTGCGTTACTACCTGTAGTAAGTATATTATTGGTACTGTTATATCTGTGGAACATATAGTTCTATTTTTTTTTTGGTTTAGGGTTTACCATTTTCACTTGCTGTGGAACATATTGTTCTATTTTTTGGGTAACAATGGAAACCAAGCAACTACCTGGTGTGTACACTAGATAAACCCCTTTCCTATTTATTATTCAAAAAACACATGTGGTTATACTTAGTACAAGTGGCCATAGCAAGTGAAAACGCCTTATGTGTGAATGTGCACCATGCAAATGTGGCAATTACTCGCTCATAATTTTTAAAAAGCAAATAATTTTATATTCTAAAAGAAGATTGATTTGAGAATAACATATTAATTGAGTCTTATTAGATAGGAGTGATAGAAGACTTGGTTTTAACTATATATATATATAACTGTACCATGTTTGTTGACCATTGGTTTTTCTGTGATCTCTGGTTGTCTATTGTTCTAAATATATAGTTGTTGAAATTGTTGTTTTGACTTCTCTTGAGTAATTGCCTTGATTAGCTGCCTGGTGGCAATTCAGTGGTTTTGTACTCATGTATGTGTATGTGTAAATGCATGTATATAAAGAGATTTATAAGGCAGTGATGATGATGGATCTTTTGAGCAAAAAATAGTATTGAAATGATTGACCTGTATCTTGGCAGGGTAACCTGGACTTTTTTTGTGATTTTTTTCACACTCAAGCCAGGGTTTGCAGCCATGGCGATGCCAAGCATTTCAATCCCAAATTATAGGGATTTGAGCCTCAATCTCTATATATTTAATTGCTGCATTATCCATTAGTAGCTCAAGTTCAAAACTAAATGATTTTTAATTGCATTTGTAGCCATTAGTATGCTGTCAAAGGAAATTTTTTAGTGAACTACATGTCTAATACTTATACTCTCATTAAAGATTTTTAATACTCTTTGTGTGTTTGCTTTCAATTTCAAAACTGAATGATCTTTAATTGCATTTGCAGCCATTGTTATGTTGTCAAAGGAAATTCTTTATTGAACTACATATCTAATACTTATACTCTCATTAAAGAAACTTAATAACAGTCTTCTAACCAAATACCAATATCATACATTTCCTTATAATAATGTCTATCATGAACTTCAGATTTAATTAATCTGTATACTATCTATTAAGTTTGGATTTAAAACATTTTGCTTTTATCATACTTGGAACTTAATATTAATTGCAACTCTGTTTATACAATTATGCATGAATGAATTTCATATTATACCAACCACCCAAAGTATATTATGTGTTTTATAATCAAAATTCATACAACCTTCACCGGCCACCCAATGCACCTTTGACATAGCCAAGAATGGAAGAGAGGAAGAGGCAGCAGAGATTTGGGATTTTCTTGAAAGGGTGGTTGACACCTCTGTTTGCCAATGATTTTTCCATTTTCAACAGCCCTTTCATTCTTTTTGCCCAAAAATGAAAGGGAAAGCTTTCAAATTATGTGATTATTTTCTTTTGAAGCTGTTCATGTCAACCTGCTCGTGGAAATCTGTTTTCTGATACATCCTTTGGTTACCTGTAATCTTACTAGGGAAAAATGCTATTGACGCAGATTGTTCCCACCATATGAGGCTATGATGATGCTTTCCTGTTTCTGTTTCTGCTTCTTTCTAGGCCACTAATTTTGGGGCAATTGAGATGATCCAATCCGTATCTTGGCGGGGTGGTCCGGAATATGCCCGGTTCTTTGCAGCCATGGCGATGTTGGCTTCTCTCTTGCCCCCATTAGTAAACAAATCTGAGCCTCAAGCTATAGGACACCTGTTCATTGACAGCCCCTATTACATTCCTACTTAAAGAATGAGGCTTTACCGAGAAATGAAGATTTTTTTTTGGGTGGTTGCACTTCTCTGGTTAGCCTATGATTTGCTTTTGTTTCTTCCATGCAACAGCCCTTCCACTCACACAATATGTGTGGATATATGTGTTTGTATGTATCTGTGGATATATATATGAGCTAGGTTTGCCATACGATACTCTCAGGTTAGTAAACAGACCCTTAAGTGTCAGCTCAAAGATTGAGGGTTTACAGAGAAATGGAGAATTTCCATGGAAGGGAAAAACAAAGTTGATTTTGGGGCAATGATGATATACTTTCGAGCAAAGTAAGTGTATTTTGATTATATGACCCATGTTTTGTCATGGCAACCTGGATTTTCTCATTGACTAGCTGGGATTTGCAGCCAAGGTGGTGTCAAGTGTTTAAATATCAGAATTATGAAAATCTGAGCCTCATTCTCTATATACATTTTAAAGATGGAATAGGTTTCGCATAGAAAGACGGCAAAAATGAAGCGAACCAAGAGCTGGGACTTCTTCTAAGGGTGGTTGCCCCTCTTGGTTTCAGCTTATGATTTCTCTGTTTTCATTTACATAAAATAAGAAACCAACAGCCCTTCATTTTTTCAAGAAAACTACATTAATTTATAATCATCTCATGCCTGGCATTCTTCCATGGAACAGCGTGTGAGTTTCCTCACATGCAAGCCAGACTGAAGAGGGAAAGGCTTTTGACCAGAGAAATAGGCGACGCAGCCCAGAAAGGAAGAGGGAATGAGGCAGCAGAGTTGGGGATTTTCTTGAAAGGGTGGTTGAACCCCTCTGTTTTTCTGCCTGTGATTTCTCCATTTTCAACAGCCCTTTTGTTTTACTCAGAAATGGGAATGATGCAGATAGAATGCCATTACAGCAATATATTTAGGTCCTGTTCAAGTAAGGTAAAAATTTCTCCTATTCTCATGGTGGTGTGCTTGTGTAAGTCATCTTATGCTGATGTTGTATCTCCATTAGTTTCTACTCATATATGCTAATGCTACTAGTACTTCTATTTCACAGCGAGGTAGCTCAGAAATGGAGAGTAAAAGAGGCAACAGAGAGTCTGGTTTTTGTTGAAAGGGTGGTTGACCTTCTCTGTTCTTGCCAATGATTTCTCCATATTTCAACAGCCCTTTCGATCTTCTGGAAATGGAATATACAGATACAGAGAGATGATATATAGTACATTCTACCCGGTTTTAATTACTACTTTTTTCCCAATCCTTTTCATTCATTCCATGGAAACTCTGTTTTTGGTCGTCTGTAACTTGAAAGTGAGGCGATGATGATATTTCTCGGTTTCTGTTCTTTCTGAGCTACTTATCTGGGCAATTGAGATTAACTGACCCGTATCTTGGCGGGGCAACCCGGATTAATACCGGTTTTGCAGCCATGGCGGCGATGGCTTCTCTTTTACCCCTATCAGGAACACCGAGCTGAGCCTCAAAGTAAGAATCCTGTTGATGTTGATGTTTGCCGACCCTTTCTAGTAGGAGGGCATATATTTGAACCCTTATCCCTTTTCTTTATAATCGGCTCACGGAATGAGGCTTTGCAGAGAATATGGAATTTTGGTGGGTGGTTGCAAATCTCTGCTTTGCCTATGATTTCTCTTTATACTCAATGCAACAGCCCCCTGTCACACACATCGTTTCTGTGAACCTGTGTGTGTGTGTATATATATATGATGTTTCAGCTATCTAGCTTAAGCTTTAGTGAGTTACTACCTGCAGTAAGTATATTATTGGTAATGTTATTGCTGACTGCTGTGGACCATAAAGTTATTCTTCTCCCATGGACCATATAGTTATTCATTTGCTGCGTGGTGGCAATTTGGTGGTTTTGTACTCATGAATATGTGTATGTGTGAATACATATATATAAAGAGATTTATGAGGTGGTGATAATGATGGATCTTTTGAGCAAAAAATGGTATTGAGATGATTTACCTGTATCTTGGCAGGGCAACCTGGACTTGTTTGTGAATATTTTCACACTCAAGCTGGGGTTTGCAGCCATGGCAGTGCCAAGCATTTCAATCCTGGAATTATTGGGATCTGAACCTCAACCTCTATATATTTGATTGCTGAATTATCCATTAGTAGCTCAAGTTCAAAAGTAAATGATCTTTAATTGCATTTGCTGCCATTGTTATTCTATCAAAGGAAATTCTTTATTGAATTACATATCTAATACTTATACTCATTAAAGAAATTTAATACTCTTTGTGTGTTTGCTTTCTACCTCAAAACTAAATGTTCTTTAATCAAGATTGCAGCCATTATTATGCCGTCAAAGGAAATTCTTTATTGAAGAAACTTAATACTCTGTGTGTGTGTGTGTGTTTGGCTGCCCTTTTTCACTACTAAGTCGTCTGATGCCAGATGCTAGGTGAAAAAGAAGGAAAATGAAGTCTGCACTGTACAAATTTGATTATGAACCTAGGTTGAACCACTAATTATTGATATAATGTTATTTCGTTTGAATAAAGATTTAGTTAAAGCCCAAAGTGCAGCTTGAAAGTGAGAAAGCATTGCACAAATAAACTTAGTCTTATAATAGAGGCTTTAATCTTAACCCTAAACTAATGTGTCTCTGTACCTTTTGAGGTAGCTCAGAAATGAAGAGGGAAAGAAGCAACTGAGTGTTGGGATTTTGTTGAAAGGTTGGTTGATCTTCTCTGTTCTTGCCAATGATTTTTCTCCATCTTTCAACAGAATTTTCGTTATTTGGAAATGGAATATAACATACACAGATAGATTATATATATTATATTCTGTCCTCATTTGGTTAAGTATTGCTGTTTTCACAATCCCTTTTACCCAGTTTGACAGAAACTCCGTTTTCATCTGTATTCTGTAAACTATTCCTACTAGCTTAAGCTTTGTTGGATTGTTAGATGCCTTGAATTTGAGGCAATTTTGATGAATTTTCTTAGTTTCTGTTCTTTCTGGACATTTGAGAATAACTGGTCCGTATCTTGGCAGGGTGACCAAGATTATCCCTTTTTGGAAGCCATGGCTGCAATGGTTTCTCTTTTGCCCCCATCAGTAACATGGCGCTGAACCTCAAAGTAAGAAACGTGTCACTGTTTATTTTTGACAATGACATACATTTGAAACTTACCCCTTTTGGTTTATAATCTGCTCAAAGAATGAGGCTTTACAGAGAATGGGTGGTTGCACATCTCTGTTTTGCCCAATATTTCTCTTTATACTCAATCCAACAGCCCCCTTTCACACACTCCCTATGTGAACCTCTGTGTGTGTGTGTATATATAGTTTAGAGTGTGTGTATATATATATATATATATATATAGATTAGATGAGGTATTTTATGAATAAAATTATACTTTGCGAGGCCAATTTGACTAGAACTTAGAATACTCTAAAAGAATATCTGATGGAGATTTTTGTATGTATATATATGTATATACACACACACATATACACATATACATCTTTTTACCCAAAGTATGGACATACAGTTAACAAATTATGTACATTTAGTTAACATATTATGCATATTCAATCATAACTGATTATACATGATTTGTTAACTGAAAATACATGATATGTTAACTATAATTATACATAACTAGTATGATGCCCGTGCGATGCACGGACTAACAATTTGAAATATTTAGATTATTTTCATATATAAAAAGATGATATGAGCTTTATTGATTTATATAGTTTTGTTATTTAATAGTTATTCTTTTCAACACAGTATTATGTTATTACGTTAATACGTGAATATAGAAATAATATTACCAATTAATAGATATTAGTTAATTTCCATTTTACAGTTTCTTACCAAATAAGCATTATTAATTATTTGACCAATAAAATATTTAATTAATTGACTACAAAAGTTTGTGTAGGAAATGAAATATGAGGATTTTGCTTCTATATATAGTATACGTAGTATATATGTCTTATCTACACTGTATTATGAAAACGTAAAAAAATTAGCAGAATTTGTAAACAATAATATTACCAATTATATTATATATAATACCGTACATAATATTACAATTTATGCTATTATGTTATTTCCTAATTAATACAAAGTATGTCTTTTTTACACAATATTATAAAACGTAAAAAATAAAAATACGCTGAATTTACAAACAATAATATTACCAATTATATTATAGAATATCATACATAATATTACCAATTATGCTATTATGTTATTTACCTAATTAATATGTTTTTTCTACACAGTATTATGTTAGTACGTAAATATGTGAATATAGAAACAATATTACCAATTAATAGATATTAGTTAATTTCCATTTTACATTTTCTTACCAAATAAGCTTTATCAATTATTTGACCAATAAAATATTTAAATAATTGACTACAAAAGTTTGGGCGGGAAAATGAAATAGGAGGATTTTACTTTTATATATTGTATAGATGTATAGATTAATATTTCTTTTTTACACGATATTATAAAAACGTAAAAAAAATATGCAGAATTTTTAAGCAATAATAATACCAATTATATTATAGAATACCATACGTAATATTACCAATTATGATATTCTGTTACTACCTAATTAATGTCTTTTATACACGGTATTATGTTATTATGTTAATACGTGAATATAGAAACAATATTACTAATTAATATATATTAATTAATTTCTATTTTACATTTTCTTACCAAATAAGCTTTATTAATTATTTGACCAATAAAATATTTAATTAATTTACAAAAAACGTTTGGGCGGGAAAATGTAATATGAATATTTTACTTTTATATATAGTATAGATATAAATAGTATAGATTAATATGTCTTTTCTACACTGTATTATTAAAACGTAAAAATATACGCAGAATTTGTAAACAATAATATTACCAATTATATTATTATAGAATAACATACATAATATAATATTACCATTTTTGCTATTATGTTATTACCTAATTAATATTTCTTTTTTATACGGTATTATAAAAACGTAAAAAAAAATACGTTGAATTTGCAAGTAATAATATTATCATTTATATTATAGAATATCTTACATAATATTACCAATTATGCTATTATGTTATTGGGTGTGGACCCGATGTTCATGGATCCGGTCAACAATACGTGTGGACCCTTGCAATGTGTGTGTATCCAGTCTACAAGTGTGGACCCGGGTCCACAATGCGTGTGGGCCCTGATCCTTAATGCACGTGGATCCAGTCCACCATACGTGTGGACCCGGGTCCACAATGCATGTGGACCCCTGCAATGTGCATGGATCCCGTCGACAATACGTGTGGACCCGGGTCCACAATGCATGTGGATCCTTGTAATGTGCGTGGATCCAGTCTACATTACGTGTGGACCCGGGCCCACAATGTGTGTCGACCCCTGCAATATGAGTGGATCCAGTCTACAATACGTGTGGACCCGGGTCCACAATGCATGTGGATCCGTGCAATGTGCGTGGATCTGGTCCATAATGTGTGTGGACCCCTGCAATGTGCTTTGATCCAGTTTAGAATACATGTGAACATGGGTCTACAATGCATGCTGTGGACCCGGGTCCACAATGCGCGTGGACCCCATCCACAATGCGCGTGGACCCTATTGTAGTTGCTTAAATTGAGGATGCAGTCCTAATTGTGTCCCTGTACTTTACCAGGTAGCTCAGAAATGGAAGGGAAAGAGGCAACAGAGAGTTGCGTTTTTGTTGAAAGGGTGGTTGACCTTCTCTGTTCTTGCCAATGATTTCTCCTTATTTCAACAGCCCTTTCGTTCCTCTGGAATTGAACTATTTATTAGATTAATTACATTCTGTCCTTCCATGGATTGATGGAAACTCTGTTTTTGGTTGTCTGTATTCTATAAACTGTTGCTGCAAGCTTAATCTCTGTCGGATGGCTAGATGCCTTGAAACTTGAAAGTGAGGCGATGATGATATTCCTCGGTTTCTGTTCTTTCTGAGCTACTTATCTGGGCAATTGAGATTAACTGACCCGTATCTTGGCGGGACAACCCGGAATAATACCGGCTTTGCAGCCATGGCGGTGATGGCTTCTCTTTTGCCCCCATCAGAAACACGGAGCTGAGCCTCAAAGTAAGAATCCTGGTGATGTTGATGTTTGCCGGCCATTTCTAGTACGAGGGCATATATTTGACCCTTATCCCTTTTCTTTTAATGGGCTCAAAGAATGAGGCTATACAGAGAATATGGAACTTTTATGGGTGGTTGCACATCTCTGTTTGCCAATGATTTCACTTTATGCTTAATGCAACAGCCCCCTTTCAGACACTCTGTGTCTGTATACCTGCATATATATATGATCTTTCAGCTAGCTAGCTTAAGCTTTAGTGCGTTACTACTTGTAGTAAGTATATTACTGGCAATGTTGTTGCTGTGGACCATATAGTTCTTGATTTGCTGCGTGGTGGTAATTTTGAGGTTTTGTGCTCATGCATATGTGTGCTTGAATACATATGTATAAAGAGATTTATGAGGTGGTGATGATGATGGATCTTTTGAGCAAAAAATGGTAGTGAGATGATTGACCTGTATCTTGGCAGGGCAACCTTTACTTGTTTGTGAATATTTTCACACCCAAGATGGGGTTTGCAGCCATGGCGGTGCCAAGCATTTCAAACCTGGAATTATAGGGATCTGAGCCTCAATCTCTATATATTTGACACTTAACCCTTTTCTTTATAATAGGCTCAAAGAATGAGGCTTTACAGAGAATATGGAATTCTTATGGGTGGTTGCGCATCTCTTTTGCCCTTGATTGCTTTTCATGCTCCATGCAACAGCCCCCTTTCACACACTGTGTGTTACTTGTGTGTGTGCGTATATATATATATATATATATGATGTTTAAGCTCGCTAGCTTAAGGATTAGTGCGTTACTACCTGTAGTAAGTATATTATTGGTACTGTTATATCTGTGGAACATATAGTTCTATTTTTTTTTTTGGTTTAGGGTTTACCATTTTCACTTGCTGTGGAACATATTGTTCTATTTTTTGGGTAACAATGGAAACCAAGCAACTACCTGGTGTGTACACTAGATAAACCCCTTTCCTATTTATTATTCAAAAAACACATGTGGTTATACTTAGTGAAAACGCCTTAGGTGTGAATGTGCACCATGCAAATGTGGCAATTACTCGCTCATAATTTTTAAAAAGAAAATAATTTTATATTCTAAAAGTAGATTGAGTTGGGAATTACATATTAATCGAGTCTCTTTATATAGGAGTGATAGAAGACTTGGTTTTAACTATATATATATATATGTATATATATATATATATAACTGTACCATGTTTGCTGACCATTGGTTTTTCTGTGATCTCTGGTTGTCTATTCTTCTAAATATATAGTTGTTGAAATTGGTGTTTTGACTTCTCTGAGTAATTGCCTTGATTAGCTGCCTGGTGGCAATTCAGTGGTTTTGTACTCATGTATGTGTATGTGTAAATGCATGTATATAAAGAGATTTATAAGGCAGTGATGATGATGGATCTTTTGAGCAAAAAATAGTATTGAAATGATTGACCTGTATCTTGGCAGGGTAACCTGGACTTTTTTGTGATTTTTTTCACACTCAAGCCAGGGTTTGCAGCCATGGCGATGCCAAGCATTTCAATCCCAAATTATAGGGATTTGAGCCTCAATCTCCATATATTTAATTGCTGCATTATCCATTAGTAGCTCAAGTTCAAAACTAAATGATCTTTAATTGCATTTGCAGCCATTAGTATGCTGTCAAAGGAAATTCTTTAGTGAACTACATGTTTAATACTTATACTCTCATTAAAGAAATGTAATACTCTTTGTGTGTTTGCTTTCAATTTCAAAACTGAATGATCTTTAATTGCATTTGCAGCCATTGTTATGTTGTCAAAGGAAATTCTTTATTGAACTACATATGTAATACTTATACTCTCATTAAAGAAACTTAATAACAGTCTTCTAACCAAATACCAATATCATACATTTCCTTAGAATAATATCTATCATGAACTTTAGATTTAATTAATCTCTAATTCTCTATACTATCTATTAAGTTTGGATTTAAAACATTTTGCTTTTATCATACTTGGAACTTAATATTAATTGCAACTCCGTTTATACAATTATGCATGAATGAATTTCATATTATGTGTTTTATAATCAAAATTCATACAACCTTCACTGGCCACCCAATGCACCTTTGACATAGCCAGGAATGGAAGAGAGAAAGAGGCAGCAGAGATTTGGGATTTTCTTGAAAGGGTGGTTGACACCTCTGTTTGCCAATGATTTTTCCATTTTCAACAGCCCTTTCATTCTTTTTGCCCAAAAAAGAAAGGGAAAGCGTACAAATTATGTGATTATTTTCTTTTGAAGCTGTTCATCTCAATCTGCTCGTGGAAATCTGTTTTCTGATACATCCTTTGGTTACCTGTAATCTTACTAGGGAAAAATGCTATTGACGTAGATTATTTCCACCATATGAGGCTATGATGATGTTTCCCTGTTTCTGTTTCTGCTTCTTTCTAGACCACTAATTTTGGGGCACTTGAGATGATCCAATCTGTATCTTGGCGGGGTGGTCCGGAATATGCCCGGTTCTTTGCAGCCATGGCAATGTTGGCTTCTCTCTTGCCCCCATTAGTAAACAAATCTGAGCCTCAAGCTATAGGACATCTGTTCATTGACGGCCCCTATTACATTCCTACTTAAAGAATGAGGCTTTACCGAGAAATGAAGTTTTTTTTGGGTGGTTGCACTTCTCTGGTTAGCCTATGATTTGCTTTTGTTTCTTCCATGCAACAGCCCTTCCACACACACAATATGTGTGTGTATGTATCTGTGGATCTGTGGGTATATATATATCAGCTAGGTTTGCCGTACGATACTCTCAGGTTAGTAAACAGACCCTTAAGTGTCAGCTCAAGGGTTTACAGAGAAATGGAGAATTTCCATGGAAGGGAAAAACAAAGTTGATTTTGGGGCAATGATGATATACTTTCGAGCAAAGTAAGTGTATTTTGATTATATGACCCATGTTTTGGCATGGCAACCTGGATTTTCTCATTGACTAGCTGGGATTTGCAGCCAAGGTGGTGTCAAGTGTTTAAATATCAGAATTATGAAAATCTGAGCCTAATTCTCTATATACATTTTAAAGATGGAATAGGTTTCACTTAGAAAAATGGCAAAAATGAAGCGAACCAAGAGCTGGGACTTCTTCTAAGGGTGGTTGCCCCTCTTGGTTTCAGCTTATGATTTCTCTGTTTTCATTTACATAAAATAAGAAACCAACAGCCCTTCATTTTTTCAAGAAAACTACATTCATTTATAATCATCTCATGCCTGACATTCTTCCATGGAACAGTGTGTGAGTTTCCTCACATGCAAGCCAGACTGAAGAGGGAAAGGCTTTTGACCCGATAAATAGGCGATGCAGCCCAGAAAGGAAGAGGGAATGAGGCAGCAGAGTTGGGGATTTTCTTGAAAGGGTGGTTGAACCCCTCTGTTTTTCTGCCTGTGATTTCTCCATTTTCAACAGCCCTTTTGTTTTACTCAGAAATGGGAATGATGCAGATAGAATGCCATTACAGCAATATATTTAGGTCCTGTTCAAGTAAGGTAAAAATTTCTCCTATTCTCATGGTGGTGTGCTTGTGTAAGTCATTTTATGCTGATGTTGTATCTCCATTAGTTTCTACTCATATATGCTAATGCTACTAGTACTTCTATTCAACAGCGAGGTAGCTCAGAAATGGAGAGTAAAAGAGGCAACAGAGAGTCTGGTTTTTGTTGAAAGGGTGGTTGACCTTCTATGTTCTTGCCAATGATTTCTCCATATTTCAACAGCCCTTTCGATCTTCTGGAAATGGAATATACAGATACAGAGAGATGATATATAGTACATTCTACCCGGTTTTAATTACTACTTTTTTCCCAATCCTTTTCATTCATTCCATGGAAACTCTATTTTTGGTCGTCTGTAAACTGTTGCTGCTAGCTTAATCTGTCGGATCACTAGATGCCTTGAAACTTGAAAGTGAGGCGATGATGATATTTCTCGGTTTCTGTTTTTCTGAGCTACTCATCTGGGCAATTGAGATTAACTGACCCGTATCTTGGCGGGGCAACCGGATTAATACCGGTTTTGCAGCCATGGCGGCGATGGCATCTCTTTTACCCCTATCAGGAACACCGAGCTGAGCCTCAAAGTAAGATTCCTGTTGATGTTGATGTTTGCCGACCCTTTCTAGTAGGAGGGCATATATTTGAACCCTTATCCCTTTTCTTTATAATCGGCTCAGAGAATGAGGCTTTACAGAGAATATGGAATTTTTATGGGTGGTTGCAAATCTCTGCTTTGCCCATGATTTCTCTTTATACCCAATGCAACAGCCCCCCTTCACATACATCTTTTCTGTAAACCTGTGTGTGTGTGTATATATATGATGTTTCAGCTATCTAGCTTAAGCTTTAGTGAGTTACTACCTGCAGTAAGTATATTATTGGTAATGTTATTGCTGACTGCTATGGACCATAAAGTTATTATTCTCCCATGGACCATATAGTTATTGATTTGCTGCATGGTGACAATTTGGTGGTTTTGTACTCATGAATATGTGCTTTTGTGAATACATTTACATAAAGAGATTTTTGAGGTGGTGGTGATGATGGATCTTTTGAGCAAAAAATGGTATTGAGATGATTTACTTGTATCTTGGCAGGGCAACCTGGACTTGTTTGTGAATATTTTCACACTCAAGCTGGGGTTTGCAGCCATGGCAGTGCCAAGCATTTCAATCCGTGAATTATAGGGATCTGAGCCTCAACCTCTATATATTTGATTGCTGCATTATCCATTAGTAGCTCAAGTTCAAAAGTAAATGATCTTTAATTGCATTTGCTGCCATTGTTATTCTATCAAAGGAAATTCTTTATTGAATTACATATCTAATACTTATACTCATTAAAGAAATTTAATAATCTTTGTGTGTTTGCTTTCAACCTCAAAACTAAATGTTCTTTAATTAAGATTGCAGCCATTATTATGCCGTCAAAGGAAATTCTTTATTGAACTACATATTAATACAGTAATACCTGTACCTTTACTCATTAAAGAAACTTAATACTCTGTGTGTGTGTGTGTTTGGCTGCCCTTTTTCACTGCTAAGTCATCTGATGCCAGATGCTAGGTGAAAAAGATGGAAAATGAAGTCTCCACTGTACAAATTTGATTATGAACCTAGGTTGAACCACTAATTATTGATATAATATTATTTCGTTAGAAGAAAGATTTAGTTAAAGCCCAAAGTGCAGCTTGAAAGTGAGAAAGCATTGCACGGATAAACTTAGTCTTATAATAGAGGCTTTAATCTTAACCCTAAACTAATGTGTCTCTGTACCTTTTGAGGTAGCTCAGAAATGAAGAGGGAAAGAGGCAACTGAGTGTTGTGGATTTTGTTGAAAGGGTGGTTGATCTTCTCTGTTCTTGCCAATGATTTTTCATTCTCTATTCTTCACTTAGAAAGATGGCAAAAATGAAGCGAACCAAGAGCTGGGACTTCTTCTAAGGGTGGTTGCCCCTCTTGGTTTCAGCTTATGATTTCTCTGTTTTCATTTACATAAAATAAGAAACCAACAGCCCTTCATTTTTTTCAAGAAAACTACATTAATTTATAATCATCTCATGCCTGGAATTCTTCCATGGAACAGTGTGTGAGTTTCCTCACATGCAAGCCGGACTGAAGAGGAAAGGCTTTTGACCGAGAAATAGGCGATGCAGCCCAGAAAGGAAGAGGGAATGAGGCAGTAGAGTTGGGGATTTTCTTGAAAGGGTGGTTGAACCCCTCTGTGTTTTTCTGCCTGTGATTTCTCCATTTTCAACAGCCCTTTTGTTTTACTCAGAAATGGGAATGATGCAGATAGAATGCCATTACAGATTTACAGTAACTTATTTAGGTCCTGTTCAAGTAAGGTAAAAATTTCTCCTATTTTCATGGTGCTTTGCTTGTGTAAGTCATCTTATGCTGATGTTATATCTTCATTAGTTTCTACTCATATATGTTAATGCTGCTAGTACTTCTATTCAATAGCGATCCCTTCTCTTAGCGAGGCTATGATGATATTGTTCTGTTTCTGTTTTCCTTTCTGGGCTGCTGATTTGGGTAGCTGAGCTGATCCAATCCGTATCTTGGCATGGCAATCCGGAACATACCGGTTATTTGCAGCCATGGCGGCTTGGGCTTGTCTCTATCCCCATCAAAACACTGATCTGAGCCTCAAAAGTTCTGCTGACACTTTATTCAAAAGTGCAATTTCTATTTTACTTCAAGCTTCTGCATAAAGAATGTGGATTTACTGACATTTTAGCAGTGAGATTTTGCTTGGAATTCTTTCTTGTTTTTTTGGCAGTAGTTTTGGATTGAAAGGTGACGCTTGTGAAGTCCCTTTGGTAAGGGAATATCAAGTTGGGTAATTGTAGAATTCGTCCTGAGTTTTGGTCATGCTCACTTTTCATCCTTTTAAGTTATTATTGGCGTTTGTAATTTCCGTCCGTTTGTGTCCACTTTTTATTATTGAGTTATACTAAAATATTAATTTTGTCCTTAATGTTTGATTAGTAAAAGAAAGAAAAATAAGTATTATAAATATATAGAAATGAATTTTACAATTATTCTATAATTTATGGACTAAAAATGTAATTTTCTCCAAATAAATATGGTTTTAACTTTATACTAGTATGATACCCGTGCGTTGCACGGACTGAGATTAAATAGTATTATGTGAACTTATTATGTATATTACAATGATAGAAACATTAGAACTTACTTAATTTTTGATTCCTGCAACAGGCAATGTACTGGAAAAACAACATGATATATTAAACAGTACATGTTACAACTATATGAAAATGCAAAACTTACAAATTATTAAAAACTTCATGGTACACAACATTCGTAGTATAGTTACTACCCTCACCACCCTCATTCTGAATTAGAATTTTTAACCCATCCGGGTTACTAATCCTTGAAGCAGCAACATATAGTTGACCATGAACAAAAACAGGCTTCTTTAGTAGTAATCCAACATGTGTTAAAGTCTGGCCTTGGCTTTTGTTGATAGTCATCGCATATGACAGCATTAGCGGAAATTGCCTCCTTTGGAATTTGAAAGGCAATCTTGTATCAGTTGGAGTCATTGACATCCTCGGAATCAAAACTAAATTACCGGCATTGTGGCCTGCGACAATCTTAGCTTCTACAACATGATCAGATAACCTAGTAATGATCAATCTTGTACCATTACAAAGTCCCATTGAGTGATCTATATTTCTGAGCAACATGACGGGGGAGCCAATCTTCAAAGTTAAAGAATGGTTGGGTATGCCAGAAGCTTTCAAACCATTTAGGAATTCAGGAGTATGCATATCATATAGTATACCATTTGTTGCATCAGACTTACAAACTGTGTCAGAACTTAGGTAGGTCTTGCTCTCAGCCACATGCAAACCACTCATATATTCATTGACCTCGTTTACCACATCTAATGTTGGAGCAAGTATGGCACGATTCTCCATTTGTTGTAAGTTAGACCCACCCTGCCTAAACATTGGAAAAACAGTATCAACTATTGTAGAGATGTAGTCACCATTGGATGGCAATAACATTTGTTCTGGTATTTCAACTTTTCCGTGACCGTCATTAGGACCACCTAATGTTCCATTTCCTATATCAGCCAACCACTTAGCAAATCGTTCAATGTGTTCCTTTGTAGCTGAATCATCAAGTGTCCTAAGACGCAAATTTTTGGTTAGTCGAAGTACTTTGCAAGAATCCCAAAGGTAAGATGAGTTGATTGCAGCTGAAACAATATCTTGCCTTGAACCTTTAGGAATGACTGGCAATATTTGCCGGAAGTCACCTCCTAGCACAACAGTCTTTCCTCCGAATGTCTTATGTACACTGTTAGGATCACTGTGGCGTAATAGATCGCGCATTGTCTTATCTAGAGCCTCAAAACAGTGTTTGTGCATCATCGGTGCTTCATCCCATATGATTAGCTTGGCTTGGATTAACAATTCCGCCAGTTGACTACCTTGGCATATATTGCAAGTTGAATCCTCGTTAATTGCTATTGGAATAGCAAACCTTGAGTGAGCTGTTCGACCTCCTGGCAGGAGCAATGAGGCGATCCCACTCGAAGCAACATTTAGCACAATATCCCCAACAGAACGTAGCTTCGAAGACAACGCTTTCCAGACAAATGTTTTTCCTGTACCGCCATAACCATATACAAAGAAGAGCCCCCCTTTCTTATGTTGTATATCACTCAGAACAGTTTCGTAAACAACTAACTGCTCATCAGTTAATTGTTTTTCCATCGTCTCATACTCTTCTGTCATTGCCTGTCGGTCATAGTTGAGCTCATCAAACAACATTCTATTGTTCGAGAATAAAGAATCATCGTAAGTGGGGATCGGCATATCAGGGTAATCTTTCAAACACTTGTTGTACATCTGCAACAACCTATCTAATTCAAGAAGTCCTAAGTTCTTCTTCTCATCATCAGACAAACACAAATCTGTAATTATAGAATTAAGACATATCGATTTAAGTAATGACAGAGCAAAATATTACTTATTATGAAAATTAATTGTGTTGAAATTGAATTAAGAACTTACCCATATCTTTCAACATTTTCCTCTTGTTGTATTGCACATCCTCACATAGATGGTGCCAGACGTGATTCCAGACATTCTCAGGCCGATTAACCAAGTTTGCCGTCAATAAAATGACAAATAATTTTCTCATAGAATTGGCAGTTGACCAATGACTTGCTTCATTAATGGCATCAATATATTCTCTATCATCGTCTAGCATCCCTCTAGCATAGCATGCATCTCTAAAGGTTGGGTATACAACACCTTCAACTGTCTTGATGTCTTCAAAACTCGTTGGGCCCCGAACTACGTTTAAAAGACATCGCAAGTAGTACACTTCACCGCTGCCTGGAGGTACAAAAAATATGCGTCCAATAGCGAACCCCCTCTTCCTCGGATGCCATTCCCTAATATCTTTTTTCCATACAAATTTGTTTGGCATGTCGATATAAGCCAACTCTTTAGCCTCAGCATATTTCTTGTTTGCGTTAAACCATGCGGTAAACATGCTGTGACTGACAGTCGGCCTATTTAAAACATTCTCGATCCTATCATCATCCTCAAACACAACTGTTTGGCAATCTGGCAAGTGGAAGCTTAATCTCTCAACGGGCGGGTGCCTTAGTTGTACATCGAAGGACAACAAACGCCATGCTGCCTCGCATGCGGACACGTAGCGGCAATCGTAGTACATGGTAATTTCATCCACCGGTGCATTCTCGTTTGCATCTGTTGTGGTCTTGTAGAATTCAGCAGTAACCCTGTCATTCCCTTTGTTGACATATTTGAACAAATACTTTATTGATCTTGACTGGTTGCACCATTCTACGTTAATATGCGCCTTATACTTAAGTAGTAAGTACCTGTTATGCGGGACACAATACCTGCTGTCCAACTGAACACCGTTTTTCTCAACTGTTGCACTGTTTTCACGACGCTTGTAGATAGGGTAACCGTCCTCGTCCAATGTGGATACCTCTACATACTTCTTAGGGAAGTGTTTAGAGCACTTATGATTGACCATGCATGGAGATTTAGGCCTTTCGTGTCCACATGGTCCGTGCATCATGAATTCTCCAACAGCTTTATAATACTCACTGTCTAGTTCCTTGTTGGGTATTTCAGCGGATATGAAATTGTCCATTAGATTAGCTGAAAATCCTTCTGACAACCTTTGTAGGAATATGAGAATGTGAGCGTGTGGTAATCCACGTTTTTGGAATTCTATAGTATAAATCACTGCATATATTAAAACAAAAAATATTAACACCCACAAACTTAATAATACAGAAACAGTTAGGTAATAATATTTAAATTTGCTATTGATGTCTTATTTGTAGAAATGCAATAAGAAGGAATTAATAAAATTACCTGCGGTTACAATGCCAAATATCTTGCCAGTGCGTATCTCTTTGACTAAAGCATCTAACTTAATCTTGAAGACCCTAGATACAATGTCTGGTCTGTCTTCTGCGTTGAGGTTGCATTTGTCCATATATCTTTGGATCTCAGGCCACTTTGGGTTGCAAGTGAAGGTTATAAATAAGTTTGGATACCCCTTATGTCTGCATATGGCCATCGCATCCTGATAGTTCTGAATCATATATCGGGCACCGCCAGTGAATGTTGACGGTAAGATGATTCGCTTACCTTGCTTGTTTGTATCAACCTCTCCCCTTGTTAACGCGTCAGACAACCCCTTGTATGCTTCACACCGTAATGCCTTCTGATTATTTCTTATGTACTGTAGTCGGCCCGACTCTACCATGGTGTATGCATCGACCAAGAATTGTTGGAATAATCGCTTGGCGTATGGCAGCAAAGAAAGTTCACCGAACCTGTCATGTATCTTGTATGCAAAGTATTCACGCTGCGATACCCGTACCCTTGCAGCGGTTGATTTATTTGATGCTGTGCAGTATTGTATGTCTTCTCGATAGCCATCTTCGCCTAAAGGGAATAAAAGGGGATATTGCAATGGCAAATACGCTGGGTTGAGCTCGTTTATCCTCTTGAGTGATCCAGCCTTGGTCTCCACTATTATGTCCCGTTGCCCGAGTGTGTGGTCTAGATCGCCAACAATTAAAGCAGCCACCTCTGAAACAGTGGGTAGATTGTACGTCCTTGCATCACTTTGACGCTTACCAATCAACCTCATCCTAAAATTAACTTCTGGATTGTTGTCAATCTGATTTTTTGCCCAACGAAATGATTGCACCAACACATTGTGCTCATCTAGATCTTGCTTGATATCTTGAACTATATCAACATGCATTTGGTCATTGGGGTCAGCACCACTATTTAAAAAAATAAATTACATTAGATTAGCATATTGTTGTTAGAATTTTGTTATACTAAATTAATAGTAACTAATATCATATTAAAAAAAGATAGCATCGTATTACCTGAATGCATTTATGCGGTTCTCTACTTCGTTCTCTGTATCATGGATGTATAATTGAGCAAACTTTGGACTCTTTCCAGGATCGGGCATTAATCCTCCCATCAAATGATAATTTTGCCCGTTTATCCTAAATATTGGTGGGCAATTTCCAAGGTTGATTGATTTATCAACCTTAGCCCCCAAGGATGTAAAAGAGAACATGTTATTGAAGGTTCTTATGTGCTTTAGAAATTCATTCCGTTTCTTTCCTCTTGCAAAGAATAAGTTGAAAATCCTTTTTGGAGGTGGCACCATCTTTGGCAATTTGATCTTCCCATGACCACAGCACGTTGAATATTTAGTTGTTCCGCTACGCACTGCCTTATTAACACGCTCCTCATACCAATAGATCGCATTGCAATGTTCACATATATTGTTTGGGTCACCGATATCCATGTATGCAACTACATAAATGTAAGCAATTTAGTTATACATGTCAATATGATTACATAAAATTTAATACACTAATAATAGCTGCATTAGAAACTTGCAATTAGAATAACATACCAATATTTGGTGTTGGTGTTAGACCCAACTCTTTTTGTGGTTCAATGCCTTGTTTTGATATATTTGACCTTATTGGTATTGTTTGAGATGTAGGTTGGTCATTTAGGAATATTACTGAATCTGTTTGCCAAATGACACAATAAACCCAATTAAATTGTGATGAACAAAATTAAATTTGGGTTCATGGGTACCTAGTAATACATTTCAAATGAACTAAAAACAATTGATTTGAATTGAATTAATAACTAAAAGAAAGGAATTATCAAATAAAAAAAAAAACAAATAAAAGAAAGGATGCCCTCAATTTAAATGCACGGGTTATCAGTTTGAAAAACTTACCAATAATGCACGGGTTTGACATTTGTTCATGATTTTTGTCTAGTTGTTGGAACTCGTTCGCTAGATTTCGAACAACTAAATTGTCTTCCATTCCATGATTGACATGGGTGTCACCGCATTGTACTGTTTATAAATGAGATGCGTTATTGGATGCCAAAAAGCGGTATCATTTGTTATATCATAAAGTAAAGGACATGGTACAAATTTGTGTTAAAAAAAAAAAAACTAAACGCTGCACTATAATGAAAAATTGTTATTACTTTGAAAAACTTACCAGTAATGCACGTGTTTGACTGTTGTTCATGATTGTTGTCTAGTTGTTGGAAGTCTTGAGCTAGATTTCTAACAACTGAATTGTCTTCAACTACATGCTTGGAATGGGTGACACCGCAGTGAACTGTTTAGAGATTAAATGCGTTAGTGGATGCAAAACAGTTGTATAATTTGTTATATCATAAAGTAAAGGACATGGTACAAACTTGTGACAAAGTGACTACATGCTAAATAATTCAAAGATGCGCTCAGACATAATATATTCTGATGCTCTTTTTTGCGGTTTTGGAAATAAACATTCTTTGTTATCCGCATATTTCAATTAGACAAAATTGTTATACAGTTTTAAATTTGTTTTTTAATTATCACTAATATTTAAAGCATGTCATTTTAATGGAAAAATACTATACTAACTAATAGGATTTGGTATCATTTTCACGGGATTTGATTTCCTAATAAATAGTATCGTATCATAATGCAAAAAACGTACCGTGCGTGACATCCGTCATTGTGAGGTCAAGTGATGCTGTAACATGATTCAGCGACGGCCCCGCGCTTTTCTGCTGTGTGGTTTTGTTTACGATTTGGGTATATGACCTTCGATCACCTAGTACTGACGTGACATCCACTACGAACATAACAAAGAAATGTGAAATGATGCCGACAATAAAATGTAATAATTATTATATAATAATTTACTCAACATTTATAACTAACCATTAGACAAATCATGTAACGGTACTTTTTGTTTTTTCCTACAAACAAAACCTGCACAAAAAAATGTATTATCCATTAAAATTGATTAGATCATAATGGGCGAACATAAAATAGAATTCTTAACAACACCTATCGCTTAGTTAGTTAAACATCTATCCATGTGTAATAATACTTGAAATCAAACATTTTTTCCCACATACCTTTTAAATTAGGTGACGTTTGAGATCTGTTATTGATGCAAGTAATACTTGATTTGATTAAGTTACCACCTGGAAAATTGCAATTTATTAGTACAAAACACACCAAACATAATTGTCATAATACATGAAACTATATAAGCACTTACTATTAGTTAGGATGTTCAAAGGTGAGTTCGTTGAATTAATAAAAACACCGGATATACACGAAACTTGTGTGAGTAAGACTTTTCCATTGTTTGGGGTGTTGATATTAGTATCCGTTGTTCCTGAACTGCTTGTGTTCTCTGCAATATTACAAAAATATACTACAATTAAGGCTCGGAAGTATAAAACACAGTCCGGACGTTAATGTGTTGTTACGAATAATTCATTTACATACAGAAATTACTACTTTGATTGTGTAACATATATACACGAATCTATACAATAATTATAAATAAAACTATATTATTTAATACTATTTGATTTATATATAAACGTAAAAGAAAAGTAGTAATTAGACATAACATGTATTTCAAATTAATAAGTTAAATAATATAATAATGTTTATTAAAAAGCCATTTTAAAACCAAAAAAAAAAAAAGAATTTATTAGCTAGATATAGACGAAGGATCCAGAAGTGGGCAACAGGTGTATCTGCGAGTGAAGTTTTGCAAGAGGGAAATACAGAGTGCTCTTTCCATTTTGTCTTTGTTGGTTACCAAATCGATCCTCACATCGATGGAACAAACACAAATGGAGCTTTATCAGTTCCAATTTCGTGCTCTTTCCATTTGGTGGATGTTGGATACGAAGTCGATTTTCAGATAGATGGAACCAACCAAAATTGAGCTGTATGAGCTTCAATTTCGTCGATCGAAATATTCTACAACCTATATCTGGCGCAATCCACACTCGGATATGTCATTCTCCCATTTTCATGAGTAGAAGCCAAGGATCTGATCTACTGCTTTCTGGATCTAATCAATCGAGCTAGGGTTACTGGTACTTACTCAACAAATTAATTGTAATCCTAATTTTGTAAGTTTTTTTGTATAAACAGGTTTTAGCTGGGATTAATCGAGCTAGTAGAAAGTGGATATAATCGAGATAGGGTTAGTGGATCTAATCAGGTAAGTTTATCGTTTGAAAATGGGATTATTACATATACAGTTTTTGCTAATCTAAGCTTTGAATATCCATACCGCTTCCTGAAAACCTTATTACATTATGCTTAAATTCCAAGATTTACGTTTAAGGAATACGTAATTCTGAAAAAATTTTCGATACTCTTATTAGGCAAATTTTAATTTTCTATAGGAAAATGATGAACTGTACATGCGAGTGAATACTACAGGTAAATTAATATCATGAATTGAAGGTATTCAGTTGATAATATATAAGGAAATGCAGTACAGATCTAAGATTAGTGTAGAATACCTTTGTTCTGTGGATGAATTTTCCTTTTGCTGCCTATGACTGCTGATTTGGTAATCTGCCTCATATTTGCATTCCACAATCTTAAAAACACTTAGCTTTGTGATAGATGTAGTGTTGTAGCTGAACTTGATATTGGGATGTTAATATGAAGGATGCTTTTTGACAGATTAGATAATGTGTAGTTTCATCTTGGAATACCAAAAGACACTACCATCATTAAGGCAAAAAGCATAGTGATTAATAATTAGGAATGCAACAGACCCAGAACAAAAATGAAATAAGATGTAGTTGTTGAATTAAAATGTAACAGGCATCTTACAATTAATACATAATGTACTGATGATTCTAATTTTTTTTAGTTACCCTTTAACCTGCATGTTGAAAATTATTAACCTGACCTTTACATGTTGATAATGTGTATATTTTTAAAAGCAATATAGTATTAATACCATATTTTGTTGTTTTCAGCGGGACATACCAGATTTGAGGACTGTAGGCGCAGGCGTGGAGGAGCTGAAGTTGGAAGTTTTGATATCAAGTCAAACCAAATTTCAATAGAACTATAAGGATATTGAGTAACCTTCTTTCTTTCTTCTAAATCTAATGTAAAATTTTTTGAAATGAATATATTATGTTTTTACTCAAACACTCCTGCATTTTTTCCTTCTTATCAGTACCTTATTACTATCATGTTAGTATTTGCTAATTTCCATCTTGCTTCCAAAGGACTGTATAGATAATCAATATTTATATTGTTATAATATTTAATGGATTGGCTAACATTTATTTTCTAGTTTATGCAAATGATGAATTCTCATTCTGATGCAATATTGAAAGTATATTTGGCAGTTGCCTACGATGAACTGCAAGCTGCATTGGCTTGAAACAACTTAGGAAATTTAATATGTACTCTGAGTTGTATATTTAGACTTAAGTATGGTTATATACGTGCTAATATGTTATGAGATAACTCAACTTTGCAGCTAAGTATTGTACTGTGTCAAAATAATTTTTTTTTTTAAATTTGAGAGTGTTACTATTTAAGTAATTATAAGATTTCTTGTTTTAAGGGTCTCACACGTTAAGTATAGTTAAATAATACATTATTTGAAATGCATAACTGATAGTTATACCCATAAGTACTGTTTTTCTCATCATGACTTATAGCTTGAAACTTCATTGCTTTAATACAATCATACCCATATAAATACATAAGAATTGTAATGGCAAGGGTTGGTGTTTGGTATCCTCTAAGCATTTAGTCTATTATGCTACTCATTATTCGAAATTTGAACCTGAAATCTTTTAATTTCAGACAATCACATAATTAATCCCTGAAAATATAAATTTGGATCAACATACAGACATTTACAATTATCATGGTGATGCAAAGTACAAATAAAAACTGTTAGACTGCACATTTTAATTTTGATTACTTGTAAATGTCTAAAATTATAAAACCATTTCTTCCCATTTAGTTGCATTTTATGACGAAAAGGTCTACTATTATGTCAAGCAGCATGGGTGATAATACAGTCTTTATTTGAGCAACACTGTATTACCAAAAACGAAAGTGTAAAATAAATATTGTAGTATAAAGAAGAAAAGGTGTTCACTGTATTATGAAGTCAGCTTTCTGACTGGATTTTCTTTCCAACTTGTAACTATTACTATTTACGAATACACTATTTTACTACAGTTACATTACTTAAAAATTTACATGAATACCTATTACTACAATTGGAGCAGTGAAAGTTTACATAAATCTCCAGATGAGGAAGCTGTGGCAATGGTTTAGGAAACCGCATCTGCCACTGGAGTTATTGCAGAACATCCTGGTAACAATTCACTTTCCTATGTGGACTTCATTTAATTTTGTGTTCTTTGCATCACTTTCAAGCTGTCATAGTTGTCAACTAACCTGCAAAAAAAAAAACAACAAAAAAAAACACAAAATAACATACAGTATAGTTTTAATTCAAATGTAAACAGTGACATAGAAGCAGTTTAATTAATACGCAATTAAAAAACAGTAACATAACATAAAAACAGCAAAAGATCCAATTGTCTACTTAAAAAGTAAATGCAAGCAAAACATCAAGTTTTTTTAACAGAGTCATAGTCAATCCATGTTCATTATAAAAGATCTTTTCAATCAATCTTCTCCATCTTCAGTTTACTGTCCTTCAATTTCTTGCAGCCCTTGGAGGAAGAGAACTGATCCAGCAGGCATCGCTTGACGGCTCCATCAGAGGCTTCAGCATTCTTCATAGGTGGCAGCATGGCGATCGGGCTCTCTCCTTCATCACTGTCAAATCCCTGAAAATGTATAAACACGGGTAAATATTCTCGAGTATTCATTTGTTTCTATTAATTCATTAGAAAAAAATTAAGCTTCATTTACCTGTAGGAATTCATCGTCACCATCACTTAATTGTACCGTAGAGTTAACTTCCTTGTCATGCGCAGCCAACAGCTCCTTGCAATACTGTTCAACGAACTTGCTGTCATTGTTAATCCTTAAAACTGGAAAGGCATACGACCGATTGATAAATTGGTCTGTATTTGCAGAAATTCTAAATAACATTATCTTGCCAATTAATCCTTTGATTTCCTTTATGGGACCTGCAGTCTGTAATAGTCAAATAAAAACATTAACTGTATTAGAAGATTAATTAGAAAATTCTTTATAATTAAGGAAAACATTATAAAATGGAAAAAGAAATTTTAGGGTACTTACATTCTTATTCCTCTCGTATAAGTCAGTGGCAGATGTTCCTATTAGTTCCATGCACTCTCTATCCCACAGAATAAAGGCAGCAGTACCCTTCATGTCAACAGCCCTAAGCCTAAGTTTATACCTTAGAACTCCATTTTTCCAAGTCATGTTACACTTTGTACATTTGAGATCACCTTCTAACATTTTAAGTTTCTTGTTGCATCCCAGTTTTCGACATGAACTATAACACCATTCATTGGATTTTTCAATACCATTGATCTTGGCAGCAACCCAGAATTCTCCATGCTGCCAAGATAATTTGAAATCATCTTAAAGGTCTTTATGAAATATTAAATAGAAATTCTGACTAAAAAAAAAATGTTTTTACCATTTCATTCTCATAGATCTCCGAAATGGTAGTCAACTCCATCTTCCTACTGCTTGAATCTTCAATGCTGTTTGTGAAACTGAAGCTTGTCATTGAACCTATACTGCGCATTGGAGTTTGTTCACCAATGTCCAACAGACTGTAGAAGGTTTAATAATTTAAAAGCCAGTTTTTGAATTTAAAGTAATAGAAAACAGGAATATGAATTAAAGATGTTGATACCTCTCTTTGAAGTTGTGAATCTCAGGGCAGTCCACATCAATTAGGAGTTGAGTAACATCATATGAAGAAGATATTTTCACATCACCATCTAGAAAAAAATTTGTGGATTAAACAGTTTAAAACAGTTTAAAAAAAAATTTGATCTAAAAAAAATGTTGATTTTTACTAACCTCTACCACCAAGTTTGATTCTACAGAATTGGATCAACACAACCACAGGGTCCTTCGAAGCAGATCGGCAAAGTGGTTCCAGTTTGGCTACATGGTCATCCCAAAAGGTACAGTTCAAACGATTACCCCTAGTTGAATACAGTTAACATATTGTTAGTTTAAATGAAATAGTAATGAAATGAAGGGGTCTGAGTATTTTGACTTACATAGCATCTTCCAGAACAAAGTCGATTAGAACAGTACTGTGACCAGAGATTGTTTTCTCTTGGGGAGCACGTATTTCAACAATACGGCCAATTACATCTAACAAAAAGTAAAAAAAAAAAAAAAAAAAAACAGCAGACAGTCAGAAAAAATTAACTATATTGACATGAAGTATTTAGAGATAGTCTAAAACAGTATTGGTAAATAGAACTGCACATTTAGACCTAAACCAGCAGACAGTCAGAATAAATGAATTATATTGACATGAAGTATTTAGACATAGTATGACACAGTATTGGTAAACAGAACTGCATTTTTAGAGGTAAAACAGCAGACAGTCAGAAAAACTTAAGTATATTGACATGAAGTATTTAGAGATAGTCTAAAACAGTATTGGTAAATAGAACTGCATATTTAGACCTAAACCAGCAGACAGTCAGAAAAAATGAACTATATTGACATGAAGTATTTAGAGATAGTATAAAATAGTATTGGTAAAGAGAACTGCATTTTTAGAGCTAAAGGATCTTACCAATCAATTGCTTGACATCTATTGCTGGATTACTTTTCAAAGTATGGAAGGGTATGGGTCTGTACATGTGGTAAGGGAAATTTTCAGACTTAGATTCTTTCATGATAGTCTCATGATTGAACTGCAGCATGAACTCGTGCATGCTAGTCTTGTACGTATGCCAATTTGCAACAACATAAAAGTTTTTGAAACAATAGACACTCCCTTCTAAAAACCTTTCGGGGAATTTTGGTAGAACATCCTTTGGTATACAGGCATGTATTACAGTTGCCTGTACATAGCAACAGTTAACAAATATATATAAAAAAAATATGATAGGATCAAAATACTAAATAATTACGTTTTTGCAGAAAATTGGAAGATGAAAGATACCTCTTCGTCGTGCAGAACCAGCTCTTTACTCTTGATCTCGGATGAGCCCCTCCTTTCCATTACAGTGTAGGATCTAACCACTCGAACCTTGACAGCACTCCTCCTCTTAAACGTCGTCAACTCATTCAACAGACAATACATCCCCATGTTCCTGAAGTTCTAATGCAAATAGGATATCAGCTTGAAGTATTTAGAGATTTGATTTGCCGTTTGTATATTGAATTTATTCGTGATCGTTCACTAACCTGTAATATATATGTCTGCGTTTTAATGGACGTTTTGGCCTTCCCGGTGAATGCATATCTGGGATGTTGAAACGTCGGCAACGATTCCCTTTCCGATGAAAAGGGAATGATTTCGTTTACAGACGTGTGCACCACAAAGCCTAGTCTTTTAATTAATTATGTTTCCTTTCTGAAGATGTATTATTATAGAAGATGTCCTTTAATAACGTTGTTATTTCCAAAATTGCACCGTTTAGCCATTCCCGCTTATACTGATTGTATATCCAAAACTACGCCGTTTGTTCATGGGCGGGAACTGCATTTAATGCGGTTCTTCTGGCTTTTTTATTATAGAAGATAAATTATAGTAAGATGTGCATTGCGTAAGTTCTGATTCTAAGTAACAAGAGAGTTAGGAAGAACATATGTGACGAGTTCGACTAACCGGATATGATGATTATGCTTAGCTAATTAGTTTGCATTCATGTAAGCTTTTTCGGGGATATGTCTGACTATTTCCAACCTTGAATAAAAAATTCTCTTATATATGATAATGAGAATCTCTACCGTTCTCAAAATGTGTGATTTTATAATGTGTAACCACTTTCGAGGTAGTCTGATCTCCAACTGAAAGGTATAAAGGCACTTATCACAATGATGTGTAATCCATAATAAATAGCCGTAATTTGACTATTAAACGTGGCGCAACACCCATCTTGGAAATGGTAGAATCGATACGTACTACCAATCACCACAAAAGAATTTCTTAGAATATATTTAACCACTTGCAATTGCTAACTCGAGTAGACCCTTAGCTCTAGCATCCACACTACCGTACCCCTCATTATATTATTAAATGGTCTAATCTAATCGATTAAACTTTCATGTTTAGAACCAATACACAACAAATACACAACAATACAAGATGCTTTGTATATTTAGTTCTTATTAAAGATATCGAGTGTCACAGTGCAACCATCTTTCAAATTATTTATTTTATTATTTGATTAATCAATATATTTATTTTATCACAAAATAAGATTACCCAATACCCCCTTTTCTGATATGATATCTTGCAAAGTAAATTTACAAAATATAAATTATAAATAGTGTGAAATTCAATAAACACACGTAAAAGAGTGAGGCGTGTGAGGGTGACCTTTCGGAAGTCCAATGAGACCTCTACATATGTGGATTACGTTTGCGCAAGCAACTAACAGGTGGCGAAAGGTGATTGGAGAAGACTGAGAATTCCTGGCTGCAAGTTACACGTGGAGGATGGCCGCAGTCAAATGCGAGTGTCTGCTTGGCCTTTCCTGGAAATGAAACCGTAATATTTGCACATGTGTCATTTGTTTCTGTTGCCGACCAGTCCTAGGTTGCACCTCACCCAGTTGTGATTTCACACACCAATTTCGAGAACGCCTACCACTTTTGTCATAAAGTTTTAACCGATAAAAGTAAATTGTAAAATTTCTTTGAATAATTTAGATTCTTCACGCCATCCTCTTTGTGCTTCAACAGGTTGAGAAAGTATGTATGGTACGTAGTTGCTTTCCTGTATGGGAGATCATAAGATTAAGTTGACTCTTTGTGCTTAAGTATGCACATAAAGACCACTATTAATAATTGAGTTATTGTTACTTTTATTCACTTGATTCTTTTTTTTTTTTTTTTTTTGAATGCTACTGGCTCTACTACAGTGTAGTATCTGTTCATAAACTACTTTCTCAACCTACTGAAGAATAAAGAGACAGCAACGCCTCCACTGAGGCTCGAACCCACCACCTCCCTTATACAAGGAAGGGTTTGATACCACTGGACCACAAGGCCCTTGGTCACTTGATTCTTATTTAATTTCATATTTAGTTTCTAAATATTAATTTTGTTATATTTGAGTGTATAGCTATACTTTTGTTATTATATTTAGTTATGTTAATTGTACCTTGTTCGACGGAGAACCCGACTCTCCGCCCATATAGCAGGCAGGGATAGGGACAAAAATAGGGGAACATGGATGGGGTAGGGGACGGGGAGGGGAGTCTCTCGCTGTCTTAAAAAATGTATGTATACAAGTATATAGCTATATGCATTTAAGCCACACAACACACACATATATGTATTACTATATATGTATATAATATATATAATGCATTTTACAAATATTATAGCCATTGAACTTGCCTTGGCATCTATATTCTAGTATTACTTAAGTCGAAGATGAATATATATGAGTTATTATTTTTTTTTAAAATTTTTAATATTTGATAAGTTATATAAACGGGTGTAGGGGATTCCCCGTCCTCGGATAATTTCCGCGGGAATGAGGATGGAGAGATTTTTTCCTTCCTTGGCAAAGGATGGGGATGGGGAATAGGCCGGGGGAGAAAGTTGGAGGTGGGGATGCGGGAATGCCCCCACCCTGCCGTATCTTGTTCACATCTCTAATCACACTTAGGGTGTGTTTGGAAACCCAAAAATTATTTATGGAAATCATTTTCCGGGCTTTTGGTGTTTGGCAACATCCGGAAAGTGTGGTCAACGGAAAAATCACGGAAAATGAGCTCATTTTTCCGAAAAATGACTTCCGAATTTTTTGTCCGAAAGTCATTTTCCGGAAACGGAAAATGGCTTGGTGCGATGTTTTTTTTTGCGAAAAAAAAAAAATTATTTCTAATTTATAATAAATATTATTAGTTTATATGTTTTTATACTTTAAATAAAATAATAAAAATATATAATTATACATTTCTACTCATTTTTTACGGAAAATGAACCAAACACACACAACCAGTTTTCCAGAATACATCCAAACACCAAAAATGAACTCATTTTTCAGAAAATGACTCATTTTCCAGAAGTCATTTTCCTGTATTCCAAACACACCCGTAGTGTTGTTGGCCAAATCCCTAACAATTACTCGCCTAAAATTGTAAATCATTATATTTCTCTTTCAGCATTGCTACAAGAAACAATAATTGTCTACATACACAAATCAAAATATATACACAGTACTATTATTAAAATTTATCTTTGTATAAAAATATAAAATTATGCATTTACTTCTCATCATAATATTTGATGTAATATTAAACATTTGAATATCACACAATGTTTTTAAATTGATTAATCAATGACATGTCACAGATGTTCAACTGTTCAAGATTATGGTTTTACCTGTTTCGTATTCTTGCCAACTTTCTTTTTTTAAAATCTGTGGCGGCCTACTTATCCACGTCACCGGTAGCCGGTTTGGGCCTTTGGGGTGGCTTTGGAGCTACTTTCAAAACCAAACAGATGACGACATCAATCTATTTTTTTTTTATTTTTTCTTTTAAATTGTTGGACCCGACATTTAAGGATAAGAATCTCAATCCCGCCGTTTAATTGTATTAAATGCACTTATGACACACAAATAAAGATAACAATTTAGATTCATTGAATACAAAAATAATTTTTAAGCAAAATTACCAAAATATCTTAGAGGCAAAAAATAAAATTATATAGTAATTACATATTAAGTTTACACTTTGCAACTTTGAATTGAGACATTTTATCACGGTAGTGTGCGATTATCAAAATTTTATGATTTAGGTGATGCTTTTGAGCCAACGTTGCAGTTAGCGTATCGGTTAAATATTGGACTATTCATTATGATGTGTTGAAAGAGATGTTATAGACATGCGGAACTTGAAAGTGATTCACTGATGACTATTGTAAAATTCTTGTAAGGAGATAATGCTAGGGATTTGTATCTAAATATCATTTGTGCGGTGATGAGTTTCGATATATGGGACACTAATGGCATGCTTGGTTCATACGAAAATATTTTTCTGACAGGTTTTTTTTATAAAGTTTCAGATAAAACATATTTTAACTTGTTTGGTTGGTGAAAACAAGTTATTCCGATTGAAAACAAATTCCTCAAACATTCTGGAAGAAAAAGTTACAACACAAATACTCATATTACCCTCGTATATATTTATTATGTAGAAATATTTAAGTCTTTATACTAATTATTATTAATAATTGATCGAAACTTTTATTAACCAACCAATATTTCGATAATTCAAGTAAAAAAAATTCATTAAATTTAAATTTAATTACTTCTCAGTTCTTTTTCATGAGACAAATTGATCAAATATGATGT